>JAHREE010000162.1:39816-196843 GCA_033628505.1 Tringa tobata | reverse complement strand
AAGCCAAAAATATCCTTCCAAGAAATGAAAACTGATCAGTCAAATGGTACCTGAGAAGTTCTCCAGCACCACACATACCCCTGGATGTCCCACACCCTGACAGATGCAGACCCCCCCTCAGCCCACTTTTCCCCTCCCTAGCCCTACCTACGATCCCAGAAGCCCCTCTCCCCAAAAGCAAGCACAACCCCACCACAGGTGACATCCTCTTGATGACCTTGCCAGTTCATTTGTGGCCTGGCTGCTGGATTCTGGTACCAAAGGGAGCACTGCCTTGATTGTGACGCTGGCTCAGACTGCACGAGCCACCCCTACCTAAATCTGGCCCTGCATTTGGATGGGAATAAGTATGTGGCTGAGATGTCCTGGATCCTCTGGGGAAGCAGGATTCCAAGAAAATGTCAACATAAATGCCTTAAACACTTGGCAGACATTTACGTGACTGTACCTGCCCTGGGTAGCTTTAGCCTTTGGCAACGGTAGGACTTAATGCAGTCCATAAATTTGCAGCCAAGTGTATTTTTTTTCATACACTGATTTCTGAGGTGAAAAAACTTGTCTTACGTTAAGGCCATCACAGCAACACCACTTAGGATTTCCATGGGGAATATAGCCAAGGGAGCACACTCACCCCTGCTCAGCAGAAGGAGAACCAGAGATTCACAGATAAAGCTCTTCTAGGTCAGGTTTCTGCACAAAATTAGGCTGTAAGGTAATTGACCCACATGAAACAGAAATTTGAGGTTACCGGTCTATGTAGGATTTGTTATGATTATATTACTACTTCTCAAGGATCCTGCCTTTTCGGGAGGATACAGAAAGTACAGAGAGAAGTTTTAAAGAACGAGGACACAAGTTGCTCCTGACCTGCTCACTCTCCGGTTTACAATATCTGATGATGAATGAACCTTTTGAGGAAGCTACTGGTAAGAAAAAATTTCCCGTAACAGTTTCATCAAATATAAATCACGCAATGCAATGTGTTTAAGCCTTTTTCCCTCCCCTTATCCATAATTTGATGAGTTAAAGACAGACCCTTTGAAAAACAGAAGCACAACTTCTGATAAAAGATTCAACATTTGTTAAATTAAGAAATGTTTTTCTAAAGTGGTAAGTACTCAGCAGTCGCTGCTGTATCAGGGCTTGATTTGTGAAACAATCTCAGCCATAGTCCTGCTAAACTCTTTTGAAAATTGTCATTGCTGAGGTGCCTTGTTAGACCTGAGCTCATCCAAAAGTCTGGTTTCTCCCAAAAATGTGGTCCAAATTAAAAAAAAAAAAAGCACATTGATGTAGCATGCTAGTCCTTCACACTTGAAATTCAGGTTTAAGGATGTCTGGGTTTTAAGTAAAATAAATATGGATGTTTATCATGAATATCCTTCACATTACAACCGCAGATCAGAAAAACCAAGAGTCCGCAGAGGTGTCGCCGCTGACTGAAGCACCCTCAAATGGCCACCTCTCCCAACCAGTCTCTAATTTTCACGGTGCTAAAACATTCAAACACACAGAGATTATTTCAAAACAGGAAGCCAAAAAAACAGAACACCAGGACCCGATCTGTAGTAATGAGGTCAGCAGCATACCTTTGCTCCATGAATTATTTAAGTGCACATTAGTCACAGGCTGAACTTTGCACCGAATGGCAAAGCTGAGAGGGCTAACGCACGAGCTCAATGCAAACCAGGCTGAGCCAACCTAAAATCATATTAGCGGGTGTATCAAGCCACATTTAAATGAGGTTCTCCAAAGAAGAAACGCTCTGCAGCCATTATTCCTCGGGGTAACTCACTGTGCATTCAAATCTTTTGAATTTATCTTAGATTTCAAAACATAGATGCAAAGATCCCACATAAAAATAAGTTTCTATGAACATATTAGAACACGTCAGGTACCTGCTTCATTGCTCCATCAAGACAAAGCTCTGTCTAGCTGCATACTCTCCTGTAGTCGAGTGACAGACAGGCTGTAGCCAAAGACAGATGATATTTGTCCCCCCATGTTCTCAGCAATGACGATTTTTCATTCCATGTATCTTTTCCCTCTCCGCTCCCGCACGCAGCGGCACAGCTTGCCTCGGGTGAAGCTGAGGGCTAAAACGCTCTCACTACTGATATGTCCATGATGTGGTATCTGTATCTTACCCAGTTGAAACCACTCACTCAAGTACCTGATCAGCATCACTACGATGCTTTCTTGCAATATTGGAAAAAGGTTTTGAGTGCTTTTGCACGATGCTGCAATTTGACTGAATGAATCAAAATTGCCGATGTTTCTCCAAGCCAGCTCTTGAAAGAGGCATTCACCCATCCATTTATTTCCATGGTGCCCTGCCAAAGCATCACAAAAAAAGCACACTCCAAATTTTGCTCTATTGATATATAAATACAGTCACTTCAGCTAAAGAGCCATCAAGTCGCTCCGATGCTTGGTAACTTGATTAAATCTATATTAAGGTAGCAAATCTTACTGCACGGCCTTTAACACCGAGTCGGGAAATAATTAAGTTTTAAAGCTAGCTGGTGAAAGATAATGCCAAGTCTGGTTTGCTGCTGCAGCACTGATAAAGGAAGGGGTATACAATTGAACATTAATTAGGTACAAGCAAACATCTTTGCTAATAGCTCATGTTCTCATTCCCAAAATGTCAACAAGAGATATTAGTGCCAGATGCTGGTAGAACATCTCCCATGACTGGGGCTGGGCCATGGGAATAGACTCCTGCATTTGGAGAAAATGCCAGCGCTGTCAGGGGGGATCTGGCATGATGTCATGAGAAGAGTAAACTTCCTCATAAGGGATTTACCAAACAAGCCTCTCTATTATTAACGATGATTCATGTGTCACATCGCGAGGCCCTGGGAAACAAACTGGAAACAGTGAACTGGCATAACCTGTGAACCAGAGACAACATCGGTGCTGAGAGACTCACCGATAAATCACTGGAGGCTTCTAAACTTATTGAGCATCTTCCTCTCAAATTGCTTCAAAAATGTTACTCAATTCACTGCCTCAGTTGCAAAAATTTTGGTTAAAAAAGGCTTGTTGTGTCACAGAAATAACCATGGTGGGGTCAGTGAAGGCAGGACAACATGAAGAAAGGCGGGATATAGGATTTGACCGTGTTATCGTGTGTCAAACAGTTCCCACCACAGGGCTTTCACCATCGTGAGGGTAAAATATAGAAAGTGGAAAACCAAAAAACCAGAACAGAAAGAAGCAAATTCTAAATCTTACTGCCATCAAAAGGTCAAGAAGTAGCATTATCCAAACTAACTTTTAGTGAGATAACAGAATTTAACAGCAGATACATTTTTTTCTGGAACTACCAGAAATGGACTCCTAAGATCTCATCCAAAACCCCGGCAACCAGGAGGAGAGTGGCCTTGGCACAGTCAGTGGCACCGACCGATGCCAGCCTGCAGGGAAGAATGTCACCGAGCTTTTGTGCAGCACCCAGGCTTTGTGTGGCACCCAGGCTCTCCTCAGGAACCCCCTTCCAACCAGCCCCCCCCAGCAACCCAGCTGCCTGGCACAGATTTGAGAGGAACGCAGCTCCATCTGCATAGAAAAGCTCTGAAAAACTTGTAAATAATGCATCTCTATAATGACATTTGAACTCAAGTTTAATCAAATCAAGTAGGATCCTTTCAAATATCACTTATCCTGTAACTGCAATTTCCAAATCTCTCAAATCCTGGCTTTCCTTTTAATCTCACATGAAAATTGTATTACACTAATACTGTTTACATCTCATTTCCTCTTTTCCATATAAAAATATCACTAACTACATTTCAACTCTCTCCCTTTGCTCTTCTGCCACACCATAAATCCCATGGGGCTTCCATGGCTCCATCTCTGCACTATTTGCTGCTTTCAAAATAGCCAGCAGCCCCTTGGCTAACCCGCCCTGGACTGTGCTCTCCTCCCAGAGACAGGGCCCACCAGTTCCAAGCCACCTGGGAGGCTCGGAAATGTCCAGTCCTACACCAGATTGGAGCAATTTTACACCATTCCTTGGCTTTAGCAGGAACGGACTAAAACCAAAGTCTTCATTCCAAAACCTGTAAAATCCAGCAATTTTCATAAATCCTGCCTAGTGCCTTCCCTGGCTCCAGAATTTCAGCCCCTAGGCCTTCTTTTGTTTCTTTAAAAGTGCAATTTCAATAAATTTTGCGGAGCAGGATGTCTGCTTCCAAAGGATGGCCCTAAATCCCCTGCCCTGAAACCACAAAAAGATCTGGAAAGCCAGATGGCTTCAGGACAAGAAGTACCTAGTTCTTCTGATGCCAGGGGTATCCAGGGAGGAACCCGCTGAGGACTGAACTCAGAAACAAGGCAGTAATTCCAGTTTCCTGAGAAGGGTTAGGAATTGCTGTGTGTTGTGTACCCAACCTGCTCTTCTCAGCTGAAAAGCACATCACAGCGATACACCCCCAGGCCACAGAAGGAGCGAGAGGCTTTCACCTGCATCTCTTCTCCCTCTGCTCACCTGAGTTCAACTGCTGCTGGGGAGGAAAGGCTCAGGGCTGGATCCCTGCTCCCAGGGTTGGGGGGAGACATCCCAGTCACACCAGTAATACCGCTCTGCTTATCACTCCAAAACGAACCACTTGAGCTCATTAGCAGCTAAACGCAATAGCGGGCTGCGGTATTTTCAGTAAACCCACTGGCAAAGCAAACTCCCACAGACAGGGTTTGAATAAAGAATGTTTTTAAAGAGGTATCTTTAATGACTGTATTTACCTTTTGATTTTCCAGATAGAGACATTCAAGTACTTAAGAAACCAGAGCTGTTAAACTGCAAAATCTTGTCAGGAAAAGAGCAGATCATGCAGAAAAGACATAAAGGAATGTGGAGTTGGCAGAGGCAGAGGTGAGCTGAGAGATCAGCTGAAACACCGATGTACTGAGCTCTGCCAACCCACACTGGTCACCAACGTGTCCCCTTCTTGGCAAAAACAACAGCTTCATTGTGGAGAACGAAGTGCTGGGGCCAATATGACAGTGGTTGAGACTTAATTGTAATTACCGCAAGGAGGGCCTTACCTAAACATGCTCCTGCACACCGGGAAGAAGGGCTGCTTGCAGCAGCTCCCAGTTAAAACACAACTGGATTCCTTGGCGCTCCTTGTCCTGCCCTTTGCTTTTTCCCTTCTGCCTTTGGGCATGAAACCGCCTTTGTGCTCTGTGTCAGAACAGCTCCAGGAAGAGCTCCAGGAAGATGCACTTGGCAGCGCCATGGAGTAGATCCCTGTACCTCCTTAACCTTCCAAACACTTTCAAATTGTAAAATGAAATTATTATTACTGGTAAAGACCAATCACCATCAACACATCAGGCCAAGACGGGGCCAACCAAGCTTCCTGCCCATCCTTCACACCCATATTTCTCCAAAAAATAAAATAAAATAAAAAGTTGTTAGCAATATATAATCAAAATTCTTTTCAACAAGACCCAGTATTCTTTTACCTGCCTTGGGACTGTTTAAACAAAACAAGTAGAATTCTGATGGTTAGGGCTTCACAGCAAGATGAGCTACACAACAAGCAAATGACATTCTATTTTCCATCTCCCTTTCTGTGCTATTTCTAAAAAGATATCCCTGCAGAGAAACATGGAGCTTGGAAAAACTGGTATTTTAAGTTTAATATTCAAACCCTCACTTCTCATGTGGGTCCAAAATCCGACTGATGATTTTGGCCTTACAGCTACTGCCCACATCTGATTCAGCCACACCATGAGGACTGCACGTGTCCAAGGGAGTATTTCCTCCATGCTCCCATGAAATGGGAGATGAGGTCCAAGTCCCCTCATTCCCACCGTCGCTGGGAAGGCAGGGAGGTTGCTGTTTCTTTAAGGAATATCTCAGCAGAAACACACAAAATCCTTGGAATTAGTCTGAAAGAGAGGCCAAGGACATTCCTTCCCAAGCATTAGATTTGGTTTCACATGAGATGATTAGACTCATCCATGCTAATTACACTAGAAAGAACTAATTAGAAAAATCTACCATTCAGCTAATGAGGGCTGGGCCTTAACTATCTCAGTGCTTAATTTTTCAGGTTGTAAAATATGACTTTACCCTCCTTCCCCCCTCTCTCTGCGTGCCATCACCATGTTCATTCTTGTCATAGAATTGATCACTGAGTATCCACTAAAGAAATATTTGTTAATACCTGCAAGTGCGCAATTTTAAAGCAGCTGCGTGCTGATGGCTTCTCTTTGTAATTAAAGCACCAGTAGGATGGGCTACATTCTCTGCCAGTTGAGGGGAGCCAACCAAAGGACCTACCTGCAGCCTCCAATTCTGCCCACTTAATCTGAGTCAGTGGAAAGGGGTAATACAAAACTGCTAATGAATTCTACCCAGTGCTTCAGTGCAGCCTTTTCAATAAATACACTTTTTTCCTCCCCTTGGGAATAATGCAGGATAAGGGATTTCACATGTAATATTATCAATGTGGGAGGAGAGTTTATTAAAAAGCAATGATACCACCTGATAAAGACTAACATCTCTGCCAAGGGTTATAGTATTTAGCAGGAAGCTGATGGAATGAGCGTAATGAAAAGCTAATAAATCAGAGTCCTTCATTATACAATAAACTCATTAAGTTACTCCTTGAAAATGGCAAGCCAGACATAGCACAATATTGTTAGACTAGTAACGTTAAAAGCTTTCCTAGAAAATAGAAATTCAAAGCCAGCCTTTGAGTTTTGCTGTATTTACATACTTAGTGTCCATTTGGAAGTTTAATGAAAGATATTAGGAAATATCTATGTGATGCAGCATCCATTCAGCACATAAACTGTGCTTTTCAAAAGAGGGTTTTCAGACAGCCTGGCAGGGGACCAAACCCCATGCTCTGTAAGATGATGTGTGAAATTAGTGCAAATTGAAATGCCAGAACTTCCTTTTTTTTTTTTGCAAAAACCTTTGAAAAATCAGATGTGTTTCTATATTGGATTTTTATTTTATTCCTCCCCCCATACCCATTTTCCCCGGAAGCCACTAAACTAAATCTATTTAAACGTATGACCAGCAAGATTCTGATTTTTAATAGGCTTAAGAAGACCCATCTTGAAATCCAAACTGTGCAACACCATGGAGTGTAACGAGAAACCCAAACCATCACAGGGCTCTGATCTATTTGAACTTTATGATGGAGGCTACAGAGGAACTGAACGTCCTCGGTCTCATTCTTACTTCAGCCATCCTCATGAAAACCAGGAAGAAATAACCAGAAATTAGTAGAATTAGGCTAATTTCTTTACATCTTCCCCAGTAGGGCCAATGTTTTTTTAAAAAATGTCAAGCTTTATAATCTTGATTTTTTAAAATATGGCTCAAAAGGCATATTTACAATTTTTTTATCATCTACTACTCTATAAAATTAAAAATATTATGATCATAAGTATATACAAATGCACAAACAGATAAACACAGCAAATGTTCCCCTTCATTAAGTGGCTTCATTAAAACATACACACTTCTAATTCTAAACTAGAAAATCAGGGCTTTGGATTGAAACAGAGCAAAGCAATACAGTGGTATTACACAGAGAGACGGATTCGAAGGAAAGGGTTCAATTCAGAGCTTTCCTTGTTGGCAGCCTGAAATCCAGGTAGGAGTAAACACAGTGACCTGGACCCAATGGAAATGCCCGGAAATGACCCATTTTTCCTTCGCAGGCGTGAAAAGCAGGAGTTACTTTTTTGAAATGAATGAAGCCAGAGTGATGTCAGAAATCTCAGTATTGGTGAGGGTTAAGTGTGCCTGACTTTAGGGCACAGGGAAGGAGGCCATTGGTAGAAGGGTAGTTTAATAAGGAAAATTAGTTAAAGCTAAGGATTTTGACTGGCATATATTTATATGCCTGCCATATATTTATAGGTAGAACCACCCTGATCACATCTTTGTACACACAACCAATTTACTTACACTGTATCATCTCTTCAGGAGCATATATGGCTCTCTCGTAGCATTTCTGTTACTCCTGCCACTACTCACAACAGTCAATCTCTGTGAGCAAGGAATCAAATAGTTACAAATGCCAACATCTGCCCAGCCTCCAAGGATTGCTGTCCTTAACAGTCTACATTCAAACCTTCTGGAGATCAATTTTCTTCCCTACTGATGCTAACGTTATGACAAATCACATTTGTAAATGGCCATAACTTGTCATTGGAACCTGCAATAAAGCATCCCAAAGGTGTCTGGGGGCTGAGCTCCCTCGTGCATGAACACGGCTGCAGATGGGGGTTCTGACACGCAGAGGTGACAGCCCCTTGCAGATGCCACGAGGCCACCATGGGCTCCGCTGGCACAGCTCGGTCCCAAAGCCAGCGTGCCTGGTGCTGGCAGATGAGAAGGACTTTTTTCTGCTTTGTACAATTTATCTGGGGAAGACTGGGCTATAGGTACTGAGATCACTGTTTAAAGTTTGCTATAGACCAGAGATCACAGGGATAAATGTACAGTAGAAGAGAAGGTTCCTTTTGTGCAGAAGTTATCGATCCACCCACCCACCTACACGTCAGCATCATGTGTGTCTGCACAGGCTCGGCCGAGGAAGGACCACTGTGGCGCTGCGTATTCCCAGGGCACTGATACAGCATTAACATTACATCTACCTAAAGACACTTTATATACAAAATAGAAACAAGCAGTTGACAGATCTACCTGGAAATTGCCATTCTAAGAATAACAACCCTCCTCCCCCCAGAAAGAGGAGACGCTAAAGGTGAGGGGAAGGCTCTCTGCAAACCACTGTCAGTGCTCTGAGCATCCGCTTGGGAACAATGTACCTATGGCTTTAAAGGAAAGATGTGGGGCATTAAGACCTTACTAACTCACCGGATTTAATACTTGTTTTTAAGACTTGTGATAATAAAAAGCTTACATATTCCACCAAACAGCCCCAAACAGGCAACCTTTATTATCTGTTATGTCAGCTGTGCCTAAAAAAAATCAAGGGAAACAGTGTGTACCCTTTAATAGTTAATCCTCTAACATGTAATTAGGCATTCACATGACAATCAGAACAGGACTATATTTCATGTTTGCCTTCCCTTTCAAAGCCTGTACTAGAGGGGCACTTACTCTGTCAAATCTGCTATAGTAATCAAAACATTGAAATTACTTCTTTCCACACTAAATATACTGGAACTGGTTGTTTGATTAAATGTAGAGCAGAGAGTGCAATTTGCTAAATTACAAGTATTCTGAACATGTAAATATAGTTTAATTACTGCAATTAAAGAAGATTACTGGAGATTGGCAGATGGGAATGTAATGCTGTTTTAATTAGAGTTTTTAATGCACTGTAACATAAGCATAATATTAACCCTTTATCCTGGAAAGGGCTGGCTAGTCTCTGAAAAAATAGTCTTTGAAAAATGTACTAGAGCTGGTGTTTCATAACAAGGCTTCAAGTCAATTCACTGCAAAGCTGCAGGATGATTTGGGAGAGTTTCAGATGTTATTTGTAGTACATGCACTGCACAACAGATACATCCTGGAGCGCAGGCAGGAAAAACCAGGCGAGGTGGGCACAGTGTTTGTGCCCCAGATGAAAGAACGCATGAAAATACAGCGTTTGAGTAGATGGATTGTATTTCATAAAGAGTGCAATCACAGCTACATCACTAGAGATTTAAGATTCTTTCATGAAAGTTAAAGTACTTCGCTCCCAAAGATTTACAAAACATGAAAAGAGAAAATGTTTCAAAATGCATTAGTTCAATTTTGAAAAACTGCTGCACAGAGACACAGAACAATATTGCCCGGGGCCTGGGTTATTACTACTCAGCCTCCAGAACAGTATTTGTTTCATAAAGTAATATTCCAGAATGTACTAAGCAATTTTTGTCATCTTGAAAGCTATCACTTGCAACATTTTATCCATTTAAGTCAATAGCCCATTAGAAATTCTAATTGAAAGTTCAATACTCTGCTTGGAATCTTACAATAGAGGTTGCCTTTGGAAAGCCATTTAAAGTCTTAATCTCTTTATCATTTGGTATTTTGAAGCCTAACTTTGTTCTTGTTAGGCAGATCAATGGCATTAATTTACAAAATGGGGGAAAATGTCACCCTTCATCCTTTAAATCTCAGTGCGGCGAAGAGCAGCGTAAGCGAATCCGACCGTTGCTCTCCCATATTAGCAGAAAACGGTGCCATGGGAGGTTTGACCTACAAATTTTAATTACTGCATGAAAAATTCAGTTCCTGGAGATGAATAGAGACTTGAGGAAAAGCAGAAGTCCACCTTCTGAGTGACTGCAGAGCTTAACTCTTCAAAGGCCGCGTCGGTGAATGAAGCAGCATGTGCTACCTTCAATAGGCAATGTCTGCAAGGTGCAAGATCAAATTGCACAACCGTCAGAAGAAAGGAAAAGGATTTTACCTACAAAGTCGCTTTATGGGTGTCCAAAATAGATGGACACTGATACTGTGCTCTCAGGAAGAAAATGTGGTGAGAATTTGTTTTGAAATGTTTCTGACTTGAAGATAACTTTACAGCCAGCGGGTTCACCGGTGGGGAAGCCTTGGCTTGGCGGAAATCAATGAAAGATTTGCCATTTTATCAGCAAAAGGAGGATTTCACCTGTGGCCTTTGCCCCCAACAGCACACAAACAGTCTGCAGCAAGGCCAAGTGTTCTGAACCGGTGTTTCCACTCCAAATCAGCGCAGGGAGGAGTAAATTCCTAAAAGTGATCAATGGAGCACTGCCAGTAAATGGCTAAACTAAACATTAGTAAGAAGCAGGCGCTTCCCAAGGCAATTTTGGAAAATCCTAGGTTATACACACTGAAACATTCCACAGTTTACTCCTTGTAATAGAAGTACAGTAGAACGACTGTGGTGCTCTGCAGGTGACAGAGGTTCAAGATTGCAGTTGGGATTTTTCCATTCCAGACACTACGATTATTTGGGGTGGGGTGATGTGGGGTGAATAGAAAATTCTCCTGTTACCTAAACCAGAAATTAAGGTCTTGGATCTCTATTTCATCAATGGTCAGAGAGGCAGAAGGAGAAAGACAGAAAAAAATTAACGGGAGCAAAAGAACCCTCCCCAGCTGCAGCTGGCTCAGGGTGTCAGCAAACACACTGAAACGATTTGTGTGTGTGTGAGAGAGACAGAAATAGCTCATTCCAATTCTCTTATGAGCTTTTTACAACTTGGTATCAACATCATGAACTTCTTTGTGAGAACTTTTAGTAGCTTTGACTCTGGCCTTAAGAATTAGAAGGCAACGGAATCAAGAAAGTTGTGGAGATATTTATATTCTATCTCCTGTGGATGACACTGCTGCAACATGACAATGTTCAGGTATTTCATTTATTAGCAAAGCTTGGGTTTAATGCATCTTTGCAGACAGTGACTGAGGCCTCATTGTGTGAGATGCTCCCAAATGCAGAGGCAGAGCCGTTCCCCGCTGTTAACAGCACAGGGCAGACAGGGGGCGAAAGGAAAGAGAAAAGGAAAAAAAGTCTTCCCAAGGGGAGACTGTCAATAGCAAAGCAATGGCCAGGTAAGGAGAGGAAACAGCAACTCCTGCGTGTAAGTCCTGATATATAATCCAAAAAGTATTTCTTGCATTAGATGAGAACATCAGCCCCCGTGACAATTCCACTGGCTGAGGCACTATCGTCACTCCCACTTGAAACAGCAGCTTCTTCACCTGCTGATGCAATACATTGTCATTCCAAACATGACAGCAACACGATGACAAGCTTTAGTCACTCGGATCAATAAGCTACAACATCTTGGGTGTAGTTTCTTTACAGGTTTTGGCTTGGTTTAGCCTTACCTGAAATGGGAATGCTCTTGACTAGAGCCTGCTTTAACATCGTGGAGACTGACCCCGTTTGTAACTGTTAAAAAGTGCCACACATAAGAAGATAACCTGCAGGATAAAACTTCCAATTTTTCTTTGTATTGGGAGTTCAGCTTAAAACCTTTACACTGTATCTTAATAGCAATATTAATTAATACCCAACCATTAGCATTATGCTTCTAGGTAGAACAGTGTTGCTCTCAGCTTCACCTCTAGATACTGATAGAAATTTAAATAAATGTAATATGGTAGTTTTTTCCTGCATTTACATAATTAATATTTATTTCCATTTCAAAGTAAAGGATTTCTAATGTCAAAATACATTTTCCCCTTTTCAGAGTCTTGTAGGTAACAGATTTTCTTTTTTTTTTTTGGCATTCTTTTAACTATTTCTAGCAAGGAAGGAAAATATTTCTAGATTGTGCAGGATTCACACAATAAATAACATTTCCATGTTTTGAGATGGTTCTTTAGAAATCACCGAGATTTTTTTTTGCAATGAAAGAGAGTGTAAGAAAAGCCTGGTATAGCTTGGGACTCTGCCCCAAACTGAAAGCTGTAAATAGGCTTTACTCGTTGCTTCAAGAATTCCATCTCACGAGTGGTTGAGAGCGTTAGTGCCTGAGGTGCTTCACAAAGTTCTGGTTTCCCCTTGCTGCCAAGTCGGGAAAAACAAGTCCCTCAAGCTGAGCATCCATAAAGAGACACAGCCAAAGTCACCAACCCTTTCCAACGAGGCTGGTGGTCTCTGCACACTCCTGATTCTCGACTGGAAACGCGCTCCACTCCCTTAAACTAGAGACATTTCCCAGTATAGACAAGGCCCTGGAATTGCACCAAAAGCTATCTGCGTGGGAAGGGTTAAAACAACCTGAGTAGCTGAAGCCCTGCAGCTATCATATACCCAGCCGCTTTTAGACAAATTGAGCAAAATAGTCCTTTCAGCTCAGCAGGCACATGACTCCCCGCACAAAGGAGTCCTTCTAGAAATCCCATGAATACCCCCATTATCCTAAGGATTGAGCACAGAGCCACGCATTTCACGCCCACCGCCACCTGTGATTAGCTTTTTTACAGTTATTATGGAGTACTTTGATGGCGATGATTGTTTAAAGGCCTCAACAAGCGTGCTAATGTGACTTGAGGACTTGACTCCTTTTCTTTCCCTGGTTGCTCCAGCTATCACACTAATTTACTTTAGGCAAAGGGGACAATAATAAAAAAAAATCTGCTCAAAGAAATCACTTAGCATAAAATTGATTCAGACTCTTAAAGAAACCCATGCCGGGATCCCATGTTAAAGTAAATTAGATATATGATCAAACAAAGCTAACAGTCATTTGAGCTTTGGACTCTTGTGCAGCACTTTTACGTTTTTAACAGAATCAGCCAAAGAAAAACAAAGGAAGAAGCAAAGAGCGGCTCCAGCCAACTGGTTTGCACGGAATTTTCCTTTGCTCTGCTCGGTGTTTTACAGCGCAAATGTGAAGCAAGATGTTGGCTTCAGGGAAAATGTATTTTACTGTTTGCAAGAAGTGCCTCCCGAATGGATCACATTGTACCACTCAGTACAATATGAAGCGGTACCAAGGGAGCACTAAAGGGGATTGGAGTGCATAGAGCAAATGAGGGCTCCGGTGGTGATGAACAACTGAAGAGGTATGAGGACTTCTCTGCTTTCTACAGAGAGGTTGATCTTAGTCCCGCAGCTCAAACCAGCATACAGGGGCACACACAGCAGCAGTAACTGAAGGGCAGTCTGTAACTCCTCAAATAGTTTCTCGCCTCCTGTTTATTTCACATGCTCAGTTGAAGTATTCAGCTGTAGCTGTCAGTATCCAGTAAGCCCAGTTGCTCTCCAGTTTCACACTTGCAAATACACACCTTTACTGAGACCCACAGTGCATTTCTTTCTGTTTTCAAGGCAATTTCAGAGGTAAAGGCCGAATAAATACTGAAGGAGCAGACACAGTTGTCCTTCACAATTTTCTTACTTAAAGTGAAAATAGATTTCTCATTCTATTCTCACCATTTCATGTTGTCAGTACACGTGGTTAGATCCACAGATGATAAGTGCCTGCTGCCCAAATCACAGCCCTCTGTCCTGGGAAGCAGGTCAATATGGTCCAGAGAAAGAACTGGTTCCAGCACCCGAGCTGACTGAACTCTGCCTTCACAGAGCAGCAAACACCATTCCCCTAATTTAAAACCAGTCCTCACCATCCCCTTTTAAGCTTGTCATCGGTACCAGCATAACACAACGTAATTTATCAAATCGCCTAGATTTAATAACAAAAATGTACTGCTGCAACTCTGTAAACAGGACGTGTTCAATTACACCAAGGAACTATTTTTCTTCAAAGGCATTACTGTTCTACCCGAGCAGTAACCACAGCTTCCTGATGTAATAGCTAGTGGAATTACATGTGGCACAAGTATTTTAAGTATTTTCTAGACTGAAAACATGATTTGTAAGTAACAGAGAGCAGTAGATGAATAGGAGTAGTTTTGGCTTTTGGAGTAGGGGAATAAAGATGAAAAGATTATACAGCTTTTCTGGGGCATAACTGAGAGGACTCAACACGTGGTCATAGGGTGCCCATGAGCACTTTGCTGCTGGGTCCTTAGTGAAGTTTTGGGCTCTTTGTATTCACCCACACTCACCTGGAAAAATCAACACAAACAAATTTCTAGTAAATTGATGACAACTGGTTTAGTGCTCTTCCTTTGTTTTCCTGGTGTTTCCAACCTCCTTAGGGCTGTGGCTTGACAAGATGGTTTTTGCTGCAAGCTTATTAAATTACTGCAGTCTGCGGCACGGCGCCAGGCCCACTTCCATGGCATGAGTGTGCCACTCAGTCACTGCACCACCAAGACTGGTGGCAATCAACAAGCTTAATGAAAAAAATACCAAGCCACAAGAAGAAAAGCTAATCAAAATGCAGTTTTTGAAAAAACAGAAAGACTGTGAACGGGTTTCCAGTGCAGCCCCATAAACATGTTTGTATACTGGAATCAAGAGGGTCTCATGATGCATGACTGGGTTGGGAAGGGCAGGGACCTTGAATCCAACTGGTGCCTAACACCTCGTGCTATCAAAAGACATTTTAATCTGGGGGGTCGTTTCTTCTGCTCTTTTCTCTGCTTATTCTCCCTGTGGAAACGGCCTGGCTGGCTCTGCCTATGTTCAGTCTTATCCACAGTCTTATTCAGAGGCGTTTTTCAAAAGTCATTCTCTGAGGACTGAAATTAGTGAAAACTTACTGTTATGGATTTTTGAGGAGAAGTTGATGGAATTGTGAGATCCAAATGAAGCTCAAAGAAGTTATCAGGGTGCAGTCCCTCTTTCCCACAATGGCCCTTGAACTTGTCGTGTCTGAAAAGATGCCTCTGCCCAGTTTTCCCCTAAGTTATGGCACCAGTAAGATCCCTTACATGGAAGCTTGTTTTCATGATAGTTGTAATATTCAATGAGACCTTATTTTCCATCAAATTTGTCTGAAGTATGTCAATACTCTCCAAATCTACTGAGGAAACTCGAACACAGTCAGAGAGCATGAGCATTTTGGTTTTGCTTCCATAGGATTACCAAGTATCACCTCCTTTCCTTCAGCCTTCAGATTTAGTCTCATGTCACTGGTGTCTACATCTGAAAATGAGGTGGCTGAGTAGCCCCGTAGCCACAAGCCCCTCCGTGGCTGCAGGACTGCGTATCACACCAGCTAACGGTGAAGGGAAGAGGAGCTAAGCATCCTCCATCTCCCCAGAAATTCTGTGCTCAGCCAGCACCATTCTTGCTTGGTTTCCTTAATGAACGTGGCTTTAACTGTGGTGGAACAGTTCCTATTAATGTAACAACACTTGTATTTGCAAAAAGGCTGTGTCACATTTATCATCACTGAAAGATGTGTACAGGCAGGCAGCGTTTCCATTAACAGGCCACACATGATGCTCTCTGGAGTTTCTGTGGTAATAGTCTAATCCAATTTGTCTTCCTAAAATTCTAGGCTCTCGTAAGACATAAACCCCTTTCTCTACTTCCAGGGCTCATGCTGCTTGGCACAGTCATCAATCTCTTCCAGGACTGGCCAATCGCGGCCACAATTCAGGGAGAGTATCTGTATTTGGTGATAAAAGACAACAAAGACTCTGTTTCTTCAGGTTAAATCCCAGTTCCATTATAATTCAATGGGAGTTTTGCCATTGACTTCAAAGGGGCAGGAGGCCACCCCGGCTGTGTCCTGGGAGGGCAACATGATCTCAGGGGTGCACAGGGGGCTGGAAAGAATGGCTCCTTTTGGAGCAGAACTTTACCAAGTTTAAAGCAGATCTTTCATTGGAGGCCGCAAGGTCTGGTCTTCCCTAAAAATATACCAAATAACTGTATCACTGGAGAATTTTAAAAGAGCCGTTATTTTATGCCCTAGTCATTTCAAAGCAGATTGGGTTAGTCTGGCAAAAGCAATTTCTAAAGGGCCAACATAAAATATTTAAAGATTTATAGAACAAGTGGCCCACTTAGGGGCTCATCTAAGTTTTACTAAACATCTCTGGTTATGCCTTGCCGTGTCAGCAAAAGGAGGCTGAGATTTAAATAAATAAAACCAAGTAGAATGTAATAACAGGCAGGGGAAAAAAAAAAAGATACATCAAGTTACTACTGAAAGGAATATTGAGCTCTAAGTGATCTCCGTACCAAGGGCTATGTTTGTCTACCCAGCTGAAAAGGAACAGCTTTAATCTCGAGGCTGCATGTTATTTAACTAAGCTGAAATTGTTTTCAGTGATGTGAAGTACATCCACTAAAGATAATGATCCCATTTTGGATTGGCTCTTGATTTTTTTAACAAAGGGGGACAGGTGGATATACTGAGCAGAAAAGTAAACAGGTTTGGTTTTTTCATTAACTCCAGTAAATCAGCATCGTGCCTCCTTCTGTGAAGTATAAATTTGTGATCTTCTTTACAACTCTTGCCTTTTGCTCCCTTCTCCTCTCACCAGCATGTCACGGTCAGCTTAGGAAGGGATTTACTCCAGAAACGTTCAAAGTGACCCTAGAGTTAAATAAGCCACTCCTGCCCAAGAACAGTGGGCCAAGTCTTCACCTCCAAGAAATGACCCTGAATTATATCACAGGTTTATCTGCACCGAGAACTTATTCCAATTCCTTTCAGCTCAGAAAGACAAGTTAAGTAAATCCTTAGCTGAACATTTTTTTTTGAGAAGTTTTTGAGAAGTGCTAAATGGTGATGACTCGCTTTTTTTTTTGGTTTACCACTGCTCAGTCTGTACTTCAGATTTGCGCAAGCATGCAAGGAAATTTGGTGATAAATTTCAAAAGAGAAAGGCAATAGCAGTCTTACCCTGCTTCTTCTGCATTTTCAGGTGTCTCCTCTCCAAGTTCTGCTTCCCACAATATGGTGGACACTATTCTACCTGCAGCTGCGATGGCATATCAGACATTGTTTCCAAATTCTTGGTTTTTCACGGTTATTTTGAGAAGCAGAATTACTGCAGCATACCGTTATTACAACCCAAACCTGGACAATGATGATATGCAGTGAGTAGGAAATACATCAGATGTCACGACTCCTCATTTCAATGTAAAATGCAGAGCACAAACCCGCAAGGGTCAGCATTTTCTCCTTGAGAAAGCAAAGGTCTTCCATCTGTACTTCACTTCAGTCACGTGCACCACCAATTATTGCAAGATACGATATAGGAGTTTAAAGTGAGACCTACTTTCTCTGCTTTGTAACCCAATAGATCAGCGATTTAATAAAGTCCACTGTAGAGCTTTTCTTTCTAAATGCCAGAGGCCCACTCGTACTAGTTGGAGGTTATTTGTTCATATTCAGCTCTCAAGTACTCCAATGTAAAAATGAGAAATTCGCTGTAGTTAGTGACTCATTAGGTCAGGTGACCTGAAGCTGAATTTGGGCCCTTTTAATCCCTGGAGAGAAGCTGTCAGATGAAGCTTAGGAACTTCAGCAAAACTGAAGTGGTATTATGGCAGTGCTAATTAATGGGTAGCTACAAGTGCACTGGGTACGCGGGGCCATATGGAGGCAGATGGACCATGCAATACATCTACCTGCAATACATCATTAATAACCTTCCTGAATTGCTGCGAGCCCCTGAATATACTGCCTGTGCCTGGATTTTTATTACCCTACTTGAGAGTCGCTGCACTGCTTTTGGCTCCCCGATCCCCCTCTCTGTGCCAGATGAATTTCTGATCCTTTTGCAGGGTGCACAACGTGGGGCTTTGGCGTTTGACCCTCTGTGTACCACCACCACGACAACCTCCATGCTAGGTGACAAAGTGTTGGCAACGGTCATAGGGGAGGAAATCCTCTCCTGGCTCATGTCAGAGTGGCTATTTCAGCTTTGCCAAAGAGCATTTACAAGAGGATCAGAGGCTCTTCTAACACCCCCTTGTCTTTTCAGGTTAATTTATGCCTTGCTCTTTATGCCTGCTTAGTTAAGGACATGCTGCAGGTAAGGAGAGAAAAATGTCACGGAGTCACCACCTGGCTTCTCTGTTTTGATCCGGCTGGTAAATGCCAGAACCTTCCAACAGCAGGTTGCTAAATAATAAACAGACTGTGTCTTCAAAAACACCTGGAGCTTATTTAAAATGGTCATTCTGTACCCGGTTAGTCCCTGGCACAGGTGCCAAGCTCAAAGGCATGAGGTTCCCCCTTCCTTCCTCTGCCCACCGAAGTACAGCAACAAAAAGCACGAGAAGATGCCAACAGCAATTAATTAAGTGTAGTAAAAGGTTATAATCCAGCCTACCAGCAACAAGGAACATGAGGAACAACAACAAAACCCCTTTCTGAGTGTAAAAAACTTCAGGAAAGGCAAGGAAAAAATAAATAAACAAGGATGAAAGAAATGCCCAGTGGCAACCATTTTCAGTGTGACCTAGTGAGCTTTCAACTTCAAACCAGTCAGATCAAGAGCTTCCCAGCGGCGTCACCCAGGGATCTGTCACTCACACATCAAGCCTCGTCTCACGCAGACATGCTGCCAGATACAGAAATATCATGGCCTTCTTGCACGATAAGGAAAACAAAACAAAACAAAAAAACCCTCCCAAACCAACAGCAATCCTGAAACCCAAGTGCTCTGACAAGCCATGACCCCATTGTCCACAAAAGGGCAACGTCACAAAGTGGAGCAGAAAAAGGATGCAAACAGAATGGTAATTGGGTAACCATCTGCTATTAAAATGCAACTCAAGCTGGAGCCTTCCAGTGAGCCCTTCCCACCGGAGGAGATGAGGAGAGCTGGGATTTACTGGAAGGAATCAATAGCTGCCCAGGGTGCTTTGCAGACTGAGGGAGAACCATCTTTCTTCCAGCTCACCATTTGGCTTCCGAGCAATTTACGGTGTGAGACTGAGATGGGGTGTTTGCAATGTCAAACAGAAAAAAACCGGTTGCATCTCCACTATTACACAGCTCTTATCATACATTATTATACAGCACAAACGACTGGTGTTACTCAGAACATGTCCTTCAGCCTGACAGTTTGAGAAGAAAGCTCAGAAGTCAAAGACTAATATTTTGGGGGAAGCACAGAAGGGTAAGAAGCAGTTGGGAAAGGGGAGAAAAATACTTCTCACTACAGTTAAAATACAAAATATCTGATCGAATATACTTTTGCAAAATAGCTTTAAGTAACACAGAGTAATCAATTTTTCCATGAGGGTTGCAATACCTCATCAAGAGCAGCCACACAGTAACTATGCTTATTGTTGTTAGGACCATTTCTATCATATTAGAAGTTTAAAGCATTCACGGAGTCTGCAGACACCCATTAGGAAAATATCTCAAGTATTTAGTGTATAAGCTTGGCATTTATGGCCTGAAATAGGGACAGGCAGCACTGATAAATCCTTGGCAGTTTCCTTGTTCAAGATAGATGACAAACTTGGTAATTTCAGACCCAAACTGGGAAACTACATACATTCCCCGCCTCTCCCCTGAATCCATTAAACCCAGGAGTGAAAAATGGGCAGACATCCTTGCGTTTTCAACAGTTTATACAGCCTCTTGCACACAAAGTAAGTAGACTCAATAACAAGTGAGTAACAGCCACTCTCTAACAGAAAGTGAGACATTTTTCATCAAACTATTTACCAACCTTTGAACTTGCTATTTTCGAACACTTGCTAATCAGCCATTAGACAAGTTTCATTTGAAAATTAGCAAGTACTTGGAAAGCATTTACAACAAAGCCACTATCACAGACTTGCACTTAGAGCATGACTGAAGATGACATACTCGTGAAGCAAGGTATAAATCATCTCGCGTCCCTGGACAAAATATTATCTAGTCATCACCATCATCTAAACATTATTACTGGGAAAGAATGATACATCTGACTCTCAGTTCCAGCCAAATGCTGCAAATGAAGCCATTTGATGATTTGAAAATACATTTGCATCAACAATATTCCAAAAAAACTCATAGGAGTTTTTCACGGCAATATTAACAGAGAGAAGTTCCCAAGGTGGTTGTAGAAAAGCATACTTTTATATATATTCAGCAATATCTTTCAAGATGGTGGTCAACATCTGTGAAGTGTATCTAGGAGTCATCTGCTTAGATACTAGAAAGGATATTATGTGACAGGTCATGAATAAGAAATACTTGGAACAATGCATATTCTGAATAGTTGGTGAACACCACAAAGGCTGAAATATGTTCTTCTAAGCCCTTCACAGAATAACACCGAATGACAAAGTAATAAGAGAACGCATTTGTTAGTGTGTCATCTGCAAAGAGACGGTGGGACATATGGGCAGCTAAATTATTTCCAACAAAGAGTTTGTTACCAGACATGAAAAACACGGTCCAGCTTTGACTCAACTGGCTTTAATTCCTGCTCTCTCTTGACCAAGACTGCGTGGGACGTCGTGGTGGGCGGCGGCTGACCCTCCAGCACCCCCGGGACCGGTACAACCCCAGGTGGGGACACCGCACGTAACCTCACTTCGAAGTCTGGCGGGTGCCTCCAACAGGCTCCGGAACGGGCTGGAAACGGAGAAACCGGCTCCGAATGTCTTCCACCAGTTGGCAAACAAATGAGACATCATGTTCGTGCAGTTCAAGCATTGTTGCCAAATTCTAATAGAATGAGAGTTTCTGTAATCCCGAAAAGGGGCTATGTGATCCTTGGAAACAAGATTCTCTTGTCTGGCCTTCCACTCATTTTGTAAAACATGTTAAGTTTAATTTCAGTGCTTGGAGCTGCAGCTGGCCAAGGAGCAAAATCACATTCATGTGTTAAAAAAAGAACTGGAAGTGGATGCAAGCTGCTAAATTTTGATACTGATCTGCAGCCAGCCTCCAGAGGATGGCTGGGTCAGGACTTTTGGGCTTTTTCCACTAAACAAGCAAAACATTTCTCTAATTTTTATAATCATAAAAGCAGATTTTCTTGTCCTTCCTTTTTCTCAGCGTAGGTAATATTTGAGATGCAATATTAAACATGTTTGCTTTCCAGTGAAAAACACCAGTGCACTCCACACCTCTCTCAACAGTTATTTTGATTGGGCACAGCACTGCCAGCCAATTATCTCTGATGCTGCACCATCTGCAGAATTATGCTTTCAGGGCAGTAATTTCAGGAATGAAGAAATACCTGGTGTCATTCAAAGCAGCTAAGTAGAGAATGTGTGAATGATGACAGGCATTTTCTTTCCATGGCTGCTGCCCTCCCATGTCCATTCCCCCCTGCCAAATTCCCTGGCAATTTTAATTACGCACCAATTTTCAAACCTGTTGGGCCAAACCCTGCTCAGGAGAACTGAAACAGGCACAGGAATGTGTCCTCTTGCCAGTCCCTAAACCAGGCAGGGCTGGGGTAACACGGTTCAAACTCATTGTGAACATCGCGGTTTCACCACTGAACTCCTCACACCAAACTGTCCAGCCATGCTAACCACAACTAATCCCCAGCAGACAGCCAATGACCCACTAACGAACACTCTCCTAATTGCTATTGCTCTCTGAGGTCGCCCTGTAATCTCAGACCCTTTGGAATTTGATGCGGGGCCCACTGCAGCCTCCGCGAGTCTTTCCAGAGAGCCGTACAAACCCTGGTTCAGGTCCTCATGAATTCAATTCCTCATACGTTAGCCTAATCAAATTAAATTAATCTTTGCTTTATCACAGCTGCCAGGTAACATTCCTCATGAGAGTTTTTTCGGTTTGGTACATATGCCTTGCATATTTCCTCTACTCCAAGAGTCAGTTAGTATTAACATACAATCGCTTGTTTATTAAGTATAAATGAGGCAGTTAAAGGTGTACGTTTTCAGCATGGTGGATAGGAGGATCACTTTTGCAATTCCCATTAAACTTTATGAGAACCATGGGGCTTGAAGCCAAATTAATTCTCCTACACCAAGCTAAAAATGAACCCCTAAATGTTATTATGCTTGCCATGTTTGGTTTCTATATTTATACTTCAGGCATATAGTTACTGACAAAACTAAAAGCACTGATAATATCTATCCCAGAAAGCAGTATTCCCCTGAAAGAAAACAGACTACAGTATTTTACAGGATTGGATGTGAGCTCTACTGTATGTAGACATATTAAATATTTTTAAAAGCCAAATAGCCAAGGTCTACAAGCCTTTGTAGTTGTTTGAAATTTTGTTAATGCATTTTACATAGCTGCCCGGTTATTCGAACAACACGCTCAAGGGAAAGAAGCTTCTGGAATGAAAAATATTGTAGATAGAAAAAAAAAGGGAAAGCAGGAAAGGAAGAGGTTGCAGGAAAAGCAGAGGCTGAAGTGAGCAGGTCGGTATTTCTCCTGTGCATCTGCCTCACAGCCCTGGGGAACCAAAGGGACTTTCACATCAACAAAAAGTACTTTTTGGAAAATAGTTTATCCTGAAGCAAGACCTCTGCACTGCTGACAGCACTGAACGGTCCATCAGACCAGTAGCACCAGGATCTTATCCTCAAAAAAGCAGATTTCAGCTCTCTACTTGCTTCCCTGAGTGCAAGGAAGACGCGAATTCGTAGACGCGAATGCTGTTGTCCAAAGGAACACCTTCCTGCCTGGTCCTCAGCTCATACTCCAATATACTCTTACCCTCCAACCCACATTCTGTTCTACATCTCCTGTACACCTCGCCCCACCTGACAAGAGTTACCTCTTCTTATGTGTTTTCTGAATGTTAAAGGTGTTATAGTATTTTTGATCATTCTTGTATAATACTGTATGATTAAAAGAGCTGGTTTAAATGCTATTTTCCCCCATTGCATTCTGAGTGGCATTTTTCATTCTACTCGCGGTATTATTTTTAAGTAGAATTTTCAAGTTCTCATAAAGACCATAAATAGAATACATTTTTTTTTTTTAAGGTAATAGATATTCAGCCCTCTGAAACATTCCATCTCTTACCTAGTCACAGCTTTGATGTTATATTTGGGTGTTATTTACCTATTTTAGCATGCAGGGTGTCTATGAGTCTAATATAGTTGAGATTTCTCTGATGACATGGGCTTAGTGTAGCGCAGCTTCCTCATCTCACCTGCAACCCTCTAGTAAAAATGGTAACAGGGTTTACATTTTGGTTTAATCCTTTTTTAAAAAACTATCCACAACGACAAGTACACAAGGCAACGAGGCTTCACTCCTATCTTGGAATCTGTCTAAAAGTCGATTACACTGGAGCTATTCTAGACCTCTTAAGATGCTTTTCTTTGGATTCTTGGCTGGTTTCCAGCCATTCCATCTTTAATTACTGGACACTGCTACACAGCTTGCAAACAGAGATACTTCTTCCCATCTTATTTCCTCTGCTGTTTCAAACATTCATTTTACTTACTCTTGCTGGGAAGGGTTTGGGGCTGAATTAGAATAAGATAAATTCTTTCTCAGTCTAGGAGTATTTAACTGGCTTGTAGGCTAGCTTAAAAAAAACCCTAATATTTTCATCTAATAAAAATCTGAGCCTAGCCTGAAATCACACACATACCTACGTTAAATATGAAATACAGGACTAAAGTAACAGCTAAAAAGAATGGCTACAACTAACAGGGACAGGAAACTCACAGCAAAGCTGGTATTTAGTACGCTTAGAGCACCCAGCAATTGCCAGGGGTGCGTGCTCTCAGAGTTTCCTCCACCTGTAAATAATATATTCCTGGAGCAGAACATTCTGAACAGAAATACACTTTTTTGATTGACACTTATAATACAGCAACTTCTTGGAGAAACAGTATTTCTCCAGTCTGTGGATGGGACTTCTTAGGGACCCCAAAGTATGGCAAACTGCCTCATCCTTACCATTTTTCATCATCTCTAGAATTCTCTTCTCACTGCTCCTTTCTGACTTCATTCACCAGTATATACTTCAGAAAAACAGAACATTTACTAAAACGCAAGAGGTATACAGTAGTTAAATTTTGTCACAAATAAATTTTGGCCTGATTGTGAAAAATAGTTTATTTTCTGTGTGAGATTTTCTAACACCTTTTAAAACAAAGAGCTAGCAGATGGTAAGACCGTTGCATGTGGGCATCATGTGTTCCAATGATGTGAAATATTTAGACCCGAGGTTTCGTGTCTAAGTCAAGTCTTAACGAACACAGGTGCTATCTGAAAAGCTGAGATCCTCTACCAGATTTTGTACTCCTCAAAGACTACAGGTGGTTGGATGCAGGGATTTAATTCAGGACCATCTCATTTCAGGTTAATGTGAAACGTGGAGCTGAGAGGATGAAGCAACTAAGAAAAGAATCTTTTTAAGCTGCCGTTAAGTCAATCCTTTTAAACTTTACTGGGGATTTACTTTAGGAGAAGCTTATCAGGGTGGTGACCAGATCTGTGCAAAACCTTTGTTACAAATGATAAAAGGTAGGACAGGTTGAAAACATCTTTTGTTGAGCATGTGCCAAGGAAGATGTGGATTTGACCTGATTAATATTTTCAGATGGAAAACACGCAGACTGCTAATATCACAAAGTTTTGACTTCAGCTATCAATGCATGTTTGCTGACCTTGGCTGAGTTTCTCTTTCAGATTTGGAGCTTGAAGCCCAACACAGGTTGAATGTATACAAAGCAAAAGTGGGAAAAAATAATATTTGTACAGAGCTCTGCAAACTGACCCATACTCAGCTCTAACAAGAACATAATGGTTTACCCAGCTGCGGAAGAACAGAAGCAAGAAGTGCATGAGAAATGTCTCCGCTTTCTTAATTTTAAAGATGTGTTTGGACTTTAGCACACATGGGAGAGTTATTTTTTTTTCTGAATACATGCATGTATACTTTAAAAAGTGCACCACTTGCATTTTAAACCACATTAAAACATGTTTAAGCCAGAATGGAAGGTTTGCTTCCACTGAGAGCAATGAAAAAAAGAAAAAAAAAAAAAAGAAGAAAACCAACCCATAAGACTGACTTTATAAATCTTTGGATTATCCTGCAGTCTGTGGGGTATCTTCTATCTAAACTCCCGTAACCCCCGAGGGGATTAGAATGGATAGTCTCTCGCTGGCTCTCTCCTCTGAGTCACAGCACGAGCAAATCGAGCCATGGTGCGATGTGGGCAGACAGGAAACCACTAAAGCCCGAGCAGTGATTATGTGCATGCTCTGGGAGACACACCGAGCAGCGAGCCGAAATGTTTGTGTGTGTCAGATCAATCTTTTCACTGACCAGGACAGCTGTACTCGCAGGGGGATCACCAATCATCCTGCTAGGAACTGCTTCTGTCCTTCAACAGGCAATTAACGGGAGTCCATTACAGCTCCCTGGAGGCCCCTGGGGGGCTGCAAAAGGCATCGACTGAAAGGTCAGAAACCTCCTGAGGACAGGAAAGAAGCTGTGCCTGGCGAAATGGAGTGGAAAGCAGTAGCTATTTGTCACCCGCTAGTAATTCAAAAAAAAGGGGGGGAGGAAGAGGGTTGAAGGGGGTCCAAGTGTGGTGCACAATTGCAAGCACGTGGCGGTAGTGAGAGCATAAATAGAAGCTACGGGAGATTCTTCCCGGGACAAAGATTTCATAGAATGGAATCACAGAATGGTTCGGGTTGGAAGGGACCTTAAAGATCATCGAGTTCCAACCCCTTTACCATGGAGGGGTCAATATCAGAGGTGGAGGAAGAGTCACTGAATCCCGCTCGACTAATTCTACAAAGGAACCGGAAGTGAAGAAGTGCATGGGCTGATTAATAGCCCCAAGAAAAATCCCAGTAAGGAGTCCCTGGTGGCTGAGGTTGACCACTATGAAACAAACATTTTAGAAGAGAACCAACAAGAAATTAAGTGGGGGAAGCAGACAGAGCGTGGTATTCATAAGCAGCAACGCTCTTTGAAAAGAAGCAACTGCCGAGGTGTTCAGTGGTGGAAAAGCAACAAACACGGTGGTTTTGGGGGATATGTTACAGATTGCTCACTATTTCTAATTTAGACTTCTGGGCAAGACCACCACGCTGGTATGTTTTTGGAGGTCTCAGTGAAATGCCTGCACAAACCTCTCCAAGCACACATCCGCCCAAACACAGCCCTTCTGCCATGGAAATGCAGTCAAGTAATGCCAGGTTGGCAGCCCAAGGAGGAAGAGGCAGCATATATAGAAAACTTGATTTGCACTAGTGTGCAAGGAAAAGTTAGATTAAGTTTGTTCATTATTATTTGGAGTAACTTTCACCCAGTTCACTAGTTAACTTTCACCCACAGCATTCAAGTGAAATGTTATCACTGTTGTTCCTTCCTGTGATAAGATTATTTCACAGAGATCTAGCAGTACATGTGTGATCAATAGAACGAGCTGAAGTACTGCAAATGTTAACTCTTCAACAACAATAAAACTTAGAAGGTGAATAGCGAGAATTAAATTAGTGAACACCTTTTGTCAATGTCTTTGGATTCCGAATTACTTCTATAATTGAAATTTTATTTGATGCACAAAAGCTAAACTGCATTAAAAAAATAAAAGGACAGGAAAAAGAAACTACAAACTGGGTATTGCTATGTCCTGCCTTCCCATGGCTGCAGAGGGACTGTAAACACCACCGACTGCACCGCTCGCTGATACACACCATGGCAGACTTTGACTCAGTTTGCAAAATCTCCAACCTACTTCAGATGATGTAAAATTTCCATATTCTACTTTCACACAAAATAAATATTGGTGACTGTGTTCTTTGTTTATAGAGAGATGTAGATAAAAAGTTTGGATTATTTATAATGGTATAAAATGTTTGCCCTTGCAGAGCACCCGTTACCGACTGAGTGAAAAGTCTAGCAGACTTTTGAGTGTGGATCTGAAAAGTTTTCTGCCCCACCTGCAGCTCTACCAGAGCTCCCAGCTCCATCTGTCACAGGCAAGGGCAAGGATTTCCACGTGTGTTTCCACATTTGCAGCCTGATCACAGTGTAACACACTAGACTCACTTAAGTCACCTACAGTTCCAGCATCAGAGGAAGTTCATGGTGCATTTCTTACCCATTTCCCCAGAAATATGTGTTACCCTGCAATCATCTCTTCCTCCCATCTCTTGTTTTCTGGGTTCAAACTTCATTTCTTCACTGCCTTCAAGATTTCACGTCCGCACACACACGCACGTGTATATATATATATGCCTGAAATTTCTTTTCCCCACATGCAGTTGAGTTTAGTAAATACATATTGTGTATTTAGGTAAACAGAAATTCCTCCCTGTAGTAAAATACAGAAACCTTTTTGTTCTAATATTAACTGCCTTGTCCCCTCTCCCTTGTGTTTCCTTTTCCAAAACACCTCCAAATACATTAAAAGGCCTCACGTGCCAGTTTATTCCTGAGGGCTGCCTGACTGCATTTATGCCACCCAGCACCACAGGTCATTACCCTCTGTGACACCGACACTATCAGCAGGTTGATGTTTAATAGAAGCTGCCGATTAGTATCCAAGATACCAGTTAACAAGACAGTTTCTTTTAATGGCTTGTATTGATGAATGAATTAATGAAATTCCACAACTTCTTTATGTGTAGAGAGTACTGGTGTGACACCCTTGGGCTGCACACAAACCATCTCCACTGATGTTTGTGTTCAGGCTGTCAGGCCAAAAGATGAACCAGGCTAGAAGCGTGCCCTTTCGCACGCCGTCCAGACAGCCCTGAGGAAAGCACCTGGGAGGATCCACAGCTGGTGGCCCCAGTGCAGCAGTACTGGCCTGCACTCACTCCCCGTATGGCCCAGTGCTGGCATCAGGAAAGCTGGTGGAACTGAACTCTGGCAAACAGCCAACATGTCCTATGGGTAAGACCATCCGAAGTACTGACACTGAGGGGAACTCGCTCTCTTCTACCTTTGAAATGACACTTAAAAGTTTCCATGGTCAACTCACTTCTTTAAGGGTCCAAGTGAGATGAATATACCAAGACAAGTTTGCCCTACATTTAATTTGAAGACCATTAATACGAAGTGCTCAATTTGATTTGCTATCAAGTAAAGCTTCTACTTTTTAAGGGCACTTGAACTTCCTAGGAGCCTGGGTACCAGCACGCCATTAGAACATGAAGTAAATACTAACACCGTTAAGAGTATTGTTGCCTCTTGAAGCCAGAAATGGTAAGTAGGAAGCCGATTTGCACACATATCCACCACTCTGCACCGATAGCAAAAGGTGCAGGTATACAATTGTGTAGCACCACGATTTGGGTCACAGGACAAGTTCCAGCAGTGTTGATACATCACCTTGGGTGTGCTGAGACCTTGTGTTCCTAAGGACAGGTCGGTTTGCTCAAATAATCAACAGAATAAAAAAGTAACTTTTTGCCAGGAAACTGAACGTACCAACAGAGAGTCAGTGACTCCGTTGAGTCTCAGTGACACCTCAAAAATTCAGCCAAGATGTGCCAGCAGTTTGTAGACAGGGACAGAAACCCAGTGCCTTAACTTGTTTTTGGCCAGGACAAAATTGAGAGTCAACAGTTTACGTGTATGCAAGAATCATACTGTTTATCTTTCAGTTGCTAAATAAAATTTGTTCCCCTTATCAGACATGAAGATAAAAAGATAAAGAAGAGAGAAAACAGAGAGAGTAAAATCTTATTGACTCAAGTCTTTAATTCACTATTTGGGGATGGTTCCTTATAAAGTCATCAGGCATTTGTTTGATTTATCACAAATTCATGAGAGCATTTAACTTATGAACGGTCCCAGGAATGAAGTTAACACAGCTTGTCTGAAACTAAGAGGAATTTGAGACTATGGGTAAATGAGAGACCAGAGTCTATGTTGGTTGAAAAGTGGCAGTTACATGTGAATGGCAAGAAGGAGAGAAGCAATACAGTGAAAAAACAGATCTTTTCCTTTTATTTCAACCCAAGTATTTTGGGTATATTAAGGAAGAAATTTTTTATGATGAGGGTGGTAAGACCCTGGCCCAGGTTGCTCAGGGAGGTGGGAGATGCCCCATCCCCGGAAACACTCAGAGTCAGGCTGGATGGGGCTCTGAACAACCTGATCTAGCTGAAGATGTCCCTGCTCATGGACTAGATGGCCTTTAAAGGCCCCTCCCTTCCAACCCAAACTATTCTATGATTTTGCTGTCTTTCCTAACCAGCCAACATGTACCTCAGGACATAACACTGAGGTACAGTCATGCAATCAACCCTTTAGCAGAAAGATGGAGGGCAGATTTGCATTCAACTAACTGATCAAATGTTAAGAATTCCTTAATTGCCTTAATAGTTTAATTTTATTTGTCTCTAATCTAATTAGTAAGGAGAAGTGTGCGCCGGGGGGAGCTGATTGCTGGGGAGGGGAATGCCATCACGTCTGCAATACAGAAAACCTTCCATTCCCTACACAGCTTTAGTGCAGTCAGTGCTGGATGTCAACAGATTAGTTTCCTTCGAATTATCGCACTGCTTTGCTGGACTCTCTGTTCTTGAAAACTTTCTTTAAAGGCTTTAATAGCAGGCATTCATTTCTGCTACAGATAAGGTGAGTTTGGCTTTTTATGCATAGTAATTTAATAGGAACTCAGATCTAATTTAATAGATCCTTTATGTCTCTGTCAAAGACTGTTAACATTGATTGGTGCAATGTCTCATAGAAGTCAGTAAATACATTAATCTCTCGAGAGCCTGCGACAACAATTCCGTTAACAGCATGAGCAATACAGATGGACAAACCTCTATTGAATAAATGAACTGAACTGAAAACTTACACTAAACCAAATTTGAAAAACTCTAGAAATCAGGGAAATCCCTGGATCAGTGAATACTATAAATCTGGACCAGGCCAACTGAGGTTTTACCAGGCTCAATTAGTTGATGTGTGCTAACACATTTTATTCAAGTTTAATTTACAAGCACTCTCCATATATCAGGAGTCCAACCTGCAAAGGAGTGGACATGTGATAGACAAACTGAGAGAGACCCATCCTAGCTATGAAAGCTGGTCAAGAAACCCATGTCTCTCTTCATGTCACTCAGAGACAGGATGTACTAGATGTATTTGTTATTTATTCACTTTTTTGTCTGTCTACACTTTCTACACCACTTTCTGTATGTGTCAGTAAGGGAAACAGTACATGGGACTTACTTCCTGCCAGATCCTGAACATCCATAGCTCCAGCTGATTTAAGAGACCAACAGTGTTCAACCCCTTAGCTGAAGGGCCCACCAACTCCCAGCATAGACTTTCTTCCTCTAAAAAACTGGCCATCACTGGTAAATGTACATTAATACAAAGAAGATTCATGTAAATAGTAAGGATTGATCCAAGCTATTCTGTGTAGCGGATCATTGTCTCCTTTTATGTAGCCAGCCTGTAACAGAGCTTGGGTAGGAAGCAGAAGGAAAACATCATGGCAGGAATATCACTGTATTTTGGATGCAAAGCAGAAGCTTATCTGTTTTACTACTGCAGCACCAGAGAAAATCAATTTTGACACAGAACTGCCACTTTACAAGCAAATAACTATACTTTCCAATAACCTAATCTGTGCAAAGCCTACTGAAAATTCCCTAAAGAACCAGTAGTTAAAACCTCCATTAAATCAAAGGGTTTAATATGGGAAGGGAAGAGAGGATGCAGTTTGACTTGGGAATGTAATGGACTCAGTGGGGAAATAAATACGTTGTTTTATGTGTACAGTTACAGAATTTGAGAACACAGCATTCATTTCAAAGGGAATTCTCTTGCTGTGCAACTTATTCCTAAACAGATGTGATTTTTGCTTATTCAAAAACATTTAGGTAACAATTACAGCATAATAAATTATAATTGCCATCATCTTCCAGCTATGCTATGACTTCTATGCAAACACAAAGAAAATGCAATTATATAGAACTGTAAATCCTATTTTCAGGTAGCTTAGAGCATTGACAAAACACTTGTTTATTTTACTTAGAATGAACAATACTTTTAAATCTTCTCTATAAAAATGAAAAGGCTGTATCTGTTAAGCAGTCTGGCAGACTGATAAGGTCTATAGTACACAACTACTGCTCAAAGAGGGGCCTAACTCTAAGGAACTTAATTATCTTTGGGAAGGTTGTATTTTACTCCTGTGTTTCATATTAGCAATCTCTTGAAACTAGTTTCTAAGCTGACATTTTAATTAAACAGGGCATGACCACTCTCTGAACACTGAAGAAAGAGAAAATAACTAGAAAGTGACTGAAAACCAAGACTTTCATGATTGAATACGACAGCAGATCACACACGAACCCAACATTTGGGATGAATATGAATCATCCTACAGCATTTCTGAGAACTGTAACTCAGGGGTAGAATTCTACAAGATAACTCAAAAACAGTCCCCATGAAGACTGCAACTCTTTGTTAAACTTCATAGAGCTTTACTACACTTCCATAGTTAGCCCATTTCCTCTTCATTTCCTTCTGTAGCATTAGAAACCAAGTTCAGTGAGGTGTGCTCTCTCAGAGACTAAGCACAGACATGCTACAGTGGGTGCCAAGGTCGGGAAATCAATATGACCAGGAAGGACCTATGAAGAAGTGAAAAATTACCCACGGCAAGAAAAGACCATGATGTGAGTAGGACGTCACCATGAAGAGACTCAAGAAAAAAAAATTATAGCAAAAGAGCATGTTTTAGCAACAGGGAGAAGTTGATTTTGTGTTGAGCCATCCCAAAATCAAAGCATGTTCATCTACAAGGTGGTACAAGTCATACGATTGTGGAGAAAAGCATAGGAGCTCCAGAAGAGATGTGGAGGCTTCAGGTTTTCCATGAAAGATTAAAGAGTGCTCCAGAGTGCTGGGAGGCAGGTAAGGAGTGTGTGTTTGCTGCCTTAGCTCAGTCTGTAGATCCTTTTGCTTTCCCTCTCCACTAAGCAGCAAGGCTACTTAAAGCCAACAAGGATCCTCGAAAAAACTTATCTGCGTCTGTGCTTGCTCCACGCACCAAAAAAGGGAAATTACAGAGCAAAAAGAACTCAAGCTTTGGGTGGGTTTCTAGGAAGCGTCCAAGAGGAGTTGGGGAAAGCAGAGGAAATAACACTAACTTTAACCGAAATGGAGATCTGCATGTGGAATGTTTCTAGAAACTCAAAGCCAATAGGTAACCCAAGCCCAGGCCTCGCAAGGACAAGGAGTATGGGATGGAGGGGCCCAAACTCCTACAACATCCTGGCAAGTGCTGGCCAGGGAATGCAACCAGATCCCTCATGATCAGATGTGCTCATACAAATTACAGTATATAAGAACCACTAACAGGACGCTTCAACTAAAAAGAAACAAAATATAAACCACAAGACTTAATTACCTATTTTCTTCCATTATTATAACCTGCAATCTCTCTTTCAACAGAAAGAGGCATTAAACATTGTTATTCAATGACTAATATAAAGTTTCTATGAAGACTAAAGAACCAACCACTGAAAAGAAGCAATTAGCCATTGATCTTACCCAGATACAACCTTGATAAATATTGAGTAAAGCTGTACAGTGTGTCATAAAGACACTAAACCCTAAATCACTAGTGAATTTGAAGTCACTACAGTTACTAAGCGTTTATGACAAACATCCAAGGAACCATGGTTATGCTGGGCGGCTGTTTAAAGCTCAGGTCATTCCTTCCCCTGGCTATCAGCCTTTCAGTCACTAGTGCACCAGCTCTGAGGGCTGCCCTTGGTGAGAGGCAGCAACAGCAGGAAGCAGTGAAAACAGAATTTAGATAAAAGGAATCCAAAAGGTCTCACAAGCCAGATTTGTTCCAAGGACTCAGTTTTTGGAATCATTTTTCACTGCAGGATGAGTTCAGTTATTCCATCTGTCCACTACCCTCTTCTTTCCCTTCCTTTATTTTATTATTTAAGAATAGCTGGAAAAGATCAGTGCAGTCTTATCTCTATTTATGCTTTGTTACTGCCTCCTATTTATACTGTATTATGATATTCTAGAGGCTGCTTGGGAATTTTCTGACAAAACAGGTTTTTTGCCAGGAAATAACAATTCACCAAGACAAATCTGTTTCACAGAGGTGTCAGATTGAGCAGAATTTCACTGGAATTCATTTTTAATGCCCAAAGAGGAGACTTCTGGTGTAACTAAGGAGAGGTACAGAATCACCCACAAGCCCAGTGGCTGGTGCGCTTAACTTTAAAGCCAAAAAATCCGGTTCAAAGGCTACCTGTATCTACGAAAGGACAGGGAAAGGCACCAACTTTTGACCTGATTTTTCTGGATGCTGCTTCTAAACATACATTTTAAAAGTTCTGATTGGACTTCAGTCCAGCTTGGAACTTGAACACTTTCAAAACCTTGACAAATTTTGAGAGACAAAAAAAAAACATTACCTACTCATCCCATTTCTGCTCCTTTTAAAAACAGAATAAACCCTTCAACAGACCAACTATACTCTAAGCATCACTGTGAAAAAGCTGTTTATTTCCATGCTTATGTTATGAAGATTTATCCTTCAATAAGAAGTTAAAAATCACCACCTTCACTGTCACACTTCTTGGTGGCTCTCTCCCACTAAAACATGGAATCAGACACTGAGACTGAGCCTGAGAATGCAGGCAGGCCACATAACAATTAACAACATTACTATATATACCTTTTCCCCTATTGCTAAAGAAATTAACCTTAATACCTTTGTTAGACATCATAACCTTAATATCATGCTAGACACAACTGCGGTTATGTTAGAAATTAATTATAAAATGCAACTTCAATTGCAATGTGATATAGAGTGATCATGACTTTGACACTCTTTTCTATAAAAATACAAAAACAATTCCAAGACCTAGAAGAGGTGACCAGACTCTTGGCCTCTGGTTCTCCCTGGTGAAAGATGGTTTCTAACATTCAAATGGCCAGGCTGGACAGGGCTTTGAGCAACCTGCTCTAGTAGAGGTGTCCCTGCCCATGGCAGGGGGGTTGGAACTCAATGATCTTTAAGGTCCCTTCTAACTCTAACCCTTCTGTGATTCTATGATTCTATGATTCTGAGAAAGAAGCCCGAGCTTCATTGGCGACAGCACGCGGGATTCCAATCTGCCTGCAGATGACTGAACTGCTTTGAGAATTATTTTTTTGATAGAGAGCCCAGGATCCTCTCAGAAATGTGAAATGCTCTGGTGTTGTTACGTTAAAGAGGTTTCATTCCTTACATACCTTTTTCATGGAAGACTTACTTTAATTTGACCTAAACATTAGCGAGTTGCTGAGTTCTCTCCTGAAGAAGACAACCCCAGACTTGCAGGCCAAGGTTTCCAAGGCAGTACTTGAGGCCAACCTGAACTTCAGGAAGTAATTTTAAGGCTACAAAAAGACTGCTGTCAAGTTAAGAGGGATTCTGTCAGCATGAGTTTTAGATACAAATGGTGCTTTTCTCAGAGAAAGAGCAGCAGGCAAAAGAGGAAGGAACTACCATCACTGACAAAATCCAGCCGTCCCCCATCAGCAGCTAAGGTTTCCCTTTCCCCCTAATCTTTCATCACTTCTTTTGTTTCCTTTAGAAAAATATTTATCCTTAACAAGACGCCTGGGTTACATTTAACTTTCTACTGAGTAAAATGAAAATCAAGTTCACACTCTACTTAAATATTTCAAGGAGAAGAGAGGGAAGATGGTGAAATCAAACAAACAAAAAAGTCTTTGAAAAACACTTATTTTTCTTAAGACCTTGGGGAAAGAGTTGAACTTACAGGAGTCACAGAGTAAAAGAAAACATTTTATCAACTGGGCCACCTGGCACTCGGTCTAATGCTTTCAAAAAACCAATAGGGCAGAATGACTGTCAGAAATTCATTTAAACAGTCTGTTAATTTTGATCCTTTACAAAAGGTTAGTAACCAATGCATTTAAAAGGCACAGGATTTAATGGGTCTGCTCCATCTTAGAGCTACAGCAGAGGAATCCATTTTCAGGGTTGGAGATTTGCAAATGGTTTCAAAAAGATAGGTGAAAGCACGTTAACTGACCTGGAAACTAAATGATGTGTTAAGAAAATCCCAGAGAAGTGGGGTTAATCTAGAACTCTTGGAATTTCATCAAAACCTTGGACCTCTGGGCACAGCTGTAATACCAGTGAGAGACAACAGCATATTCAGATTGTCTCCTGTCTTCTCTGCTGTACAAATACATCTACGTACCCCAGCAGTGGCACAGAATGGGACAGAGCAAGGTCAAAGCCATGTGCCTGCCAGTCAGTGATCAGGTGGCCACTTCAGACTCCTTACAACGTTCCCCCTTCAGCTACGTTCACATGTTAGTGTTGTTAGATGGCAGAAACGCTTGGAGTGGCAACTACAGAAAACAGTTCTTCTGCAAAATTACACATTTAAAGAATTGCTGGGTGCATTTTTAATATGTTCTTCTGATACACGGTGGGAAACACATCAGGAATCGAGGTAATACCAGGGGACCATATCAATAACCTCTGGCTTGGAAGGACCAGGAAATTTTTACTTTAGTCTGAAATGTTGTTCTGGCATTAAGGAATTTAATGCTGCTCTGCATTTGGAGTTTGCCTTACAACCTCTTCCCTGTTAATGTATGTCCCTCATTTTGTTCATCTGCTCCCTTTTCTGACGTGTCAGCATCCTGCTTTAGATCTTTAGTAGATTGAAAGGTGTGCCCTGTGGGTTACACTCTCTCTAAATCATCCATGATGTATTACGCTTGGCTTAAATGACTGAGTCTCATTTGCACAATTGCCCTATTAATTTACTCATCATTGATTTACACCACTTTTGCTGGAAATCCTCCACTAGACCTCTATTTTACATGTGCTCTCAAAAGCTCCGTTCCAGTCTTTTTCTCCCCTCTCATCTTCCTTGTCTCATTTCTCTTCCATTTGTCTTCATTCATCTATCTCTTATCTTCTTCCTCCCTCTCCCTCCCACTGTTCTGTCTTCCTTCTGTTTCTTCTTGGTGCTCCTTCATTTCCCCCCTCCCTGCAAGTCTACCTCCTTGCATCAGAGCACCTAATAAATCTACCACTAAAGGCTAGAAAACCCAGAAGATACAGGTTTAAAGGTAAAGGAACATAAATAAATCAAGATTCCTCATGAAGAAGAACAACAGCTGTGACTTCTGTTTGGCGGGTTCAAAGACTGACGGGTGCCTATCATTTTTCTTGCAGTACTTTACTATGTCCTTGCATCTTTTTGTCTTCCTGCGAGCCTCTTACTTCAGATTTTATGGTTAGTTTTCAGCCCTCTCAATATATCACATGCCCCTGGACTGGTGCCCTGATTACCAGTTTGACTACCAAAGCTAAACACTTTCATTCAAAATTCCAACAGAAGAAAAGGGGCCAAAGTGCAGAGGTTTAGTCTAAGAGGACTACAGAGATTTACATATTCATACTGGATAAATAAATATCCTAACCCTTTTGCCACACTCAACAGGGTAAAGACAACAAGAAGGAGAGAGAAAAGCATAAGAGGGAGAGGTTAAAACATCACAAGACCCCACAAAGCAGTAAGCGTACACGGAGTAAATGAGCTGCTTGCTCTGGGAGTCAACCACAAATGAAGAGAGTCTCAAAACGTCCTTCAAATGCCTGGCCGTGCCCTTCCAGCAAAGGCTGGGAGCGAGTGCGGCACCGACCGGTGAAGCCTGAGAGTCTCGCTGGTGAAATAACACCTGACGTGGATCTCTGAGAGCCTCAGGGCAAGAGAAACCCCGCATGTGAGCATCAGAGCCTGGCTTTAGTCTTGGCAGAGGCACAACACTCGCTTTAAGCACACTGCTTGTATTTGCAATAAATAGGAAATAGCTACAGTTACCAGTCAGCCTGATTTTTTGCTTCAAAGAAAAAAAAAATCATCCTCCCTATACAAAAAATACTAAAAGACCTAGTTGACAACATTCTCCACCTTCTAAACCCAAATTAACGGCTACACTGTGCAGCCATGAGCTGGACAAGTCCACAAACTTTCACTGCTTGGTTATTATCTGAAAAATAGCATGTAACTACAAAGTAATTACAGACTTCTAGAGATAATATGCTGCAATAATATACTATGTGAAGTTACCCATTTTATTCTCAACCTAATTTCCATGTAGTTTGCAATTTTAAGATTTAATAATGTAGTTGAGAAAATACAAATTGCGTGTATTACCCACATATTTACATTGAACTGTACATACCATGTAATTACAGAGTCAACGGTTACTATGGAATTACAGAGTTTCTGCACAGTTCTTTGTGTCCTCCTATGTAAAGTGACAAAAGAACATTTCAGCAGTGAAGAACAACCTATAGCGATATGAAAAAAAAAAAAAAAGAAGAATTAAAAGTCCTCTCTTAGGATGTCTGTCTGGACAGCAAAAGGGAAAAATAAGCAAAGATCTCAGCACAGAAGCACCCACTAACAACACCCTCTGGTCCCCAAAGTCCTACAAAAGATCACTCCGCAGTTTCTGATGAATGTTATAGACCTCCACTGAAAGGGTTTTTATTCTGCTGTACCTGAACGGCTGTCCAAGAAATGCACTGATTTTGATGGACTCCTCCCGACCTGCCCTCTTCTTGAAAAATGAAGATGGCAGCCTGCCAGTTCCCCCTGAAGGACAGCGCTTATTTCTCGTTCTCTTTACCACTTTTAAAAACACACACACACAGACAAGACTTACATATGGATGGCTCATCTCTGATGTCTGAAGGTTTGAAGTTTGAAGGTTAGAGCTAATCTTAGCTATGGCATTTTGTACTGAATTCAGAACACAATTAATTTACAAGAAAATAAGCTTTACTAAGTGATTAGGGAAACAGATTATTGGCTTGTGAGAACACCCCAGGAAAAAAAAAAAGTATTATTTTTATAAAATAAATAGAGTGATGATCGCTAACAACTGTAAAATACAGTGACAATATGCTAAGTATAGACAGCAGACTGTCAAAGCAGTGAAGATTACAGAGGTCTAGACGACAAGAAACCAAGTTATTATTTCTGATTTTGCCATAATTGCGCAATATGACCTTGGGTAAGTAATTTCTCGTTTACTGGTGTTAAAGATTTGAAAGAGGTTTTTGTGATGCAGGCAGCCTGGCTTGCGGTGTGCCAAAGAACCTCAGGGTAATGCTAGCTATTCCAAAATGTTTCCTCCACACTAACATCCTACATCACCAAATTGCACCCGTTCATTTGGCTTACCGAATAAACAGGCTTGCAAACGCCTTCCTGGGTGCTGCCGAGCTTATAAACAGGACGCTGAGAACTCTCAGAGTTGTTGGGTATCCCAAGTGTAAGGATTTCTATTTCTCCAGGAATGGAATGTTGTGTACCTGAAATCACCCTCAACAACAAACATTCGAGAAACAAATAACTTACTACAGCCCAAATACTGGCATAACCATTGGGTTTTGAGGGGGAGACACAGAAAAGCACACGAATATCTGTCTGCACATTAAATCTACATATTAAATGAGCTCCAAAAGACTCATCTCTTCCTGTCATCCAGGTAAGAAATTCTCAGGACGCTTCCATAAGCTTGTGACTATGATCCACACTAGAAAAGAAACTCTTATCCAGGGCAAAGAAATGCCTAAAAAGAGGAGGAATCCTAATCAGGATGCACTAATTTACTAATGACATCATGATCATTCCAGCTGGCACTGCCATTACCAGATCGGCTCACGTGACCTGTTTCCTTTGGATCATGCAAAGATAGAAAACACATTTCTATGGAATGAGGCAGAGCCCAAATCCCAGAAGTTGAGCTCGCTTGCGTTGTTCATGTCGGGCGTATTAGGACAGTGATAACAGACCTTGCCAGTATGCACATCAACAATTTTTTTTTTAACATATCTAAGCTTTCAGAGTAACATTCTGCTGGGCCAGTGCTTTGTTGGAAGTGGTGACGGCACATCCCACCCAGTCCTGGGAGCCCTCAAGTTGGATGAGGTAACATCGTACCACAGCCACATATTCCCAAACACCTTCTGAAACCCCTTCCAGAGACAAACCTTGCTGGCCAAATTTCTTCTGATTCTTCACTTCACTGGGAGAATAGCACTTGCACCCAATGTGATAAATATAACATGCTCTGGGTGCACCAAGATGAAGCCTCTTCCTACCCAAACTCATCCTGGTAATCACTGTGCCAATACTCCAATAAATTATAAACTAATCGTTAGGGTCTTGTGAATAAGCACTCCTTTCTAGTTTTAAGGGCAAGGACCACCCACCAGTGCATGAAAGCTTTATACATTGGAACATACTTGATACGAAGTGCAAATGAACAATGATATTCTACACAAAAACGCAAATTAGAATGTCGTGCATCGTTCTTCATCAACATAACCACAATTCCCAAACAGCTCTGAGGTGAAGAAGAGAGTTGGGTTGAATAAACCCTCTGCCGGGCTTAAAAAGATACCATGAAAATCCATCTGTTTTTTATCTTCTTATAGTCAACTTTCTTGTCTGAGAAACTTGAATTTTACCTGAAGAGACTATTTTTTGTCTTTTTTATATATATATACATACACACATATATATATAAAACCACTTACTACAGTAGGCTTCCCATTTCAGTTCCATCTTTTTGGCACTCTATGTCTGAACAATAGATGATTTTTGTTAAAAAGATTCTTACTGTGTTTAAACAATCTGGGGTACACACTGCCCTTCTGGCTCTTCCACTCAGATGGATCTTACCTGGAGAATATTTTAAGTTAAATTCTGGATGCAGTAAAGTAAATGGAGATCAACACAAACTACAGCCTTTCATCAAAGTTGCTAGACACTACTTAGAAGATCCTCTTTTTTTCAGTCGATTATAACTTTGCCAAACTTCAAACCATTTGGGCTGAAATTTTCTATGCCAGGTGTCTGCCTCAGGCTGAGTAGAATGTGATCATGTAATTAAAGGCTGTATCATAATGCATACACAGAAGGGGGCAAATTAAGGTTGAACAGGCAACCTTAATTCTCACATTTCTTAACTTTCACAGACTTGACTTTGCAACCTCAATAATGTTCTTTAATGTAGCTTTTTGTCTGCAATATTAATCCGGGGCTATATTAATCTATATTAATTTATAGACATATCCCACTGAGGACTGGATGTCTCAGTGGACTGGTAACAGGACACACAGCATTTCACCTTCAGGTCATTGGTTTAAATACAGCCCAGGGCTGAGGTGACGAGAAGTTATTACCACTGACCAGCTGTTTGGTGGCTTCTATGAAATGAACTGATGATCCGGGGCTCGGCGTACCTTGTTGCAATCACCATTGCTACCAATGCCATCTGTAATCCCTGATGGAGTGCTGTAATCTTCACTACCTTGCGGATATGTGGATGTACCCACAGCTGTTGGCAGCACTTCTGCAAAATGTGGTTCCCCTTGGAGGAAAGGCTGACATGGGAGTATCACCTTCCTCCAGTAAGACCCTGGAGGGACAGGTTAATGCTGGAGTCCAGCAGAGTATAAAAACACCTGAGTAAATAGGCTTAGTGGTGCTATTCATATCCCAGTATCAGAATCTTAAGTTCAATATTCAGTGAGGATGGGAAAAGCCAGCAATGATACAAACTGAACAATGGCTGTGCTTCCATTGAAAGAACATCCTGCAACGACACTTTCTTTAGGAAAAATGAGTTAGGAAAACATGAAATTTTAATTTAGCCCGTCTGGTGCTGGGAAACATGAAGCACTCTCATAACTTCCAAGTGGGAGTCTGCAAAAACAGGGACAGTCATGCCTGAAGGAGGAAAGTTGAACGGCTTCCTCCACCTCCTGAGGCTGTGCTGGAGGGAGCAGAGCTTTAGATCACACCAAGACCTCATAGGAGACATTTGCTGAAGGAGCTACTGTGGAACTTCCCCACAATGCGACTCATAATCCTCACAAGCTGCACAGCCCCCTCTGCTCTGCAATGAGGGAAATTTTGCCACTTAAGCAACCAAGTCATTCCTTTTGGGAGCGAAATGTTCTGTGACTGTTCTCAGTGGGGGAACAGGGTCTGAAAAAAAGCCCTAAGCTACCAGCAAGAGCAAGTTACAGAGAAACCATAAGACAAGAAGGAAAACAGAAAGGATGAGGAAGAAGGTAAACCTCTTTTCTGCAGAACAAGAGACAACCTCAGCCTCTAGAGTCATGGTAATTTAAGGCATGAAAACATACAGAGAAACTGTCTGCTTCAAAGCTTCTTTTGCAGCCGTCCCTATGACATCGTATTCCACCCTCTCCAATCACGAGCCCTCCAAGCTTCATCCTACTGGGTGCCTGCTCTCATGATCTGAAAACATCACTCTTTCCTGCAGCACTGGCATTGGTGCCCAAACCAGATAACCCAGGCTGCAGAGCCACAAAACTTATTTTTATCCCAACAAGAGTTTATAAAAAATTATAAATCACTTCGTTTTGTTTCGCTTTCCATTTAGTGCATTCATGTTCCTTTTGAGAGGGACACATTAATAAATACTGCACCCTGATACTCTAAATGGTTTCAATCACGTCATTCTCTGTATTCAGCACTCATACGCCTCCCCTACTACAGTACATAAATGATATAAACTTCTCATCAATAACATAAAAAATTCATACTCTGTCTACAATGCAGCTGCTATCACAGGTTTATGTCAACAATCGTCCTGATTTTTAATAGCATAAATGTTTAAAGAGGTAGCAATTCCTGTAAAGTATCTGCAGGGATATTTAGAGCCGACATATGCCAAAACAATCCTGTTCTCATACAGGAGACATTGTTGCTCAGCAGGAAAACAATGTTTATCCTCACAAATGTTTACCCTGCTTTAGTCATTAAAATGCTCCAGACGGATGGCAGAGGAAGGGGAGCGGGCGATGTTGGTCCTTACCTCATGGTCGCCCCTCTGAGCAGAGAGCGCCAACTCATGCATGTTACAGCTGGGCTCTCTCTTGTGCTGCCCACCTTGGTGCCTGCCGCAAAAAATTATTTGCCATCTGACATCAGAAGGGTTGGATTTGCTCTTCGCTATTTGCAAATGCTTTTATGCTTCATCATTCTAATGGGTAGCCTGTCCTTTAATTTTCTCTTTATCATTAAAAAATAGACCAACCCTCAACTTATCTTTCTGAGGGGTTCTTACCTTAGCAAAACAATGCAAGCCCTTTCTTTTAATTTCTTTGACTTGCTGCCAATTGTATAGGGCTTTAAGCTATTAAAAAAAACAACCTTGCATACAGGCAGCATAAAATATTTATTTTTAATCTAAGCAGGATTTCTTTACCTGCTGTGCAGCCACAGCTTCTGTTTAAGGCTTGCTTTATCATCTGTGTGTCAAGCTGAAACCATTTCTCTCCAGATCTTTCATTCTAGCTTTAAAAAGACTCCCACCAGACCCCAGCTGACACAGGACTTCTAACTCCCGCTTGAAATTTTCCTTCTGCCTTTTTCCCCCCTCACCCGAAAACCTACAACCTGGAAGTTCTTCACTTGAACAGATGGTTTATAAAAATCTGGGACACACTCGTATGATTGAAAATAGGACTCCTATAAGCAACATCTCATGTAACAATTACGTGAACAGTTGGTCAGGATGGTGACCCAGAAACTGCCCTGTCTGTCCGTTCCTGCAGCTTCAGAAAAGCATTTCCAGTCCTTTACTGGCTGCCCGACCTTGTGCAGGCAGAGCTTGGGGTGCAGCTAAACCTGTGTGAGCAGATCTCCGCTGCTTTCCGCATACTTCAGCACGGACCCAGGTCCTACAGGAGGCCAACACACTGCTGTATAAGCACATCCCGATGAATGCAACTTTTAAGGTTAAAATTAAAAGCATTAAAAATATAAGCCCAACTCTATGCTTCCCATTTGTTTACTACACAAACAACACCAAATTCTCCCAGACTCTTTCCACAAACACACTACGATGTTTCACAAGGCTCAAAATCACAGTCCCACCTGCTCATCTCTGTGCTGGATCATGAATCTGATATTGTTATTCAGAAGGAAAGCAAACGGACAAATACTGAATATTCACAGCTTCATTCAAGGACAACAAAGCAGTACATTCCCATGTTCTATATAAAAAAAGAAGACTTTGAAGTCAAGTATCAATTTGTATGTAGCAAGAAATTTTGGTTTAGAACAAATAAATTTCCTGTCCCAATGCAGAAGTCAGATAAGACAATTGTGAAAGATCTGTCAGCAGAGTGCACTTATTGAAGAGTGTTTCAGAAGTACATTGCTTCTTCCTCTGTGTGAAGAAGGTGTCTGCTGGAGGCAGGTATCTGGTGAGCAGGACAGAGGAACAAGGCTGGAGGAGCCTGGTGCTGACTGGGAGGTGTTACCTTTGGGGGAGTTACAGGACGGGGAGATACCAGAAGTGAAGCTGTGTCCAGAAGGGAAGAGCCGTGTGTTCCTGAGAACAGGAATTACAGAACTGGGCAGCTTTGAAGCGCTGGGCAGGGTGGGATCCAGATGGGAAACGTGGGGCTGTGGCCTAAGACCTCTAAGTGAGCTAAGGCAGCATCTGAAGGAAACTTGGTGAAAGCTTTAGATGCAGTGGATGGATGAGACAATAACCAGTACAAAAGTAAAAATTTCCCTTACATTCAAGGGAATGTAGGGAATGTAGACTGGGCCGAGGAAAAAAAATAAATTTTAATGCATTCCATGCCAAAAAATTACTTGGTCTGTCTCTGGAAAAGCAGCAGCATGTGCCCCGCTAAACACACAAGTGTGAATGACAAAGCAGCCCAATGAGCCTCTTGCTCCTGTGTCACTCACTGTGGCACTGGGGGTGGCATTTCCCCTGTAGTGGCTCCTGTGAGCAGTGGGTGACCTCGGGGACCTGCCTGCGCTGCACCGTGCCAACTGCATCGCATGAGGGCTGGCTCACAGGGGCATTGTTTTGGTGCAATAATTCAACTTTTCGTCTTCCCAGTGCAGAATTTAAGATTGTGCCAAAACCCACTGAGCGAACCCTGCAGCTTTCCATCGCTTCAGAATCGGTGCAAGGGGCTGCTGTTTGTTCTGTATTAAAACTGCAGATATATTCTATCAAAGGTAAATACCAAGTAGAGAGTCAACATCTCTGTTACCAAAAACCAAGCTGCCTCACTGGCCACCAAACACAAACATCTCACAGTTATTTTAAAACAATTCAAGACTTTACAAAACAGGAGCTTAGAAGAAACACAGCACCATTTTAACAAGCTAAATTTCCTGTCACACACAGGCTTGATTCTTGTCAGTGCAACACTCATTTTTGTCTGATTAAGTTGCTGTGATGAACTTCAGAGTTTAGACTGCCCTTGAGCCTCACATCTATCTGATCTTTAATTCTACTACCCGCTCATTTCTTGCTAAGCACACAATTCTGAGTCCCACTGGAACAGCCTCATTCAGGCTCTGCATCAATATGTTCAGTGCTGAATTCATTTCTGCAGGGAGCCCAGTAAATCTGAACTTTCCAAAATCATTTGGCCCCCATTACTAGTAAGCACTGCTCTTAAATAGGTTGTAACTCCAGCTAATAGGCTCCATAATCATAGCTGAATTGAACAAAAGGGTCCAGTATGGGCTGCCATCAGTCATTTTTATTCCCAATCAAATGCACTGCATAGAAGGGAACTTTATTTTATACTTGTGGATGCTGAAACTAAGAAACTCATTTCACCTGAATGTAGTTTTTTTTCTTAATAAAAAGTAAGACAAAAGGCTTCCAAGGGTATCCAGAAGGTCCAGCACTGATGCAAATGCTGGAACTGGTAACCTTTTCACCTTGCAAAATGGCAACAATCCAGAATATAAGGAGACAGGAAAAACATTAAGATGCAAAGCCCACATAATGAAAAATTCCAATGCTAAGAGACACATCTTCTGCTATTCAAAGAGAACTGACTGCAACTAAACCTAATGTAAAGGAGCTAACGATAGAGCTGCTTACATCTTGATCACATTTCCATGAAGACTAGCTTTGTGATATTGTTTCGTCTAGTGAAAAAAAATACAGAAGCCACCATCTAAATCTTATCATTGAAATTGATAGTGTTTACTTAAAGCTTATTCCAGCTTTGCTGACTTCAACAGATATTGAAGTCTCCAATAAATCTATTTCAACGGTTTTTTACAACTCTCTTCTTTCTCAACATACACTCTGGCCTCCCTGATCTATATCAGTGGACAGAAGACCAGATTTTTGTTTATGAATATCTAGAAGTTTCATTGCTGTCTGCTGCAAGGCCCAGTATAAAAATGAATAGCAAGTAAATAAAGCAGAAAAGGAACCTGATTTATCTTTCTCTCTTCTGCGAGGCAGCAGAGCCAGTCCAAGCTGGCACCATATTTTTTACATACGAGGCAACGTGCTATGAGAGGTAATGCAAGAAATCTCCTCCTGCACACTGGAAGACTCACCCCACACAGACTGACGGTCCTGGCCCCACATCTCTGCTTCCCCACTGCAGAGACAGCACCCTCCCCACTGCTCCAGGCTCTGACGAACACTCAGAGGCCCCTCGGGGATTCCTTCAGGACCAAAGACTGAGGGCTGGTCCCCAGCTGATGTCAACTGCTGTACCCATGGCTTTACATTTTGTACTCCCATCACTACTCCTTATTACTCTGGGTGAGTGTGGATTAATGAGCAGGCCAAGGTCCAGGTTATGCGGGCATATCCTGTTGCTCTCCCCAGTATGGAATCTGAGGGGGAAAGAAAGACGGGGCAATTGGCAGCAATAACATGGAAGAAGAGGAAATTGGACACATGAGGATGCGGTGAATGCACACAGCACAGAGCAGCAGGTTTCAGACTTTCTGTGAAAGAACATACAGTACCTGTATCTGAGGGTATATGTGCATGTATCTCACTCCAAAAATAAAAGAACAATAAAAAAAGACCTGACAAATTTCTGAGGCTTAAATCAGGTGAGACAGTAGAGAGGAACAAGATCAAATCCTCAAAACTGATTTTAAATAAAAAACCAAAAAGTTTAAAAAGTCAAAATCAAGAGCTCTACCAAATGACTAAAATGGAAATGTTTATCTCAGCCACAAAATCACCACAAAAATGAAGGTGCCTGATACTGGTATCATGTTCACTGCTTTACCCAGCCAGAACGGAACAGAAATCAGAATAGCTGCAACTGATACAAAGTGGTACAAGACATTAAAGAACCAGACTAAGGTTTACTCAAACATGGAAAACTGCCCAAGCTGGAATATACAGGAAGAATGATAAAGATTTTAAATCCAAGTAGCAAAATGGGAAGAAATCACCACTGATACTCTCTTCAGCTGTCCAGATGGTTCAAATCTTTTTTCTCCCCATAAATACACGTGAAAATAAGGGGAAGATTTGGAAACCTCACATTCTACCATCCCTTGTCTTACTCCCACATGCCCTACAACAAATTATGCTCTTCTCCTTTCAACAGTAGCTTATGGAAAGACCTTTCTCTTTCCTCTCCTAAGACATTCCTCTAGACTGAAAAATCCCATATTTCTAACCTTTCCTCCTAGGAAGCAGCACCACAGGTACTTTCCACTCTGGAGAGCATATTGCATGGCCTCTCAGAGGACTTTATCCTCCTGCTCTGTCTGGCACACGCCTCTTGAAGCATAGGGATGGCTCAGCAACAGTGAAGAGGCTTCTTGAGCTCCAGCCCCGTGGCACGACTCGTACATGTGACAAGGCCATGTCCCCATCCCAGGGATGGAGAAGCAGGTTCTCACAGACTTGGTACAAAATCAGTTGGGGACACAGGGGAGTCTGGAGTGTGAGAAAGGCAGCAGGGCTATAGCTGCAGGTGAAGGTACACTGACCACCACATACAATTGCCCAGACTCTTGTACAGATATAACAAATGTTATTAGTCTCCTGCACTGATAAATACTAAAATATAACCAAAATTATTACTTTTTAGAAACCGCAATAAAGACAGCAAGGTACACTGATACAATTCAACTCAATTATTTTTAAACAATATGTGATGGATTTGCAGTCTGCCATTGCATAAAAGGCAGGCTCATTTTCTACAAATGCCCACAAAGAGAAATGATAGAGCTCAGCACTGTAGCATGGCATATTCCATTAGGAATTAAATCTCTTCTCTCTCATGGTCCCATCCACATGCTTATTGGACAGTCTGCTGCTTTCATCTACATTATTGTTATTAATTTATGAATGGGACTAGAATTACAGAAGATAAGTCTAAGGTGAGGCCGCATTATAATAATAAATGAAAGAATGACTCCTGTTTACTTTCAAAATATTTCATAGCTAAAATGCTTACTGCATTTTTAACTGTGACATACTTCCTTTAGCTGGTTTCGGTTTTGAAGTAATGATATAAAATTCATTTCATCTCTTTTTCAAGCCTGACTCTTTCATACATAACATCAGGCTTGTCATATCTGAGGAATTATTAAAATAAGACGAAGCCTGCTGTATCTGAGCAGAAAAGCTTCTTTGAGCTGGCGTCCTCAGGAGAGAAGCAAGCTCAATCTCATTAGTTGGTGCTGAGAAGGCGTCCTAGTCACTAGGTTCAAGGTGATGAAAGATTAGGGCGTTTGGCCTCGGCTCATTTCGTATGCAGCTCACATCACTCCCTGCCCGTGAACACGAAATTACATTGAACCTGGGGAGTCTAACTCCATTAATTTTAAATGGAAGATTAATTTAACAATATGCGGCAGATATTTGTTACAAACCTATCATGTAAAAGTGACGGTTAGCAATAAATTGTGGTGACTCACACTGGCCGGTGGCCCTGGCTCAAATAAATCAGAAGGCATTTACACATAATTGCTGTTTTTAAAGACAGGGATATGGGAGATATGTTTCTTTGATGAAAGATTGGGTAACTCCATTCAAGGAAACAGCAGCCAATATTAAAGCTACAGTGTCTCTTTTGAAGGAGACGTTTTGTTTAAGGGCTTGGATGACTGTAAAGCACAGTTATTCTCTGCCTTTTCTTTAACCTATGTTTTTTTTTTTCCCTAGATAAGTAATTTTCATCAAACATCTGTAAGAACAATGCAGAAATTATTTGCATGAGATGAGGATAAGATGCCTGGCTCAGGAATGTGCATCACTGTACACAGCACACATGGGCTGTCACCTGGGGCTACAGAGAAAACATGGAGCCTACACTTTAAAAGGTTAACTATGGTCCAATTTTTTCCTGCCTACTACCTGAACACCACACAGAATTAATAGATGGCCCTTCTCCTGCCACTGTTTCTTTTCCTCTTGCATTGACTATGCAAAAGTATGGTCAGGTATGAAATATCATTGAAAATATCGTTTTCAGAGAAGGAAAATCACAAACTCCATTGAGAATAAACAATTCAGGGGGAGAACATTAGAAGGATTGGATTATTTTTTTCCTCTTTATTTAGGTGTATGTAACTACTGTGCTTCTAAGATAGTCTGATGATATCCATTGCTAGAACAGGGACTGTCTACATGTGAAACAGAAGCATCTTGAAAGCTAATGCAAGAGAGCAGAATTGGCTCCCTCAGGAAGCAGAATTATCGCATACATTTTTCCTTCCCAGTCTAAGTAAAAGGAGAACTTCTTCAATATAACTTCTCTAAACACGTGTTGGCAGCAACAAACACTGTGTGGGACTGCATGTGTGCATGTTTATTTATTTAGAGCAAAAAAAATACACTGCACATACTTTTCTTTCTGAACAGGAGAGGCTAAACTAGCCAATAGAGCTAGCAGATGTCAGTCGCAGTGTTTAACACGCTGCTGGGAGATGTTCAGACATTGCAGGGGAGGGCATGGTATGAACTTAGAACAAATCATTCTATCTAGGAGGGGCTCCTGCAATCTGTAGTAATCAGAGACACAATGACATGGCTGAAGAGAGAAAGAGCCCCTGCATTAACTCCCCAAGTACTGGAATATCTAGGACACCTCAGACTGGGAATACTCAGAAACACTAGCACCGTTCCCACCCCACCAGAGCTCTGTTCCTCCTGCTCACAGCTCCAGAGCAGGTACGCACAATGGAAGGGTGGAAAGGATTTTGTACTCTGTGTCAAATATCTAACTGTGATTCCAGAAGAAAAAATTCAATGCACAGCAAAAGGAGAGGAGCTGAAGTGCAACTGAGAACACCCAGCAGAGGTGCCTAAGCAAAGTGAATTCATCCAGTCCCCATCTTCTCAGCCTTGAGTCTTTAACAAATGCCCTCTCCTCCAAAAGCAACCAAGGAAATGTATCAGTAGCATGAACTCATTGGCTCAGCGCACTACTGCAGGGTCTGCAATGTGGAGGTAATGGAAGGTCTCTTGATACTTTCTGCACCAACAGGTGGGGAATAGACTCAAATAAACCCACCAAAACCATGAAGGTTAAGAATCTCACCAAAACCCAGGCACGTGTCTCACTATTGTCAGTACACAGCGCTTTCCTGTTTATGGCCAACTGCAACACATGTCTGCACTGTTCACTGCAGTTTGGTTTATCCTCTTTCCCCCTTTGAATCTCACAGCGAATAAAATTATTCACTGACACACACATTGTACTTCACAATGCCATAATTAGTTATCCTTCTGACTTCAAAAAGGCTTGATGTTGGATCCTTCTAATACCTGTGCAGCACTACATCAGGATTTTCTAAAGACCCAAGGCCCATATCTGGGATGCTAGTCTCAATGAAAGGTCTTGCCAACCGTGGTGGCTCACTCCTCCACGCCTGCAGCCTCCTTCCCAAGGCTGTTTCAACACCTCCTTGTTCTCCCAGTGTGAATCAAAAGTCAAGCCACAAGCCTGTGACCATTTGTGGTTTGTAATTTTAGGATTTCAGATGTCTTCACAACCACTTATTCCAACGTACCTAAAAATTCTAATTTAAAGCGGTATGGTCCCCCTGATGTATTCACAGAGCTATCCTCCCCATGTTACCACCACTGCCTCACCATACATGAGCACCATCAAGCTGTACAAACTCTTAGTAACTGGAGATTATCTTCATATGGAAATAATTGGAATCTTTAAAACAGGCAGCAAGGAGATTGTGCTCGATGATTTAAGGAGAAGGATAACAAGAGATAAACTACTATGCACTTACTTTTCTATACAGCCATAGCAAAACACTTGCACAAACTAGACAACATTAAAACAAAGTTTCTCAGACCCTCTTTTCCTCCCAAGAAGAGAGGCGAATGCCTGTTCTAAATTGGCCACCAATAATCCTCTCCATATGGCAGAAAAGAGAAATGCAACCTCCAACAGACACTAGTAGGAGGGAACAGCAGTACAGAATCTGCGAAGGTGACTGAACTGCGGGTATCGTGCTTTGTTTCCAGCTTTGCTGCTGTGGGGTACAACTGTGGGCAAGTCACAGCTTATAAATTGCTACAAGATCGACAGATTGAAAGGGCCACTAAAAATGAGAAGCTGGACTGGCAGTTTTACTGACTAGTCTGACCTGTAAATGGGAGAGCTCACTCTGCATCCGCTAGTTCATTGCTTGCTAGTATTTACACGAACGGCATGGCACAGAATAGAGCTTCAGAGAGCAAAGAAATTATCAGATAAATAAATAGCTCTTCACATAGGCAAAAATAAATGAATTGAAAAAAATTACTGTTGATATTTGAATGAATAAGATTGATGCAGAATAACAACACAGAAAAAGAGCACCATTGCTTTAAATTCAGTGCCAACACCCAGGTTGCCAGCAATTGATGCCACTAACTCATTTTTGCACTTTAATGTTAAATTTCTTATGGGACCACATCACCTAATTAGAGGAATTGATAACTGCACTGTTCCATAATGAGGCCAATACATTTCAAAGTCATTAAAGATAACCAAGGCAATAAGTCTGTGTTTAAGCGGCGCTTCCTTAGATTTCACAGCCTGCATGTCGCTAGCATAGGAAAAAGCAATCCCTGCCTAGTCAACTGTAAATGCTGGGTTATTGGAATCTTTAAAACAGGCAGCAAGGAGAAAATTACATGGCCAAATCTCCTTTTTCCAGTTAATGAAGAATTAAGACTCCCATTTACCATATTAGAAGGTTCATCAGAGGTCTCTACTCTCCATAGCTTGTGTTTGACAGCAGTGTCAATTTATCTGAGTCAGAACGCAGAAGTGCATGACAGTACGTCATTCATAACTGTCACATCTACTTATCTCTCTCATTGTCACACTGCTAACGAAATTCAGGCCATGTTTTTCTGATCATGGCCTCTTAAAGGGAAAAGGATCCCCTTACCTCATCACAGTAAACTGACCGATTCATGGCTCTAAAACTAGTGTGTTAACAAATGACCACACAGTTACAGTAAGGATAGATCATATAACCTTGTAGAACCAGGGAAGGAAAAAAAAAAAAAAATCACATTTCCCAAAGGCAGGCTTCCAGCAAGACTGTCTCTGGCTTCAGCAGGAAGACACATTCGGTTTTGGTGCTAATTACTAGAGGGATGGATTTATTTGATATTCTACCTTGTGTCTGTAAGATCTGTTCAGGTACATCTGGCATTTAAGTAAGAAAAGTAGAGTGACTTTTATTGAAAGTCAATGGTCAAACTTCTGTTGGCTTCAAAAGCACAGGATGGGTTTCTAGAACTGCAACAGATGAAGAATTCCATAAAAGTAACATTACAACATCTTGGCTAAGGGAGAACGAAAGCAGTCTATAAAAACCATCTCAAAAGATCTTTTAAGACAATGGACATGCTAAGGAAGGCCAGAAATTCTTTTCTACAAAAGAAAAGTGCCTCCCACTAAAATAAAAAGAAATAAATCAAAACTTTAGGCACACCTGAAAAGGTAAGTTAATATTTAAAGAAGACACAGAAACAAACTCAGCTGAGAAAACAAATGGAACAAAGCAGCATTGAGAAGAAGGGCTATGATTGAAAAAAACAACTGTGTAAATATTATGAATGTACACAGCTGTATCATAACGCAAGAAGCAAGAGAGAAAGAAGCTTCCAGAATTGTGTCATACTTACTCCATAAGGAACGTGCATCTTCCCCCTCATGCCAGTTGCTCACACAATGGAGCAGAGGGAGGGACCCAGCCTGATTTAAGGACAGCAATTCTTGTCCTTAATATTTCTTTCTCCAATGCATCTTTCCAGAACATTTTCAATACAAATATTCTGATAAACTCACTGTCCCTCTTAACTACCCATCTCCTTCTAACTTCACGGCTCCTAGACAGTGATGAGACGTAATCCATACACCCGTACCCTCAACTGGGGAAACTAAAAAGCCTTCCCAGTGCCCTGTAGGTCTATTTCAGCCTTCTGCAGCCCAGCGGACAATGACACTCAAGAGCTTTTCTTCTAAATCAGACTGAAAAGCACAGCCCTTTCCTTCTCTTCAATGCCGTTTCTATAGGAAAAGGACCCCGTAGTTACTGTACCACCAAACTTCTGGAGATTTATAGGGCAATATGATTTACCACTGAAAAATAGGTATCTGCCTAAAAGTGCAGAGGTGAAGCCAGCACCGTACTGTGCCTGGAATTCAGCTCCTGAATTATATGAACTTTGAAACCAGGCTGCAGTCAGCACTGGAAGGAAGCACTGTCCTGTGTTTAAGGGCAAATAAATGATTTAGTCTGTTCTGAGGAAAGCTATTTTCCCCAATCAGAAACTCTAAAAATACAACTGGAAAGGAAAGTGGATTCACACCGTACCATCAGTTTGTAAGAATCTAACACAGCAGGCTTCAGGTGCTTAGAATGAAAGGATTTGAGAAATCCTTGAAAAGGCTGGTCATATAAATTTGAGAAGTAGTTTCTCTTCTGAGAAAACTTTTCTTCCACAATATTTCATGAGAGGGTTGTGGGTTTGGTTTTTTTTCACACTAGAGCTAACATAATAGAGCAGAAGGAAAATGGTGCCCAATTGGATCAAATTACTGGTGAAACAATGCAGGTGAATGTGCATTTAGGTCTGCAGTTCTGAAAACTTCAAGAACTAAAATAAATTGCATGACCCCCTGGTAACTTCCACTAGAACTTATGGGTACAAATTGTTTGCCTCAAGCTGGGTGAAATATACATTCAAATTCAGGCTCTTGAAGGAAATTATTAAGTAGAGCCATATTAGCTTTCTCTGAAGCATACTCGTTTCCTATATTGCCACTGTATAGACCAATTATGTTACCTTTCCATGCTGAGAAATGATTGTTCTGCTAACACAGTTCTGGTAAAAATCAAAAGCACTACATTTTTAACCTTGGGGGATTTTTGTTATTGCTGCTCCCTTGCTAGTTCCTTCAAATGGAAAACATCTTCCATTAATCTAAATGCAAAATTTGTTCAGCTTTCGAAAGTTACTTGAAAAATGTTAAGCACAAAGCAATAAACTTTTTATGCTCTTAAGACCACTAATGCTTTGAGCTTCATATTCATTTTGAAGAAATGAACATTTTATGGTTCACAGAGGAATAGCTACATGAATAATATCTGAGATTATAATGCATCTAGCAGAAAAAGATTAAGTTTATGTAAACTATTTAATCAGACGTGAAATTTTCTCTAGAGGATAAAAAATTCTGACCTTATTTAAGTTTATTTTAAAAAATACCAATATCACATTTCCACCAAGGGAACCCACCGATTTCCCCATTTATGTTGTATAAATATTCATAGAACTGAGGGCTAACTGGATACCACAGCCCCTAGGAAGCACAAGTAACTTTAGAGATGTACCACATGCACGACCAGCTCATCACAAGGGAGATTTTTCAGCAGAGAAGCTCCAATTCACGCCAAAGTCTGATTTTCATCCACAATTTTTAACATTTTTTCAACAGAGATCTGTTCTGTAACTGTCCTTTACCTCTTTTAGCACTGCTGCCCGGTGCAGGAGCTTCACACACCCTCACATTGGAGTAATTCTCTCCCAGGTTTCGTAAACCAGGTAGTTTCTCCCAGGAAGTGTCTGTCTAGCAAGGTTTGTAAGTAACTGATTTATTAAAGAAATGCAAATGTGTCTATGCTTAAAATATCCAATTAAAGTGGCTTTTATGTAAGCTAAAGTAATTCTAGTGAAGCCAAATGATTTGTACCCAATCAGACTGTACCTGAATTTGGCCCTCATTTCTGTTGATATCCAAAGTAAAGCTCTTGAGCTGTTTCAAATTAAATTAAGGAAAATCTTGGCATCCTAATTGTCAGCCCAGGTGCATTTATTTTTCTATTAAAAACAAAAAATTAAGGAGCTTTTGTAAGTAAAATATTTTATGATTTCACTATGAGTTTTGTGTTCCATATAACACACTAATGAAAAAGCCCCATGCAGAAGAGTCCTGAAAAATCAAGAGGCTGGCTACGAAATCGTAATGCAGCTTAAACAACACCACGATTATGAATAACCTTTTTCAAGCATTGTCACTTGGACGTGGTTTGAGAACAAATGACGACCACGCTCAAGGTAGTGTGATGTCATTACTTTTTTTAACCTATATTTGAAAACATCCGCATATAAACAGTCATATCCCTGTAACACAGAATACCAAACTAGTTTGGGAGCCTTTTGACTTTGAAGCAAATACGAACTACAGAGCATTCAGCCTTTTCTTGCTCTCTTTACTCCAGCAAATTACCCACTTGAGTCAAAGAGGTAAACAGGAGATACTCTACACTCTCCCCCTTACGGATACACATTACCACTGTACCCTGTGGAAGTCTTCATTTTCCTTTCTCACAGTATTCAGTTCTCTTCACAAAGAACTTGATTATAAGTTCAATGTCAGCTCAAATGTTCACTCTCGCTTTGGTGGCACCTTGGACTTCTCCCATAGGGAAAAGTCAAAAATGCACGTGGGTTCTCTTTTCCTTGTGAGTCCTTCCTACCTTCTACAATGTTAGAGAGATAATGGGTTATTTTCAGCAGGGACATAGCACATCTCCCTTGACAATCTCCTGGCAAGTGTAACTGCTAAAACCATGAGGTGTGGTTGACTGATACACAGACCTGTGCCTTCCTAAGGATTGCAGATGAATCCCTTGCTAGCAAGAGAAAGAATCAGAGCTGTCTACAAAGTTTTGTTGCATTAATAAGGCGGAAGATGAAGGAGAGGCAAAACTGCTCAGAATGACACATCCACAAATGTAATTGTGAAGATCTTAAAAGCAGAAATGCAATGAACATACTGGGGGGGTTACACGTCTAGGAGAGGGTAAAGAATAGAAAATAACAGCAAGACATTTTTCAAAAAAGTTGCCATAAAATTTGGCATATCATTTGGCTGCCATCTGAAATCCTTTTCCATTTCATGACCCTACCCAAGAGCTCTGACCACACCGCTCACGTTGTACAAAAACCCGGCCATTTTGCTCAAACTACCAACTGTACAAAATGGCTACACAAGGCGGCATCTGCCACAGAATGATTGGTATTAGGCATAACTCATTATTCTGACAAGAATCTGGCACACAAGCAAGCGATCTGGCATGAGAACCGATGAGATAAGGATTTGGCATAACCGCCGGTAGGATATGAATTAAGCTCAGTGTCAACACAACGCACATGGTTTCCTCTCCACGGACATGCCAAATCCTTGACACAATAATGAGTTATGCATGATGCCAATCACTGATTGTCAGTTCAATTGCACATCTCTCTTCTGATGCCATCAAACCGCAATGGGATCCAAAGTTGAGGAGAAACTTTGCTGTGCGTTTTGGCAGGGGCGATGGGGGTGACGGCAGCGGTGGAGGAGGATGAAGGCTGCTCCTCCTCACCCCTCGCAGGCCCAGGGGAAGCAGGAGAGCCCACTGTGCAGCCATGGGCGATACGGCTACACAGCAACGCTGAGGGTGTTGCATGTCCAAGTCTAACGAAACAAATTGCCACAGAAAATGATCAAGCTGATGCCCGACAACTGCCTTGTTACATCAGAAATCCAGTCTTAAACACACCTTTACTCGAAAACACTCAAGGTTGTGATTCAGCCTGTGTGTGCGAGTAACCCCTTTCATGTGGAAGGAAATGTTCCCAGCAGTGGAGTGAAGCGAAAACACATACCATTGGCAGCAGGAAGGGAAAGATGATTACTTTCTGGTACTTTCCGTGAGGGGAAGGAGCAGTGAGGTGTTTCCGTCAGCCATAAACAGGCCTTGGCTCCACAGGCCAGCTCCCTCTGCCCTTTGTGGGCCCTCTCCACCCCGACGCCTCCTCACCCCACAGCAGGCAGCACCTCANTGCCTCAGAGGCAGGACCCAAATGCCAACCTTCCAAGATTTTAAAGCAGCAGCAATAAATTTAATCTGCAAAAGCCAATTGGAATCTTTTTATTTACCTCCTCTGTCTCCAGCAAAACCCCAACAGGCCAGTTTGCTTCCCTGTGCGTTACAGTCGTGGCCGTCCTCACGCTGGCACCGACACCTGCCTTCGGGAGCACCTGACGCAGGGACCCCCAGAATCTGCCACCAGCACCACCAGAGACAGCACAAAGGGGAGAAATGCATGGCTTTCTGTACTGCACCCTAAAACTTTACATAAAAGGACAGGGGAAGGCCGATGGCTGTCTCAGAACAAAATTAAATGGCAGACAAATGTAGCTTGTGTGGAAAGCGAGCTGTGCTATACTTAATCTTGTTACATCTATGACACAGTGCCCTAAACTAAATGGCAGTAGACAGAAATGTCTCTTAATATCTGAGGTTGCTTCTGGATTTATTAAAGATAAACAAATACAAAAATCCCCTCAATAACAAACTATCATGTATTAATAAAATGCCAGAAAGTGCTGCATGAAGGCCCAGACTTTGCAGTCATTTACTCCTTCAGCAGATTATTTAACTCAAGAGTTTGGTGAAAGTAATTCCACCCAAGTTGAGCTTTCCCTTATTTATTTTACTATGATTTACACACGCAAAATAGTAAAAATGTGTAATTTTTTTAATGGTGTTTGAGGACTCTTTAACAAATAATCTCTTTCCCTTTCCCATCTCCTCAAAAGATGTGTGCAGATTTTGGAAAATATCTTATCCAATTTTGAAACTTTTAATTTGTATATAGAAAGAAACACAACCCTCCAGACAAAAAAAAAAAGTATAAGGTTCAGAAATTCAGAGGCAAACCATTTCTGTCTAGAAAGCACTCTGGTTCACTAGAGGCTTAAGTGAAGCTCATCTTGTTATGAAAGGATCGGATGGCTTATACGATCCACAATGGAAAATTGAGCCTTTTGCCTCTTCATTGAGTATTAAAACTCACTCCATGTTGACAGTGTTTGAAGGGCAAAAGCATCTGATAACTGCGCGGTGACCTATGGGACCTAAGTTTGGTGGCCTTACCCCATTTGCGATGGAGTAGAGCTTGGGCATCACAAAAATTGCCACCAAATCCAGTAACCTCAGCCACGAGGCCAAGAGCTGAAGGGAGCCCGGTCCCTCCAGGACACTCACCAGGGCAAAGAACCGAGCCCGCACATCCATTTCCAACTCTTCTGTGGACTCATGTCCCCAGGACAATCAACACAGTACCTTTTCTTGGTAGCTACTCAATGGGAAAAATAAAACAAGAACAACAGAAGAGTCGTAATGGACAAACTTTTCCCCGGTGGCATTGCCCGCTGCTCTGTTTAGCATTCCCTCTCCATCGCTGCCCTCGGCGCAGCCGCTCCCGTGTGCCCTTCCTCAGCCTCCGCAGTTGTTATTGCTCAGCGCAACCACAGCATCAACGTTGTCAAACAATTTTGCAATGACACTGTGTCTCAGACAATGTTCGGCCACCACCAACAAGTAGTGAGTAACCTGTGCTGACAACACATTACAGCCCTGCCATAACCAATCACTGTCCGACCCAAGCAAAATGGCAGCTAAATTACAAGAGAATATATAACAGCATGTTTATTAAATTGGCATAGCAGCCTGCTAAACAAAACAAAACAGAAGTGAGGATACTGGCAACATGAGTCACAGCTACAAACCAGCAGTGATTCTAATGTTTTATGTTAGATGAGGTTTGGCAAAAGATTAGGTTTTAATTTTGTTTTTTTTTAAATTTCAATTAAAAGTACTCAGTAACAAGAAAATGATTTAGTGGAAAACAATTGAGTACAAGGAAAACAAATTTCAAGAAGAATCCCAAATGGGATAAAACATGGAGATTATGAAAAAGCTACATTTGACCTGTCAACATGAGAAAGTCCCCGACTTTTTATTAAAAGGGGGCAGTGGGGAAGACAACCTGCTGTTTAGGGAAGCTGTATATTTAATTTTAGTGCCGATAATGGCATAGCCCATGACTATAAGGTATTATTTAAGACCTATCATGCTATTTCCTTGGAGGATATCTCTCTGCACTTTCACAGTATGCTGCAGTTTGCTGGTCTCTGTACAATTTAAGTACTGTTTACTGATTATTATTGAGTATGGGACAAAATTCACCCTCTCTGGACCAATAAATATAAGCTTTATACACAAAGTAGCAAGATGTTTCAACTGCTGCTTGCCACCATATGATTCAATGAACATACACTTTACGAAAGCGAAAACAAAACAACTGAACAGAGAGTCATGGTTTATTAACACAACATACTGCAAATCTAATTAAAAGTCAAATACGCAATACCCTCATCAAAATCCAAATGTTCTTTACAGAAACATCAAGGAAGAAGGGGCATACAAGGGACGATACCACAAAGGTAATCAGAATTCATCTTCTGGGACTCATACCCTATTACTCGAAGCTCATTATCAGTACTCCATACAGTAAAGCAACACCTAGAGACCACATCATTAGCCTCCTGCACATGCATTACCCCATAGTTCGAAAAAATGGGAAAAAAAGCCCCACCGATACACAAGAAAAATCAGATTTTTCATTCTGCATTATATAAGCCTGGCAAAGTATTAAGCAAGATGCTATTAAGGAAAATACTATGAAATAGCATCAAAACCTTGTAAAGATGAGACTGGCCCTTTATAAACACGATTGTAGCCTAGTAATGACTGTAGCCTACTGTTACATTATTCCAACATTTGGATTTTATCTGTAAATACTTCTTTAACAATACAACCTTGGTTGCTTGCTTTTTCTTATTTGGATTTGGATCTTTGGTCTGCTGATCAGTCCCTCTCTGGCAACTGGCAAAACATATTTCATTAAGTGACTAAACGTAACTGACTCCTCTGAAACACATCACCTAATTAGCTGCAGTAGAACACTATCTCTTCTCTCCAGTAACTGTCCAAAAGGAAGACAGGAAACCTCTAGCCTAGAGCGAGAGCAGACATGAAAACAGAAAGGATCACCTTGAGTTTCACATGCTACAGAGTACAGAGCGATTCTCAGGCCAAAAAAGTTGAAGAAAAAAGCTACCACGATATTCATGGAAATAAACAAAACCTCACATTAAAATATGGTTATAGAAGCACATGGTTACAAAATTGCCAAAACCTAATTCCGATCAACAACCAACAAACCATTCCAGGTGCAACTAGCGCATTCTTCTTCTACTGTGACAATGGTGAGGACTTTTCTAAGGGCTCCTGAGCAACCAGAGGTGACTCTGCAACACGGGATGAAGGACGTGGTTAACGTTACAACAAGCCCATACTCTTACTTCTTTCAGAACCCACCTTGAGTCTGTGCTCCCATTTATTAGGTTTCACTGTCAGAGGTAGCAGTGACAGTGACTGATGCATACTGTCTGTTGCTCTCCGGCTGTACATCTCAACCGAAGCACACACGACCATCCAGTGCAATGACAATCATCCCACAGAGCAGAAGAGACAAGAATGTGCAATACAGAAGTTAAACCTGTTGTTATATGTCAGGAGAACAGGATTGGGTAGGAAACAGGAGTCAAAAGCATCAGGCCTCTCCTAGGACCCAGCCTACTAATTTGCTAAGTTTTCTTTTTGCCTGAATCTATTACCTGGGAAAAAGGAACCGCATTATGCAATTGTTCTACTGTCACCCTGATAAATGAGCTAAGAGTCAGGGATAGCACGTGGTTGATGTCAGGGCAAGTTGAGTCCCTAACAGTGAGAATGACACACATTCAGGTCCTTTCATTTCCATCCCAGTGACCAGGCAGTGTCATGCCCTCACCAACTATTTATCTGCTCCAGCCATGCCAGTCTGGTGCTGGAGTCTTTGCCCATCTGCCTGCAAACTGGAGCCTGTGCCCCACACAGGGAAAAAGGAACTGGGCAGGACTTTGTGCAGCACCACTCCGGGTACCTTGACACACAAATCACAATCTGGCTAAGGACAATTTCACACGACCTTTTTCAGGCACTCTCTGCCTGCCAGCCCTGCCACACTCATGGCACACTAACCTTTCTTCTCAGCACGCGCAGAGAGCAGGCAACTAATTGAGCTCAGCTGCTTTAGAGATGAGATGATGATACCTATTCTGGTACTTTGATGGAGAACAGAAAGTTCACACTAGCATAGAAGTCCTAGATATGGCTGAAAAAAGGACTGTTGAAGGCTATCTTCAGAGTTCCTGGGGTTAGGAAACAAGTACATCTGCCCAGCGTACCCCATCCCAGTGGCCACACTCCTGAGCCCAGCTGCCAGTGGGTGCTCAGGAAGGCACAAAATCAGCACAATCAGCTGAGGTCTAAGACTTTCAAATGCAAATAATAGTTTGGTATTTCACTGTTTGTCAGCATCCCACAGTGAGGTAGCCCATGTCCAGCCTAGTTTCAACAGATCTCAGCACCTTTCAGTCGTCTGTACATATAAGACATTGCAGTTTGGCCATTGGTGCTGGTGCTTTTGGTTGTTACTTGAACAGATCAGTACCAGGAATTTCTACTTAGCAGGATGTTCTGACATTTCAGTGCCTCTTTCCTTCCTACGTTGAAAATAAAACCCAGTATTTCAAAATTATCTGTGAAACGCTTCTGAGGAGCTTCATTTTAACAAAGGCAACTGACAAGGTTGAAGGCTGATTATTATTATATGATCTTTCAATAGCAGCATAAATTAAATCAATCCCTTCCAGTTCCTTTCCCAATCCAATGAGCTTGATCCAATCACCCTTTGCAATGCAGAAAATATGCCAAAAAATAATGACCATCTTTACTCATTACTTTGGTGCACATATATGCTACGCAAATGGCAAATACACCCACTCCTCTGCAACCTTGTACGTTTGTTCTCCCCCACGCCATGGATTTCAGCTTGCCCTGTTGGAAATACACCCCTGAGTAACCCTCACGCTGCAGCCAGTTCAGGAAGGTGACAGAGAAGGGAGCACAGCCCTGTGTTGTTTTCTCTCCTTGCCTATTCTCTCCCTACAACCTCCAACTTCTTACCAAAGAGTTGCACTTTTGTACTTTGGGGCCTCTTATTTTAATTTATGCAACAGCTTAAAACATTTTGTTAGGGCTGAGTGAGACCATCTGTGCAAGAAATAAAAGATGCCTAAGGGTAAAATAGGCAAGAGCAGTAATGCTGAATACGGGGAAGTCAATCGACTGCCTATGGATTTTGTATCTACCGCTGTGACCTTTCAAACGATGGAGTACAGTCAAGGGTAATTTCCATATAACGTCTGCTCCAGAAAGAAAAATTAATCCAGAACAGCATTAATACTTTCCAGAAAACTGGACAGCCGCAATTGCCTGTCACTTCTCAATGCCTACATACAATTTAGCATGACATTTGCATAACATTATAGAAAATCTCCTTCATTATGTCCTACAAGAAGATCTGCCAGCATTTGTTTTCCTGAGGTGAGCAGGGACTCAAGTTGATTCCGAAACATAAACTTTTTGTCAAGGATGGCAATGTTGCTCTTTAAAATGATGGATCACTTCCTACAACTCTTAAATTACCATTACAAAGCCCTGACCTTGTGTGCATTAAGTATTCCCTAAAGATGTTGAGGAATATTTTACGAGTTGTTTCATTTTGCTGTCTTCTCTCTGATTACCTTTGGGGCTTATTAAGAAAGTATTTTATTTTTTTTTTTAAATAACATAGAGTGGTCCAGGGCTAAGAGGGAAAAAGAACCTAAATTGGGGTTGAAATATATTTAAGTTCAAAGATGAAAGAGTTTTATTTACAGAAAACAGTTTCAAGGAAAGTAGTGAGTACTTTTATCTAGGGAACCTCCTCCCTTCTTTGGAGCAATTACGTGCCAGAAAAGCCCACAGATGGAAAGTTTTGTCTCACTGTCGACCTTATATTCTGGAAAAGAAAAATCAGCTTCACGATGACAGATGAGGATGGGCCAAGTTCATCAGTGGCGTAGGCTGGTTTTCAGAGCTGGAGGCACATGTGCTGGCTGTGTACTGGCAATGCTTTCAAGAAGGAGTACTTCAGGCCAGGAAAACGACGTACCTGGAGTCACTATCAGAAACCTTCAGAAAAGGCTCTGATGGAAAACCTGCTTTCTATTTACCAGCAGCCAGCTCTGCATGGAGACAAAGGATGATCTACACATCCTGGAGCACTAAAAAAGAACCAGGTACCTTCACAGGTAAAATATAATAATATATCATTCCAGAGAAGCAAGAATTGGTTTTGGATTTGTCCTATTCCCATTCCCACGTAAACATGACAGTCGACAAAACTAAGAAATTCCTCTCTTTTTTCTTTAAACCTTTTCTATCCTCTGTAGAAGTGTCCAGGATGAGGAGGCTGAAAGAACCCAAACTGAGGCTGGAATATATTCCTAGGATCTGGACACCCTGCATTACAAAATGGCTTAGAATAGGAGAAACACCATCACCACCCCATGTCAGAACTCAGCAGCTGATGTACGTGTGGAGGCACACAGGGACAAGCAGTAGTGCTGTCGTGCACCTCCTCCCCTTCATACAAACTTTGAATTTCATGATATGCTACAAGTAGAGCGGCAAATAGATTGCTAACTTAGCAGTTCTTGTGCTGTTTTTATTAATTCCCGCATTACTCCTCCCTTCCCAATATCCTGGTGATTTATATGCTGTAGTTATTAAAGGTGGGTAGTACCAAAAAATAAAAAGCCATTTTTTTTTAACAACTGCATGGGTTTGTTCTACACAAGAACAAAAGACAACAGTAATCTACAATAGTTAAGGCAACTAATGACTTGTGGAGTGGCTTGCAAAGAAGGCTGGTAATGGCCTCAGCAGTCAGTGGTCCATATCTGATCAAGGTCAGTAGATATTCCTACCTCCAAATTATAATTTCAGATTTTTTACAGGGCAAATATACAGATTCCTGTACCTGCAAACAGGTTTTCCAACAAACAGGCAGCTTGAGTGGCCAAAAGAACGCAGAGGCTAAGAAAGCCCTACGTCAGAAAGTAATCCTGCGCAACCTCAGGACTGAGGTCAGACCGGCAGAACAGCCCGTACAGCCCCGTGCAGAACCCACCCCACTCGCTCTGCTGCACCTACCAAATGGAAAACACATTCTGCTTGACAGCATCATTAATACTGTAGTTTTCAAAAACTGAAACAAAACCATATTGGAAATCACCACCACAACAAAAATCACTCTGTGGAATTGAGACTGAGAGCAAGAAGAAATCTTGAATCTGAAAAAGCATTATGCATCTATTTTCCTTATTTTAGCAGTTAGGGCTATCTCCCTAGCAACATATGTTTCAGTGAACTAGAGCCTTGCCATTAGAAACAGGTTCTTAATTAGGAGCTTATAATAATTTATAAACTGACAGCTGTGGCACAAAACTAGCTGACCAAAATCTAACAATTAGAACAAATAAAAATGCCACCCAAAAAGCCAGTCAAACAGGAAAAAAACCTCCCAACCCCCCAGATTTTGATGAGGAATTTCTGCAGCGTATTCCTGCAGCTCAGCTGGCCTGTGCAGGAAGCAAGCCCCAAATGCCAGGAGATGTGTGACATGCCATTAAGTGGACTCAGTAATAAGGTCTAACACCGGTGTTGTCTTGCCAGGAGCAGAAACAAACCTATTCGAGAGATGCTTGTTTGTTGTAGGCGATGCTAAAATTATCTTGGCTCCTTCTAACGGGATAGAAAAGCTGGTGTCATTTGGGCAAGTGACTAAAATGAGGTAGTAGGAGGTCCAAGTGGAGGATGGAGTCTCCTTTAATGACTCGTTCGCCGTCGCAGGGAGCAACAGCCTCCGTGCGTGCCCTGTCGAGGAGATATCCCAACCCAGCCAAAGCCGAAACTCCACGCAGCTCTCTAAGCCTGATGGAGACACATAATGAAATACAATCCTGTCAAGCTTGGCCCCCGGGTAACATTTTCACTTCTACATTCCATTTTCAGTTTAGGTCGAGATTTTTAAGAAGACAGCAAGCAGCACTCCAGTCCCAGGTGACCAGATCTGCTCAGATTTAGTCTTTGAATGTTGCAAATTAAATTCCCTCATCAGGCCTCTAATCACTCTTACCAGATGGGGCTTGTGCTCAATTTTGGATCCACAGGAAATTTAATGGTTATTGTTTCTGTTTAAATAGGAGATTATTGCATTTTAATAAGTTCTCTTTGGGACTTGCAGCAACAATAGAGCACTATGAATTACTGTAGATAGCTGTTACTGCATGCTGGGGAAAAATCAAGTTACTAAGTGTGACAAGTTGCTTTTTCTTCCCTTCCAGCAATCGCTCGGAGTGTATTTACCACCAAATTAAGTATGTGCCGTGGGGATAATATTTTTATCCTGCCGAGGGGGGAAGGCGCTTGTCTGTGGATTTTCATTAAAATGACACATCTGTTCAGCAATTTCACAAAGTAATTCTGCTGAAAGTTTTATCAGCTAATTTTAATTATTCACTCCAGTGGGTTGAATACAGGATTCATCATGTTGAATTAATACATTTGACGGGAATTTCACAAAGAGGGGGGAGAAAAAGCAATCAACAAATTGAATTGTCATGCAATATGGATTAAATTGAGATTCTTTAATTAGGATAAGCCTGAGATTTGGTATTTTGAAGGTATTAGAAAGCTTAGCAATACAGTGGTAAAGATTAAGAAAATGCAATTAAATATTACACTTTGGACACAGGCAGCGTATCATGTGAGCAGAAGACAAGGGTCCTCTTTTTAGCAGCGCAGTTAGTAGTGTCGCTTTCAAGAATTTCTGAATGTCTGAGTTATCGGGGACGCCAACCAGGGGCGGCTTCTGTGTGACAAAGCGGAGCTGCAAGGAGGGGGTTCTGTGAAGGAGACTGTCCTCTTAGTGAGGAAACTGTGCTTATCGTTTAAAAACTACTTCTAACATAATTGCCCACAGACTATGAATCATCATACTATGTTAAATTTCAGTTATATATAAACATGGGCATAAACTGGGTTCGAAGTCACAGGGACTCAGTTTGACAGGCAAATTAGAAATGTGACTTTACATTTACTAGAAACAGCAGAAATGGAGTCAGGCCTCCAGACCAGTACGATTGTGGTGACAACCAGCAGGTAGATTTTCCTGGATTAAATGTCCCTACTAGACTGATAAAGTTTTGTTTAGCTGTAAATCATAAATGAAATTTAAAATACTTTAATAATGGAATCAATGGAAGTATATACAGAAATTTGTGTACTTACTAAAAGGTGAGAGAACTATGTGTCACAGAAGATTATCTTCTGATTTGAGTTTTATTACTGCTTGCTCCACCTCCAAAGCCAGGAAACAGGATTGCTGAGTTCTAACTAGTCCTAAAGAAATCCAGAGGCCCTGACCCTCACTGGGAAAACTGCTGTGAATATGTTGATACAGGTTGATGATGAGTTGGCTGTAAGCAGTGTGAAAAATTGCAGAACAAAGAAATATTTGGCAGCAACAGTACACTGTGTGTATCTAACAATACATATTAAATATGCTGTTATGATTTCTTTTTTGCATTGCTTACATCGTATCCTGAATATTCACTGACACTCACCAGTCACCGTGCTCTCTAGTGACAACGTAATATCATGATGCTGTAGTGCAACACTCTATGTTTGCCATGAACAGAACTTTTAAATGTCCATGGGATCTCCAAAACTATTGACTTTCAGCAGGCTGTGTCTATAATTTATCTCCAAAAGAAGAGTGATTTCACCAACCTTTCAAATTAAATTCAATTCTTTTCCTCAAGAATAATGTTTTAATATACCGTCACACCACGATTCAAATCCAGATGAACACGTGCCCATCTAGCCTTAACAACATGAGTCATATATACCTAACTTTAGTCGTGCAAAATTTAAATATCTAATCCAAATTAGTCATCTGAGCTCTCTCTACAGACAAATGAAGGAGCTAGACATCATCGGAGGAGAGCTCAGCACACCTTTCATAGACACAGAGCTAAAGACAGGATGGGCCTTTCTTTGGAGGCGATTCAGTCTGTGGGCAGCACAGAGAGATCTGAGAAACTAGTTTACTCTGGACATTTCTGATTCTTGACCTTGCTCCTGACCAGCCTTCCTCACCTTGTTCTCACTCTCTCCCTCCTTCTTACAGACTCCAACTTTCACAGTGGGCTTCCCAACCTGCATTGTGACCTCAGCCTTCTGCCTTGCTCTTTGGATGGATGTTCTTTGGAGCATCCTTTTGCTCCTCCAGCTCCTTGCATCACTTTGGCACTCCAGTGACTGCAGTTCCAACCTTTCTGACCTGCCCACAGGTGGGCTAGTGATAGCACTATCAATGTGTAAGCACCAAGAAGCAGGATTTCCCATGAGCTTGCATGTAGCACATTGGTAACGTGCTCACGCTGCTTCCAGCACCTGAAGTTATTGTTACATTTGGCTGTTTCAAGGAGGAAGAATAGCAAGCTTAGTGCCATCTGAGGGATCTCTAATCAGTGCCACATTGAGCCACACACCATATATTCTACTAGAGGTATTTACAGCCTTTTATATACAATAATAATAATAATTTCTTATGGACATGTCTCTGCAGGAGATTTCCAAGGTAAGCAGGTGTATAGTGCTTCCCTTCCCATCCCTCTGAGCATGGATTACAATTCTGTTTACACCTGTAAATTATATGGACAACAGCTTTTTTTCTAGCATGGACAACACACAGCATGGCACAGCCTGGGCTCCAATGACAAAACACACTTTGTCCCCAAAACAGGGGAAGCCCGTTGATGTTAGGAAGAGTCCTGGGTGCTTGCTGTCACTCCGACTGTGTATGGTATTACCTGGGAGAGTGCTACCTGGCACAAACCAGAGCTGTGCTTTCTTTTCTTTGAATCCCTGACATAACTTCAGAAAACATCTAAAATAGGGATATTTTCATAATGTTAAATTCTCTTATAATTTGAAGAACTTTTTCTCCCTTTTAAAAGTTAAGAATTTTACTTAGAGTAAGTCTCAATTTCCTCCTCTGTAACACAGACAGTCATCAGGGGCACAGCAGAACTCACCACGTTCATGTTTCAAGGTGTCAAAAATAAAACCTCGGCTACAGGAAAGCACATGGAAGGGCTAGATTAGTTTTTCAGGCTTTCAAAATAAACAGTAAACAACAATAAAAAGCCTAAACCCAAACCTGTTCCCCTGTGATGTCTGCTTTAGTCATCTTTGCATAGCCCTGCAGCGGGCAGTGCAGGGGGGGCACTGATGCCTCAGCACCCACGGGCTCCCTCCCAGCACCGAGAGCTGCCGCCAGCCCCAGTTTACCAGGGCAGGAGAGAGGGGGGATTTGGCTCTGTCCTGTACCTGCTCCTCTCCCCAAACAGCCACTTTTCTGGAGGACGCTTTCTAATACCTTTGTCTACCGTAAACACTAATTAAAGAGTAAAGTGAAGAAGCAAGCAAGATCCAGGGTGCAGTTTGGGAACAGCAGGAATGGCAGACACCCCCAGGCATTGCCCTCCCCTGTGCCCGGAGAGGAGAAGAAAAGGGAATCTTTTCAAACAGCACAAACACCCGTCCTGAGAGAGGCCAATGGCTCCTCTCACGTCAGGAACCGCATTTCTGAACGACCAGAGACGCTGACGTGATGTACAGCTTTGAGCTTCAAAGCCACCCATCTTCAACATGTTAATCTCTTTTATTTCAGAGGGAAAAGACTAACTTTCCTTTAAGGTTCCGTGTTGACTGTAAGGATGAAGTTTTAATTCCTGTTAATAAATGTTTTCACACATTTCCTGTATGATCCTGGGCAGGTTTGGAGATTTCTGAAAGCATTCATCATTCTGCCACCTCTGCTGCTGAAAATTAATGAAAATTTTACCAGTCAGTGGACGAAGCGTTAGGCCAGTCCTGAACTCTGGGTTTTATTGAATTCCGACTTTGTTATTTCTCCGAGATGTTGACAGAATCAATTTATGTCTGAAAACATCTTTGAGACTCCTGAAGCACTATAACTCTGACAAATATTTCTATTGTGAGCGATTTTTAAATAGTCAGCAACTTAACAAGTTGTACAGTATCTAGAACACCAAGGTCCATTCTTATAAAAATTTTTATTATTATTTCAGTGGAAATATTAAGAAAATCGTTAGCATGACAGCAAAACTTTCATTTTTCATGCTTTAAAGTATAGAAATTCAACATCTAAATTAACTTTTTTCATTGAATTTTGGGAGAAAGGCCACAAATCTTTGATTTTTATGTAAATTATTTACCTCATAATCACCAAATGAATCATTTGTTGAAGGACTGGCACAGTGTATGTCTCAAATAAATCTACAAAACTGACACAATGCAGTTGTCAATTTTCATACGGATATAGGTCTCCAATTGCATTTCACACATGGTTTTGTCAGTGAAAGCCTAATGTGCCTTGAATTGCTCTGCAATCCAAGCTAAAATGCAGCCTCACAACTGTGGATCCCTCACAAAGAAAGAAATAGCTCCTAGAAATCCTTCCTATACTTTTATTAGCATCCCCTTTAAAAGAAACAGATGAAAAAAAATACTCAGATGCAAACGTAACTCATCTCTCTGCAGGTAGAAAAGAAAGAATGACTTCATGAATGGAAAATTTTTACGAAAAGCTGAAGATTCGGTCAAACCCTGCAAGTTTCTCAGACTGTAAATCCATCCCTGGAGTTGGCCGCTGCTGAGCTCAGAGACGTGATGGCCAGGCTTCAATTCCACTGGCCTGTTTACACATTTCTTTCTCTCTCTGCCCTTCTGCTGCCCCTGTGCTCAGATGTCATATTATCCTTATCAGCAGATTAAAAAACCTCTTTGCAGAAACACTTATCTGTATGATACCAGTGATGACACTTAAGCTTCAACTTTCCTATTTAACACTCCATGGGCCTTACTGATATCATCCTGGACAGATGAAATTATGTGTTCAAGACTTTCAGGGTCAGAAGAACAGCCAAAATAGGTTGGGATAATGGTCCATCCAGCCTAACCTCCTGTCTCCAATCTGTTTCAGAGGAGGAGACAGAAATATCTCAAAGTCATAGGATAAACCACCACCGAATAAACTTTCCTCCTGTCACACAAGATTTATAGCCTCACTTAAGCCTGGATTCTTGACAGTTCTCTCCTAAAACTCTTCTTTATTTTTAGTATTTACTGTAACAGCTGGAGACGCTCTTCTTGTTGATACGAATCAACACCAACTCCTTCTCAAGCCTGACCCGAGGACTCATTTTTTCCTGAGTTTAAAAAAAGAACTAACCAAAACCCCCCGCTTGCTGTTAATTTTGCAACTTCTCATTTCTTTGAACTTCTCCTTGCTCTTGAATTATGGTCTATGTAGCCAGTAAACACATCTGAGGTGAACATTTCTGCAAGGCAGAATACAGCTCCTGGATGCCATCCAAGGGGCAGCCCGGCCCACTGAGCCAGCAGGGATTTCACAAAGCGCCCTAAAGCAAGAGAGCAGGAAGGCAAACCCCAAGTCCTTACATGTCCCAATCAGATACTGAACAATCCTTAACATACTTCCTTTTGTCGGATTTTTAATAGATGTCATGAATATTCTGTCCTGTCATGGTTGAGTACTCATTAACATGCTAAAATTAATACAGTACATCTGACTCCATTGTAAAAAAGCATGAAAATTATGCCTAATATTTCTGGCTTCACAGACAGCCAACCAAAAGAATAAGAGAGATGTTAAGATAACTGCTCCTTTGTATTGGCTTGTTCCTGAGGGGTACCATCAAACTACTTCACGTAAGGCACAGTCTAACAAAAGGAAAAAAACACCCCAAACTGAACCCCCAAAGGATCAAAAAAGCTTTAGCCAGGTGTGGTGCTATTCTGTCATCCAGGAATACCAATATCTGATAATTGCATTAGCACTCCCTGTGACCTCATCAGGAAGGTAGAATTACTATATAATTATATTGGCTCATTAGAATTTCCTGTAGGAATATACTACTCTAACTTAAGTCGGAAAAGCAAGCGGGAAAACGCCATCGTGACTATACAACTTCCGACCAGACCCCTGGGGGGCAATTACAGGACAATGGCCAACTTCCAGGCTTCAGCTTGACATTGTGCAGCTCTTTTCCAAGATTAGGAATGTTTTAGGACGTGAAAACATCTAAGGGCCGTTGCACCAGAGAGGTAAAGGACTCTCTGGGGGAATGGAAATAGTTTGTAGCTTGAGGGAAAGAATGCTGTGTAGAGCCCTGTGGTCTCCCAATGTGGGACAAAGCGAAGCCGTAGGGAAAAGGCAGGGAGACGAATGACAAAAGTCATATACTGGTCTTTACATTGTTTTCTAAGCAATGGCTTGTGCTGAATAAAAAATACCTTGCTTCAAAAAGAATTCCTGATCACAGGGTAGACCTGCTCATGGCATCCATCATCTTCCTCCATAACTCAGATGTTAAGCCTAGCCTAATGCTGCAAAGGTAGTTTTTAGCTGATACACATGCTAATATGGGAAAAAAGGACAAAATTCCCAGGAAAAATGATGTTCAGCCACCTATCACCCAGGGGCTGCTGAAGTTCTTTATCTGGTACCTGTAACATATATTTTTCATTACTAACTTAACTTCCCATGCATCACCTTTGATTAAGAATAAAGAAAATGTGTACCAGTTTTATTTCAATGTATCAGTTACATTAAACAAAACTGGCATGAAAGTCATACTGTGTCAAAACTAAACACACTTCATTTTACAAAATATCTGGTGATGATATCTGACGAAAGGCAGCATAGCTTTATACTAAGTGAGGAGAGTAGAGCCATCTTTAATTTTTCCAGTTAAAAAATACAGCTGCAGGTATGAATAGAATACTCAAACTCCTGAAAGCATGAAACTGTCTTATTTTATCATTGAAGGGGAAAAGGTCCCTTTTAAGCATGTTTCAAAAAAAAATTAAAAATAACCCAGACAGAGGCATTCTCAGCAAACTTTCATTGCTGGGAGTGCTTTAACAGCCAATGTATAAACTCCTCACAACGGGTTCTACAAAGTAATGAAAATACAGCCAGGACCTTAACACCAGCAGACACGGCTGAAGGACTGGGCACGCGGAGTTTGCATTCAGCCCATCCAAACTGCAGCTTCCCCACGGCACTGGAGATGGGCCACCGTTCCCCCTGCAGATGGTACATCTTTGCAGCACTCAAAGATGGGTGCCATATTAAGACCATGACAAAGCAATGACGACAAACTGCCAGACAGTAAAGACCTACGTAATGACCTACGGTCATTATTGCCAGAACATACACAGAGGAAAGGAGCAAAAAGACCAATCCAGACACTATAAAAAAACCCCAAGAACAGCAACAGTCATAAAAAGATTTTAAGCATCTGTCTCAAAATGAAAAATAGGACTTTTTTAGGCAGCCTCTCCAACATCGTGTCCAGGGCAGCCAGCACACAGCTCAGGGTGTGCTCCCCCTTCTCAGTCACCTGGCTCTGTCACTTCTGGGTGATCTCTCCCACATCACCTAAGATACAACATAGTGAGCTGAACTCTTTCTGATTTCTTTTATTCTAGACAGAATTTCTAGGTTTATTTTTAACATAAATGGTACCAAGATAGGTACTCCAAGGGATTCTGTACCACGTAGGTAAGGCACTGCCTTACTCTAACAGGGTACTCAACCAGACCTAAAGCAGCTGCTGGTGGGAAGCCGTGACACTCAGCTGAGCCCACCCGATGGCATCTCACTCTTCAGTGGGGACTTGCATGCAGGAACTCAACCCCCTTTGCTTTATACACATCAAGTTCAGCCTTTTTACTATTTAGCAATTGTCTCCATAAATGAGCCAAGTCATTTGTATATAGGAGGAGAAGGTGGACAGAATGACCCTATTTATAGCAAATATATTCCAATTAATAAATAAAAGGGAAATTGAATATATAGAAAGAATCAGTTCATAGATTTTCACCTAAAGCAGGCAGGTTTTTCTGGTTTCTACACATTAACATAATTCACAACCTCTGTACTCAACTGGTAGAGGTCTGATATCAAACTTCTTCCATACAACATACATAAAACCCCCCAAAACCTCATATTCTGAGAAAAGATAAACCCACACGAATTACTGTTTCAGCATTGGGACAAGAAAGTACCTGCTGTTCCATCAAAGGCCTGATAGAGTAAGTGGCAAATAAACACTTTGGTCATTGAAAAACTATTTTGGGGAGCCATAACAGGCTACTGTTAAAATGGTTACTTAAAAGGTACTCAAAAGCTGTTCATTTTGTTCAAGGACTTCAATAAAAGTTTCACTTCGGAATAAACATTCCATCAATAACTCACTCCAAGCCTGTTTCTGGCTTAGAGGCAAACATCGTGTCTTCCTCCTTCATGTAGTTAAAAAACTACAAGGCTCCCTCAAATTTCCACTGCCAACAGAATAGGGCAAGATAATTCTACTTGCGATTTCTGTCTCTAGCATGAAGTCACTTTCTTGCTTATACAAATGCAAACATCTACAAAGTTACAAATAAAGTTAGAGAACGCAATCCCTTTCTCTTATCTTTACTGGAATAATACTTTTATAACGTAAAGTCAATTTTCACTGAATACTTACTATACACCAAACATTAAAAAAAAATAATATCAGCAAACTCCATCTTATTTTGAACAACAGGAAACAAAAAGCTGATATCCAAAGTATACAGGTATTTTGCTTTAGTAATTATAAAATATCAATCTGTCCATGGAGGGCCACTGTATGCAAACAGAGACGTGCTGAGTGCCCCACCGGCATCCCTAGTGCAGGCAGAGAGGCAGATGTCACATTTGCAGAAGGGATGCCAAATGTCTATCAATAAGACATTGCCATGGTCAGAAATAACCGAGTTACGATGACTGTGTGGTTAGTCTGTAAGAACAGTCCAAGCGGGGGAAATATTTACTCTTCAAGTTGAGAATTCTAAAATCAATCTAATGTCACTTAAAAATAGGAGACGCAACGTTACTGATATGCTGATCACAGAAACCACACAGGGAAGATGCTGCTATTTCTGTAAGTACAAGATAGTGTAAAGTAACGTAGTTCCATTGAATTCAGGGAATCTATACTCATTTATGACAGATGAACATCTGGTCTTTTATATTTGGAAAAAGGTAGGATAAATACTGCTCCACCATTCCAACAAATTCCTGTTAACTCCACCCACGTAAATAGATTTACACTAGAATATATTTTTTCTTTGATTCTCAAGTTGAAAAACTAAGCAAACATTAAAAGAATACTTGGCAAGAGGAAAAGTAACCAGTCACTGGCACTTCACACTGGAATTTTCTGAAAATTCAAACTACATGGAAAAATTTCAAATGCACATTAATGATCTAAACCCCAGCTTCTATTTCCATAAGTCATTTCAGCCACTGAGGAGCCTGACCTTTGCCATCTTCCAGTAAAATTTAGGACTGCAAAAGATTAGCCACTTTTTGATAAAAGCCTTAGGCTCCTACGTTCCTGCTTTTACAGATCTGAGCCACAGCTGAATTGTGAAGGTTAAAGACAAAACTCTGTCCTACACTACCTTTTCTTCAGCTACAAATGTCCACTCACATGAATCACACGCTGTATTACATCGTGGCAAGGTCTACTCACCCAGAAACAGAGTAAAGAGGGATTAAAAACTCCCTGGTCCCAAAGGGAGCTGTACGATCTGATGAGTGAGTACCGTCAAATAACTTTAAATCCCTTTCAAATAACCCAGCAGCAATGACAACAAAAATCTTGAGCCCTTCTGGCAGGACAGGTGGTACGTTAAAGTGTCTCGTATTCTCTCTTTCCTTCACATCTAACTCATCTGTTCTTTCCTTTCATTGAAAAACACAATCCGCATTGTTAGGTTTTGTTACATAAACCACACGTACTTAGACACATTTTGTGCCATCTAATTAGTTCACTAGCAATTAAAAATAAAACCATGGCAGAGCTCCACTTGCCAGTTTCACCTTGTCACAAATGTGCTTGATGTTCACTGTGTCTTAAATAAAACGTATCACTAGCAGGGAGAGATCTTCCATCAATTTTTTTTTTGTTTCCGCCATTTGGTATAATTATTCCTGACAATTTGCCCATCACACTGTAAGAGTCTTTCCAGAAGGAGAAAAATACTACTTTGTGTTCTTGTGATCACAAGTCTAATTGAGCGGAAAACAAATCTGTTAAGAAGAAAGGAAAAAAAAAAAAGAAGAGAAGGGAAAAAAAAAAAGAAAAAAGAGAGATTGAGGAAAGACAGGCTAATGTTTCACTCAGTTAAAAATAATATAATATGATGAGCAATGTAACAAGGAAACGTTCTAGCAGCCACTCCTGGAAATCTTAATAGATTTTCTTCCCCTGATTTCCAGAGGAAGTCTCTGCAGCAGATGCTGTTTTCATAGAACTGATGATGACATTCAAGTCTATTTTACTGGGACGTACAGCTTTTTTCCATAGTTTTTAATTATGCCTATCATTATTACTTTCAAGCTGGGGTATGGCAATCGATGGGTTGCAGTGGTACATCGCTGCTCGCACCGACGCTGGCTGGTGCGAAGGCCACCCTCCCTCTAATCTGTGGCAGCAGAAAACTAGGTGCCACGTGTGTAATTTAAACTGACAGGAAACATTAGCATTACCGTACACTTTGTCAATTAAATGATGGTTTAATCAGTACAAATCTGAATGGTCAAATAATGTTATAATTAAAAGGAAATAATGGAAAGTGGTTTGGTGATTAATTAACAGAACAGCAAGTACCAGCAGCACATCTTGTCTGTGATATTACCTCTCTCCCGTTCTACACTGGCTGGGGAGGGGGCGGCGGGGGGCGAGCTGACCTTGCAGCCTGAGAAAATCCATTTCGGAGCTGCAGATCCAGCAGCAATGGCAATTTTCACAACCTCAAATAAATGAGGGGGAGCTTTACCTTTTTACCTTCCCTGCAGTGCTCGTCAAAGCACTGCCACGTACGATCACCAGCGACTCCTGACTTTTTTTGTGTGTGTGTGTGTCTGCCTTTACAAATAGCAGACTGGATACCTTGTAAACCCCGGCCACCTTGACATATATTCTGGAGCACCAGAAAATAATGCACTGTCTTTATCTCCCACTGGCTGATGTCTTGATTGTTACAGCTGCTCTGTCCCTTTCTTCCCGTGCTGGTGTGCCACAAGCCCAGCACAGTGTGCATCGGCCGTCTGTGAGACACACTGTAACACACAGGATTAAATACGTAACGAGACCCATCACCAAAGAAGTGCAGCACAAACGAGGAAGCACTCGCTCTGGCACGTCTAACACACATTTGTGTGTACTGGATTAAGTATGAAAAGGTACGGTTATGATGTAAGGACTTCTATAATTTAAGAAAAAAAAAAATAAACCAGTTTTCTAGTGGTAGGTGCATGTCTTGTTTTCCAAATTCTCAATATTCCTACCTCTAAAGAAACTTAACCGTTTCAAGGATGTTGCAAGGCCCCAAATGACAGGATGCAAAATCTCAAACTTTTTTTTAGATTACACAAACTTTAAAAATCTGTGATTAATTTGAGATGGGTATGATGAGACCTCAGAATCGAACCCACCACTGAAGCTTAGTCCCCTGGACTGTCACCGGGATGCCAGCTCTGATGTGACTGTCTGGCCTCCAGCAGACAAAGGCTGGTATCATAAATGTCAGCCTTTCACTTTGGGTCATCAATCCCCCTCATAACGGTCAAAAAAAGACCAGCAGATGGATGTGTTAAAAACAACTAATGGACCAGCAAGAGAGCCAGGTCAGAGCCTGTTATTCCAACTGGGGAAGCTGCCACGGGGCCAGCACAGCACAGAACACCCCACAAATTTCCTAAGGTCCAGGGTTAGTGAACAACAGAGCACTGAAGACTCTTCTTCCAAATCTGTCATGTTTTGCCTTATTACAGTGTATGGTACAACGGAACAGCAACATGCACATTCAATCACGGGTAAAATGAGGGTGGGATGTTATATTTAATATTTATACGCATGGCATACTGGCAAAATTACTGGCATCTGTATGTGTGTGAATGACTGTTTTGAGGAACATGTGTTGTGTGCAATGCTGTTTATTATCAGTAAATGAAGCCAAAAGCTAAGTTGAAAATGAATGCTAAATTAAAAATTATATAAAATGGAGTGAAATGATTTAATTAGCAGATTATAAGTGACACGCTTTACTATTAGAACTAGCTTGGGAGGGATTGAGGGAAGGGAGGAGGGAAAAAACCAAACCCTTGACTAGACATAGAAGGGTGGAAAAACATTTCTTCTTCCTCTATCTGTGGAGTTACAAACACTGTAACATATTGTCCTGGTGTTTATAATCACAGCCTCTGCTGCCGTCACAGTACTTGCTTAATGAGGCAGCCAGTCAGAAATAATGAGACTTTGAAACAAATTGTTCTCACTTCTAAAAAGGGAAAGAGAAAAGATGCGTGGTACTCTAATACAGTGCAATAGGAGTGGTTTGGCAACAACTCTACACTTAACTCCTCGTAAAGTATCCCTCCGACTGAATTTTTGAGTTGAGAAATGTGTTATGGTGTCTTACAAAACTAAGAAAAAAAGCTCAGAACTCTATTTATTCCCAGGTTTTGCCACTAACTTGTTGCACGACTTCATTAAAAAAACATTGCTTGCTAAATTAATTAACATAAGTGAAACACTTTGAACATTTTTGCCCTACCTTTAAAATGGAATATTTCACTCCTATAATGATCTCCTATTAACCTGTCAATATTCTTTGCCAGCAGAAATTGATTTTGCTTCCCTGTGCTTACAGGAGCACGGCTGGGAAGTGACCTGCCACCCCACCTACTAAATGGCACGTGGGGGGACACGGGAGGGTGGGAAATCCAGCCCTCCAGCCTCCGCGGGGCAGCTCCGCGTTCCCCCGATCCCCAGGCACCACGGGCAGCGAAATAAGGTAGATTTGCAGATTCTTTTCCCATCATTTCCCTGGACACCCCATCTTGTCCCAGCACTATCCTCCTCCGCACAGTTTTTAAACAGCATATGGAGCCCCCAGCCTGGCGTGCTCTGTCCCCAGCGTGTGTCCCCCCTGGGCTGCCTGTCAAACTCCCACTCCCCTGCCCCCAGGGAACAGAACCCGCTAAGGCTGCTGCACCCTGAGAATGCTCAATGTTCAATATAGCCTTAAAAGACACTATTACCACACACAAGCCCCTCTTCGATAAACTAATCCTGCTTAAATTCAGAACCCAGAAAAATATGACAACCTTGCTAAGCCTTTAAACTGAAAGACTTCAACTTATTTTCATCTCCAAATACCAAGGAAAAAAAGCATAAATGTGAATAATTTGGTATATATGGGCACAAATACTATTTATTTTGGTGAAAAAACATCGGCAGCTGCCCCAGCGTGATCAGCATTACAATGTCCCCACTGCAACCTGGCACAGAGAAGTGACTCCAGGCTTTGACCCTGCAGAGCAGACCTTGCTCGGCCGTAACGCTGAGACCCCCAAGCAGAGGGGCAGCCCCACCTGGAGCAAACACACCAACCAGGCACAGGCACAAGGTGCAGAACCTTGTAGATAGAAGCAAGAGCCTAAGCAGGATACAAAAATCCACCATCCTCCAAATTCCAGAGTGGAGATGCTGAACCCCAGGAAGAGGGAGGGAGAGTTAAGGCTGCCAGAGGGAAGCACACCCCGTCTAAGCTTATTCAAGGAGCCGAGCAGATGCTGGCTGTTCAACCAGCCGTATGGCTGCCTCTGCCATCTCCCACCCTGCACCAGAGCTCAACAGCAACTGCAGAAAACAACAGAAGGGAAATAATAAGGACTATATATTATGTGTAGATTTAAAAAAAAAAAAAAGTTCTCCAATTCAGCACACTTGCACCTTTTAGCTACTTCTTGGTGGGCTTGATCTAGGACCTGGTGTTGGGTTATATGAGCTCTGCCTCTGTCTCTAATAGCCAGAAAGGCCACAGATTTTGAAGTCTGTATAGAAGACAATAAGCCATATTACTTTCAAGGCATCTATTGTTCATTGAGAAGCCTCTGATCAATTTACTTTCCATACAATAATCTGTTAATTTGAAAAAAAAACCAAAACAAAACAGAAAAAACAAGACAAGAGAGTGAACTTAATAGAAACCACTTTAGATGTGTTTGTTTACAGAAAAAATTGCAGGCTGGAACGGAGTGGGGGGTGGGAGGATTTTTTTTTTCTAGTCTCCCATGTACTCCTAAAATGGTCTGTGCATTGCCTGGGAGTAAATCAATACTAAGCACAGTCCAGGCGAGACTGCCATCTTACATGAAGCACTGACTGTAAAATAGACACAAAAGACACATGATACTCTCTAAGGTCCCCAGCAGCTATAATATCCATCCTTGGCAGCTCGCTTGACATTTCCTTGCCCTGCTTCCCAGTCCTCTTTCTTCCTCCCTCCTCCCCCCGCCCTCTCCTTCCCCTCTCTCTCTCTAACAGCCATGCTCTGCCTCTCAGGGGCTCGCCGACCGGGTGAACAGATAACAAACCTGTCAAGAAGGGTTTAGCTGGGGAATAAATCCTGCATTCGCCAGGAAATGATGTGTACAATGGGAAAATACAAGGGATGACATGAGCCTTCCCTTCTGAGAGAGTGGCCAAGAGATGCTTAAAATGTTACAGCGCGTGCTAAATGGACATTGGGACGGCTGATTAGATCCTATCTCGGACATTTCAAGTGGCTCCCTTCCTCCTCACTTTTCACCGCTACTGAAGACACACAAAGAAATCAGACAAAGACCATCCTTTCACTCCTTAAAATATATATGTTTAGAGGCTTGACCATGAGGAAGGTGGGGTTGGCTTGTACTAAGCTTAAGGTCAAGGCTAAAATCTTTTTGAGTGGCAGGAAAGGTCACATGAAATCCACTGGGTTGTGACGATTTCCATTCATAAAAGGAAAGTATAAAAGCAAGAACCTTATCTTGGTGACTTAATACATGTCTCTGCTTATTACTGTTTTCAAAGGACCTTTTGCACAAATCTGATTTGCACTGGTGCAATAAAGATTCATTATCCTCTTACACAGCAGACTTTGCATTTCTCCTCAGGATCTAATTATGAAAAACAGGAACCATCCCATAAACAGATGCTAATCATAGTAGGAAAGTACTTTCATTTGAGTAACAAGGTAGCTCAGAAAGTTTGCTCAGAAGATTGCTGTATCGGCGAGAAGAGCTATTGGGGAGGGGAAAGGGAGAGGAGAACTGATCCAATACTTTTCACCGTCAGTAAGTACAAGCTGAGATTTCAGGGAGCTGTTTTTTGTTGGAAATAGCAATTACATATGTCAGTAACTATCTCCTCTCTAGCACATGCGTGTGATGAAGAACCTCGTCTCTAAAGGCTTCTAGAGGTTCTGACACTGGCTGGCTCAAATCAAAACCTTGGATTAACCTCAAAACTCGAATCTTGGAAAACTTTGGGATTCAGATGGAAGAATTGCTTTTGGTTTTGAGTACAGGAAAACACATTGTTGCTGTGTTTATGTGCCTGGGGAATGCTTTCCCCCTACATCCAAACACACACCACGGCTCTGATATGGGTTTTTTAAATCAATGTCATTCACCACCTTGATATTTTACAGAGCTGAGGAATCTTTCAATATGAAATTGTTCCTAATGCATTTTCAACCCTCCATATCTAAGATGCTATTTTTCAGTCTTTTAAAACACCTTTTTATATACTGATATCACAGTGTAAAACGTGACTCCAACTGATGTTTTTTTCAGAGAAGCACGCCCATTAAGTGCACATTGAACAACGTGGGATAGATACTCTGGCGAGACAAACTGTGAATAAAGCAAAGGAAACTAAGAATGTTATCCACACAAAAATCTAAACCAGTTTGGTTATCACAGATAAGTGATGTAACGGTTCCTCAAAGTTTCATTTATTTTCTTTAACACTCTGGAAAACATGGATTTTGGGTAACTTTTCAAAAATTGATGTTTATCACAGAATCACAAAATGATATGCTAGAGCAGGGTCACCCACAGCAGGTCCCACAGGATCATGTCCAGGCGGGTTTTGAATGTCTCCAGAGAAGGAGACTCCACCACCTCCCTGGGCAGCCTCTTCCAGGGCTCTGCCACCCTCACAGGAAAGAAGTTCCTCCTTGTGTTTAGATGGAACTTCCTGTGTTCCAGTTTGTGCCTGTTCCCTCTTGTCCTGTCCCTGGGCACCACTGAAAAAAGACCAGCCCCATCATCTTAACACCCACCCTTTAAGTATTTATAGGTGTTGATCAGATCCCCCCTCAGTCTTCTCTTCTCCAGACTAAAAAGACCCAAGTCCCTCAGCCTTTCCTCAGCAAAGAGATGTTCAGCATCTTTGTAGCCCTTTGCTGTACCCTCTCCAGCAGTTCCCTGTCCTTCTTGAGCTGGGAGCCCAGAACTGGATATATATCACAGCTATATATACACATTATGAAGTTAAATCCACCCTGCAGTAAGTAGCCAAATGCTACTGCTTGTAACATTTCTCAGTTGATTATGGAAGCACTAATTTATTTAGAGCAATGACAGTGAGTGTCTTCCAAGAGAAGCTATAGCACGTGTCCACTTGTCAGTGATCAACACTATCTACACACACACAATAATCTGAATGACAACTCGTTTCTTGCTATAATAAAGGCCAGGCTGTGTTCAGACAACTCTGCTTAGGCATTTTTAAATTCATATATAACATCTGGCTACTGGGAAACTACAATGATATAACACAATGCAATAAACCTTGTTTGCAACATCTTGAAGAAACAAAGCCTTCACTAATGATATTTTAATGAGGAAATGCAGAGGCTAATTACTGCTGTCTCCTAGCTGGCCTAAAAAAGTCCTGCACCCAGGAAATGTCATCTTGAATCGCATTTTTCTGATGTTTCGTTTGGGTTTTCTTTTTGTTTTCTTTGGGTTGGGTTTTTTTGTTCTCATTCTGGGTGAGAAGACAGGACGAAACAGTAATGCCACACAAATGGCCTCATCTAAGAGGAAAAAGGAAGATTAGTGCTGAGTAAGATTATATCTTCCTTTTTTTATTCTGTAAAAGTGTTTTCTTAATTTGCAACTGATATTTTAAGGAAGAGACACATAAAGTACTTTGCTATTATTAGAGGAATTGGGCAATATAATATGATCCTGTTTATGCACTAATAGCAACGAGTGATGCACTGGTTTGCCACAGACAGCATTTTATTACTGCAGGGCCACATATGCTGGGAGTTGCAGTGACCTTACTCTCAGAGGTTCACGTCTTATTTTCTACTGCTAAGTGTTGCTTTTTTTCCATTTCTGGAGGGGAAGAAGGTCACTTCTCACTATTACTGTTCCATTAACTTACACTACAGCATACACATTCTTAATCCAATAGCATCTTACATTGTGCCTTTTAACTCAATAATGCATTATTTTCTGAAGTCTTGCCCACACTGACCAAATTAATACCTGAGGTTCTGCAGCTATCAAGAGAAGAGCAGAAAAAATATTTAGTGAGAGAACTGAAGGGCTCAGGCATTGTTACACCAAATCTACTTTTTCTCGTCACCTTTGCAGTTGTTAACACTGTGACTGATGGGCTCCCACACGTCTACAGATCTGTAAGTGCTGGAGGTTGATTCTCATTCACACTCAGCATCAATGAGAACGAGACCCAACATGTAATTGCTTACACTCACTGAATGATGCTGAGGCCTCACAACATTTCTTAACACACATTAAACAAGGCAAAACCTGCATTTTAACAATGGTGCGTTTTATAAATATCACTGTTTGGTCAAGGTGTTATTTGGAGACAATGGGAATTCAGGGTACCCTTGCCACACAGTGATGGGAATGCTCAGTTTGGTACAACTTTTACCATATTGAATAGTGACTTTGCTCACCTGCAAGAAATGACACAGCCATTACTTCTGATTCATGTACGCACTGGAGCCTCTCAGTAACACTGTCAACATAATTTCATCTAGCAATTGCTCTGGGTGCAAAAAGTTGCTCTAGTTCAACTTGTTCTGCCATTTCTAATTTATCTTCTTTAATAAATAAATAAATAAACAAATAAGCAGGAATGTTTTATTTAAGAATCTGATTCTAGACATATCAATGCATTAACACGCATCCCTGCAGATTCAGCCTTTTCTGATTGAATTCTGGATCATTTTTATTCAGTGAATGCAACAGGAAAAGTCCAGGATGCCAAGAGAATAATATACTACAAGCTGGCGTTATGATGACATGCTCCGAATACTCCCCTGCCAAAATGAAATTTAATTATAGCCATTGTTTGTATTATTCAAACGACTATTGACAGTAAATCTATCTAGCATGACGTTTCCTCTTTGTATTCATTGCAGCCTTTAGACTGGAAAGAAAAAAAAAAAGGAAGAAAAAGGAAACGTTTCCCCCCTTACTCCTTCCCTGGTATCAGGCTACACGAGGCCACTGAAGCCCAGTTGATTTCCCAAGTCCAATTATTTTGCAGTACACAATCCTCTAGAATAGCACTCCTCACCTGGGGACTCCCTCTGCCTAAACACACTGCACTTAATGGAGTCCCTGAAGTTGTCTCCATTTCATTGCTTCTAACTAATAGGCTGTGATATTTTTTTCCCCAAATAGACCACAGCTCTTCCCACTCCCCTTGCCCATCCTCCACATAAAATCAAAGTGGCTAACGAGGCATTAGGAGACTGCCTGCCCATCTCCCATTGCCGTATCTTCACTACCACCTACTGACTGCAGGTCTTAAAGCCACAACAACCTCATCTGCAGCATCTCGGAGGTCTCCTCCCAGCTTCGCCTTTCTCATTTCTTAAAAACAAGACAGAGAGAAAGAAAATGTACTCTTTATGCCAGTGCATAAATGGCATGACTAGTATTAGACCCCTTCAGGTATAAGGCTTAATAAAAAATGCTCTCTCTTAAGATGTCGGTGATTTTAATATACTCTGGCCTACTTCTACTTTTCTTTCCATCTCCAGCTATTGTCTGAATTCACGTGCAACAGACCAGGTCTCCAGCAACACAAAGAAAACTACAACTTCAGAAAAGAGAATGATGTGAATTGTTCATGAAAACAACATCTTGTGCCTCCCTTTTCCGCTAAATCCCATTGCTTTTGTTTTTCTTTACCACCTCGCTCTCAGTGACTGTCTCAGCCAGCCAAAGTCCAGTTACATAGTGCCTGTTCTCCACACACCATCTTGGAAGAAATACATGAATGAAAATACTAAAATTTTGCAAGTGTTCGCAAAACGTGCAAAATTTTGTCCACTGTTTGCAAGTGTTGAGGTTCAAAACGTATGAGGATTTTGAGGGGAGGATGGAGGGGAAAATTGCTATCAATTTTAAAAGGTCCTGCACAGCTGTTAGGGCCAGAGTTCTGCTCACCAAGGAGGCCAGGCAGCGCTGAGTCTGAGCTGCCTCTTTCATTTGGCACTGGAAGGCAGGTGTTCCGAGGCAGGACGCAGTGGAAGGTCTTTTAACAATCCTTCACAGAAAGCAAAACACGATCTTTTCTTTTTTTCCCTCTCTTAGAGAAACTACTCTGAAGTTATCTGCAATGTAAAATGGTTAGGCGAGGGACAAGGTCTTCACGTGCCTTCACAGGGAAGGAATAACCCTTTGAGAGGCTGAAGGCTGGGGACGGCGCGGCAGCAGTGACCCCGGGGGCCAGGAGCTGAGCAGAGAAGGGCCAGCAGCACGACTGGCCACAGAGGATAACTGTGTCCTGGCCTGTGTGAACAGCCATACAGCCAGGAGCAGGAGGGAAGCAGGGATTTTTAAGCCCTGAGAGGATGAAGCCCTGAGAAACCCAGTCTGATCTCACAGCCAGCCCTGCCTGAGCAGGAGGTTGGACTAGAGACCGCCTGAGGTCCCTTCAGCCTGAATTATTTTACGATTCTACAATTCATTAAAGCAGCAGACTAGAACTGCATTGATCGTATTTAAAAACAACAACTAACTGCATTTCAGGGCTGCCTGGGAGGAGGCGGCAGGGATGTACGGGCACAAAAGGCTAAAAAGGCAGAGACAGCCCTGTTGTGAAGGGCTTTGATTTTGCAAAATCAGCTCCCAAGGATGAATCTCTCTGAAAACTGGAGGTCTGAGGGGACATGAAAAGTAAAAGCCTGATCCTCCTCTGCCCTGCAGTTTTCAGGGTCACCGTGCTGGAAGGACACGTCGAGGTAGTGCTCTGCTCCCACGGAAAGCAAGGACAGAAACTCCAGTGACTCTGAGGGTCTCGCTCAGTGTCTGCTGCTGCCTGACAGCTGCCTCCATGCTCTGCTAAACTGCAACAGCAGAGGACAAGATCCAACATTTAAAAAGAAAGCAAGGAATATTTTTATGGTCACGTTTTAACTACAGTGATGGTAGGTATTTTTTTTGTCCATTAAATTATATACCGGTTTTCAGAAGCCATAAATAAGTATATGAAAGTAAAAATCACACTTTTTTATGCCAAGTAAAAACCCATCCTGGGTCACTGCTTGTCTGATTATCTACCAAAATTTCTAGCTTGGTTATCTGTTGCAAAGAGGAAGCGAAACACATTTCCCATTTGCTATTTAAAATCCAGGCAAAATACACCTTGTGAGAGCTGTCCACCACAATACAAGATTTGAGCAAATAAAAACGGTTCTGGAAAGATAAGAACTCAAACTGAAACAATAAAGAAAACAAACCCATTAATTCATCAATCCAGCCTACAACATCTATTTCCTATGTTTTACTCCTCAGTGAAAGACAAAATTCAGCTGAGAGGGACTGTTGAGCTGGAGGTAAGGGAGTAACACAGCACCCCAGACACCTTAGCTAGTGGGTGCTTCCCTGCAATAAAAAATAGAATATCTCATTTTATTTAGCTTGTAAGCTGTCCGGGTACAATAATTCTCTTTCCTGAGCTGCACTGAATATCGTGGGGCCTTATGTTTCTTCAGATCTTAAAGAATTGCTAGTGAGGAAAATAGGGTAGGAAATTGGGCCCATCTCCTCCCTGCTGGAGACAGCATAAAAGGGGGAGAAGGGGCTAAAGGGCAACTAGGTTGGATGTGTCCTCTCTCTTTCTTGCTGATTAAAGCAAAGGACTTCAGTAGATAATTTTCTGCCCATTTTCAGTCTATTTTGATTGTTTGGTGGCTGTTTAAAAAAGCATTCAAAACCAAACCAAACAACTTTAGACAACTCAATTTTTTAAAAAAAGTTTCCTGTGTTGGTGTGTCCTTCAAAAGACTTCCTAAAGGCTGTTAGAAAAGAGGAGCAGGGATACCATCCTCATAACAAAAATATAAAAGGCTAGTTCTTAACAAAACCCAATGCACATCCACAGAAACAACCACTGAATATGAACACAGGTTTATTCCAACAAAATTCCCTGCCCCCAGGATGAAAGATCTTAGTTCTAAAAGTTTTACTTGCTGCATACATAAAAACCACATAATCATGCCCATCTTGAAAAAACATTTGCCTAATGCCACCATAGAAGTTAAGCATGTTAGCTCACACCTCCATACACTGAATTTCTGAACACTGGCCATGATAACAGGAAACACTTTATCAGAAGTTGAATCTTGTAGTTACCTCAGCCTGGTAAAACCTACAGAATTGTATCATTTCTCAGTGTGGGCACATAAGTAAATGTTGGGATTTTCAAAGGCTACCAATAAACTTAATTTTTAGATGCCAAGCATTTGTTACAAACCAGAAGCCCTCATTTTTCTTAAAACTGAGATGCTCTGTATCACTAATCCCACTGGAAAATCTCTGCAGGAGACATGGGATATTCTATAAATGCCCAAGGGTCCACATGTAAACAACCGTGTGATCAACAAGGATTTAGGAAGAAGCAAATACTTGGCACTATCTGTGACCCCAGAGAAATGGTCAGTGCTTCCTTCTGCAAGACCCTGGTGACATCACTTTTATCCTTTTGTCTTTCAGATTTTGCATTTTAACAGGGGGCTAATGCTCAAGGACACCCATCACTGGGCTTCTCTAAACAACCCGTAAAGTGCAGGTAAAACCCATGGTGATAGATAGACACTATTATAAGCAAAAACAGTGCTGTAGATTTGCTTAAGGCAGCGCATGCTATTTTTTCTGGGTTTTTTTTTTTTTGGTTTTTTTTTTTTAAATCTTCTTCTGTAGAGGATCTAACAAAACACTCCCTTCTGCCTGCGTCCTGCTTCTCCCAAATACAGTTCATTCACCTGGGGAAGAAGAGCTGTGCTGTCCAAGAGTGACAGCGCTACGTACAGGCTGAAAGACAATCAAAGCAGAGATGTCTAAGAGCTTGCAGTCACTCCTAAATTCCTGTACTTTGTTACTTCAAGCAAGACAAGATAGCAATGTTTAATCACATTTGACATTTAGCTTGAGGTACAGTAAGTACACCTAAAGCACCTTTTTGGCCAAAACTGGCTTTGATGTTCCCATGGGATTCAGCTATTGTTGGCTTCAAGGGTTAAAACCCTGCCTAACTCTGGTAGGTAAAATGACAGGACCTCAGGGATGAAACAGGAAAGTCTCTGGAGTGATCACCCAGATGAACCTAATTTCATCCACCCAGCTTATCATGACTCTAATATGTAACTTGCAAATATATCCTCTATTTGAAAAGATTTCCTGGAGAAGGGAGAGCTTCCCTATTTTGCAGACACTAGTGTTACAGTGTTTTTGCAGAGTACATATTAAAATGCATTAAGACATAACTAGGGTTGTCTTCATGTTATGCTGCTATTCTTAAGCTGTTATGTTACTAAGCCACATTGGCTTTTTCAACTTTCCTTTGATGTTCTCTCTATTATCTTTTTATAGCATAATCACACATTTTGGTATGTTGAAGATCAAAGGGAAGCTGGAGCTTCTAAGGCTAAGCCTGGATATGGGGCCTGTAACTAACTGAATTCATTATATTTAATAATATTCTCTAAGGAATGGCAGGGGAAAGCCATATGAAATAATAAACATGAAGGTAAATAGTGAAAGACTACTGAAGTAAGTTTAATGGCAGTTTTGTTTTATGCTTCTCTTAAGCTCCTGCACTAACCCTGTCACCCTGCACTACATGACTGATCAGGACTCGCTGGCATTTATGTCCCAGCTACCTGGCGGTGACAGGTCTTAATGCTCCAACTTCTTCACTTCGGCTCCTCTTTAACATCTCTCTTAACTAAAATGATGACATTTATTATAGATTGAGATACTCTTACACAGACTGTTTTGAGCAATGCTCAATTGGACAACGCTATGCGTTTGATAAACAAATCGAGGCACTCAAAAATAGTCTCCAACAGGTGCACGTAAGAAGAAAACAGATCTTTAAGAAGAACTTAATTCCTTTAGGCTCCTTGGAACTCCTATGTCAAAATACTCATCTTCTGGCAGGCTTGGTAAGATTAAAATTAGTTCTAGCTGGCATCACCAGAAAGCTATAACACACAGCTGAATGACAGTCAAAAAGGTGTAAAATTCTCTTCTACTTTAGAAAGCACAAAGAAATGTATTCTAACTTGATCCTTGTAGCTGAATGCTTACTGATGAGTGAAAGTGCAACCAAATCAATTACCTAAGAACGGGCTTTAAGAAAATAGCTGCTGAGTTGCACAGCCAAATGTCATTAAGGGCTTGCCTTTCACACTTAAAAATGCGGAAGTTAAGCTGAATAAACTTGTAAAGTGTGCTAATTGAACAGTGCTACTGAACCTCTGTGCAGACCCAATTACTAAGAACAGAAACCTTCCTTTGGCTGGGGATGTTCTCGGGGTGTAACTCAAGCAGCGTAAGAAGTTACTCACTCCTGCAGCTGAAGTGCAGTAACCAGTTGGATGCAACTGCTTCAAGTGGCCTGTCCCAATGGGAAATAAAACAGGGCAGAATTAATCACCTCCAGCAGCAGCTTAAGGTAACTTGTTTCACTTCTCACAGAACTGTCAAAAAAACATAAAAGGTGTAGAGAAATTAGGAAATCTCTGTCCTGTTTCTGCAAGTTCCTGGACTGCAGCATCACTGGAAGGATGGATCAGTACGGGCAGAGAGACAAGAGATGTAGATGGGGCAGAAATGGCTTTGTAGCTGGCAACTGCCAGCTGGGAATAGGTAATTTCTTAGATGATCCCAACTCCACTGCAAAAGAACATCTGATTAATTTGAAAGTGATTTAGGACATAAACACAGCGAAATTAACATTATTTTAAATCTGAGTAAGAGTTCACCAAAGAGTTTAATGCTTTGCCAGTCCACTTTACATTCACACTTCTAATTAATCTGAAGTAATTTACAAAGAGCCTTTTTACAACCAAGACCTAACTCTGCCCTTTCTCCATTGGCATTTCACAGATCAGGAATCACCTTCACACTGGTCAGGAATCATCTACATCCACAGCACGAGGGCGAGCAGGACTCACAGGTGCTTGACAAAGGGGCACCAACATCGTGGGCAGCAGCTGAAGACTAACATACTGAATTGGAAGTACTGGGAAATCCCAGTGAAATTCAGCCAGGACTAAGCAGTTAACTACTGGTTACTAAACCTCTAACAACCAAAAGCCACCAGACAACCCAGTTGATGCCATCATCTGAAAGATGTCACTTGCAGAAGATGATCTGTGCTGATCTCTACCTCTGCATAGCTGAAACTCTTGGCAATGACTGGAGAGGAAACTAAAAACTCCTGAGACCTTGGTACTAATCTGTTAGCTTGAATTTTCTTTGGAAGCCCCATAACCAATTACAAAGTCTAGACCGACTTAGCTTTTAGAAATTTCAGTTTTATAGGAGAGGAAATAAAAAAAAAATCATTTTCTATGATACCAATTACACGAGATACACATGTATCTCACATGCATATAACACATGCAACTTTTTCCTTGTACCCCTTGACTGCTTTCTAAATGCCCAACAAACTGCGTACACTTGGTCCTCTCCCAGCTTTAACGCTTTTAAGCTCGAACATTTAAATCCACGCAGAGGAACCAGCAAATCAGCTGCACAACCTGGGAGTGAAACTCATCTCACCGAGTGTATGCTGCTCTCTCTTCCAACAAAACAATCAGCTGATCATGTAGGAAATTCACACTCAGAGGGGTGAAGTTGGCCACGCTGAGTCCTGTCCTGCGGGTTCCGATGCTTAGGAAACATGAGAAATTCACGTTTAGAATGAACTGAGGATTCAAACCCGCCTGATACTGATGCAGAACATCTCAGTTCCTTCTCCCAGGTTCTCTGTTTATTGAAATACAAACAATGGATCCAGGGAGTTTATTTTTAGGGTATTGTTCAGTTAATCTTAGTGCTCTTGATAGACAACAGAGAGCTAGTATTGCAGCTCTGCATTAAGCATGCTCATTTTTTATCTCTATTTATTGTACAATAATTTAACTTTATTGAAGTGAGGGTTTAAGTCCCCAAGGCAGATTGAAGTGCTGAGCCTGGGTATTCCAGTGCAACAACAGTCCTTGTGCCTGTATAGCAGCAAGGCCTGTCTAAGGACACAAAGTAGAAAACAACAATAAAAGGTGATACAACCTGCTTGTTGTACATACAGCTTTAAGGATGTGATAAAAAAAGACATTGTATTTTTATTGTGTGACATGTTCAGAATGACTTAATCCCACAGTGAGATATGGGAAGGGCTAATATGATACCCAAGTAAAATCTCTGTATTTTATTAGCAGTTCTGTGCCATTAGTGAAGCTGTGGGTCACATTACTGTACACAGGTATTACTTGAGACATGATATGGCATTTCTGTGTTATTATGCCTAAATGGAAAGGAAAAGGTACAATAAGGCACAGAACATCTTGTTTTCAGAAGCAATAGCAAACGCTACTAAAGGAAGAATATTGCTTTGTTTGCTCTCGCGGTACAAACACTGCTCAGGCACCTCCTCAACATGCTGGAAATCAACCAAAGACAAAAACTGTTGGGTTTTGGGGATTTTTTTGGCAAAGATTTAGAAGTCACTTCTCTTGTCACATCAGTCTAAACAATAATCCCAGAAGATTACTATCAATCCAGAGGGTGGTATTTTCAAAGCTGCCAATGGGGTTTAGATGCACATCCCTAATTTTTTTCAAAGGAGCTGTAATTCCAATCTCAACCAAAGTTAAGGGAGGGCTGTTTTGACAAATAAACAGTGAAGACAAAACAACAAACCTATAGGGAGCTATAAACGTAATTGATTACTGATAATGTCAGAAAGTAGATGTCTCCAGCTAGAGATACCTACTATGGACTTGTTTACAATGAAACAAAGAAATATATACTGTATTGTACATTTGGGTTTTGCCGTTTGTGAAAGAAACTCAAGCCATTCTGTATTTTACTTGCATTTCATAGTATCACTGGAGGTAACTATTAAGCTCATTTTACTTGTGAGTAGGTTGAGACATAAATCCAAGGTTACAGACAAAATCTCTGATTCAGCAAAGCACTTAAGCACATGCTTAGCTGTAAACACATGTACCATCCCATAAAAGTAAAGATAATCATGTGCTTAAGTGCTTTGCTGAATCAGGGCCAAAGACAATAGCAGAGCCAGGAAGAGAAGCCAGGCATCACTAAAACAACTAGACAACTTTCCCTGCAACATAAATGTTATAAAAAGGAATAGATCATAAAGAGGATGGTTATGACTTTTTAGAAGAGTTAAGAACAGCTGTCACAGGGTGGGGGGTAGGGACTGAGAATAAACAGGCATTTTAATATTGGTTTTCACAGCATCCTTAAGAAAGTAGAAGGTAATTTGCTTCCTATTTCATCTCATGCCACTCTTTCAAGCCTGCTTCCTCACTCAATGAGAATTACGGTGCATTACCTAGCAGTTCTGCTAATTTGATTTAAGACTGATCACCATTTATCACTGTATCTTTGACTATTAAAAAAAGACGATCCAAGAAAGAGCAGACAGGTGAGTGAGGGCAGGAACTAGGTGCCAAGTATGAAACAGCAACATTTTTCCCCTTGTGATTTTTATGAGGTAGAAAATAAACATTTCACTAGGTATTCATTTATGTTCAGAAGTAATCAACACAACACTAAGGATCCAGTCAGTATTTTCAACACATTAAACACCCGTCACAGAGAATCCAACCATCAGACGTGCTGGGCATGCTTCAATTCCTACCCCAGCCCATGTCAGACAGCCCCATCCTTTCTCCAGACCACGCATCTGTCCAACGTAGCCTTGCACAAAGGAGGCCTGTCCCCAGTACAGCACCCAGCCAGGCTCAGGGCAAGCGCTGATGTCCGAGTGATGAAACCTGAGGTGAAGAAAGCTCTTGGGAAAAGACCAGATTTGTTCCAACAGTCTGCTGTATGGTTTTAATAAATTTCCTGAATACATTTCAGAAACCCTACAGGATTTTTTGGGGGTCATGTATCTGCTCTGCATTTCTTTGAGACTGGAAACTGTCTTAAACTATCCAATTCAATGTTTCTCCTATATAGCCTTGAGTTGAAATTACTCTCTCCTTTCTATGGAGCCAAAAGCATTGTATCTCGATTCCCTGAGAGAAGCAGCAGGTATCACGGTGCTAACCGCACATTTGGTTCAGATGAACTTATCTCCCCCTTGTGCAGGATCATAAAAAGTTAATTGGAATATGCAGCTCCAACACACACCACAACGTGAGCTGGGCCAGCGAACATTAAAATCTAACCATGTGGCAGCTCTCTGTTTGGAAACAAGCTAAAACCTGTCAGATTTCATTTTGAGAAAGCAAAAAAGGCAAAGTAATTAAACCAAGATCTGGTTTCTTCTGGTACAACCTTGCAACTTCCTATGGGACACACCTCAATGTCACACAAACCAAACTCTCCTTTGCAGGCAGAGATGGCCGCTGCTGGTTTTCGAGCTCTGACACCATGATATATGGCAAAAAGGAGATGAAAAAGGTCAATCAGGGCTGCTAAAGCTGGTCAGGAATATCCAAGGCAGACTTGAACTGACCACAGGGACCCTGTCCTTCACCAGGGGTTTTCCCTGGCAGCACTCACTGCTCTGGAGTGCTCGAAAGCAAACCCAAGTTTGAAACTGGCTTCATCAGTCAACACTATCAATGAAACAATCATCTGGGCTAGAGGATGTCTCATGGCCCAGTTTATGTAGTCATTTCCTTCTCAGTGTCCTAATGAAAAGCTTCCTACTCTTCAAAATTATTTTTAATTAGTTTTGATTAAAGAATAAATTAATAATTAACCCCCCATCAGCAATAATACAATTTACTGTACCCATGAATCCCACAGTCTGGTAATCAGAGTTTAAGCATACCTCAATAAATCCATCCATCCATCCATCCATCCATCCATCCATCCATCCATCCATCCATCCATCCATCCATCCATCCTCCTGTAGCTACAGCTTTTCTTACTAACCATACCACTAACCATGAGGCTTTCATGAGTCAGACCAAAAACCTCAGGAAGCCTCATCCCCTTCCACACACAGTCCCACCGGTGTGTGACCACCAGCCCAGACAGCCTTTAGGGAGTAAATCACCATCCAAGCAGTGACACAGCATCACAAATCAGGAAGAAGCACGCTTCCAGAAGACCCCTTTCCCCAGCTCTTAGAACAGGTCGAGATTTAATAGGTTTTGTACTCAGACCTTCTTAAATGGAATTGCAGGGTTTGGGTTTTTGGGGTTTTTTTACAGGACTGAAAATCTGTATTCCATGCCCTGGTGTGCCCTAGCTCCTTACACACCCCGAGTTAAGTCATGTCGTGTACCTCTGTCCCCACAGTGCCTCTGTGCAGGCACAAAACCAACGTGCCCTTTCCCGGGCTGCGTCTGCGAGACCGCAAAGTTCTTCAGAAGAACATCTCGCTCTGGCTGAGGAGATATACAGCACCTCACACAATAAAGCAGTCAGCGTTTGCAGTGCTACTGAAATATAAATAGGCTGTACTAAACATAATTCAGCAAAAGGCATTTCAGTGATCTTGCAAGCAGGAAGAAGAAACAGTAAATAGGAACCATCCTGACAGAAAAAGAACTGACGACACAAAATAGATGGCGATTCAACACTGCTTTATAGTCTGGATGTTGAATATTTGGGAACAAGCAGATAAAGAAAACATGCTCCTTCCTTCAGACGTGTGTTAGCAAAGGTAATGAATAAAGCGAGCATCACTTCAGCTATGCACTCTGTACACAAAGAGAGGCTGATTTGCCCAGAATCCTTCCTCCAGAAGGAAAGATGTGCTTTATAAAATTAGCCAGTGTGTTTTTATAATAACTTCCAAAGGCATTTCCTCAAACTCCACTGTTATCTTTGAACACACAAGTGTAAATAACAATATCCATTATGTCAAAGCTTCACGCGGCACACAAAGGTAACTTTTTCTCCCTTCCCAAGAGGAGGCATCGTGGCAGAAATTGAAAAGGCCATTAACGTCCATGACTACAGTAACAGTGTGAATAATCTAATAACATCAGGTAAGCAGGCCAGAAAGGCAGATCATTAGACAGCCCTACCCTGATACTCATTTTAAGTCACAGTACCATCCACTTCTTACGTGGAGGATGGTACATGCTCATTTCGCTTTTACTGAGTCAAAAATAAGACAGTAATTGGATTGAGGCTTTCAGGGGAGAGGGGAGGGAAGAAGGATCTTCTTAGACTCCCTAATGCCAATCTTCATGACCTGTCTGATCTCTCAGTAAATGCCACATATAGGTTAATCCTCACAAATCCTCTGTACGACCTTGTCAAATCAAACTGTTCATCAGTTTGTTCGGAGGCTACTAGATAAGAATAAACAAATGAACTCATGCTGCATGTCTTCCAGCTGTCATTTAGGAGTGCTCACAGATGAAGTCTCTTCAGTGGGCGGCTCCGCTGCAAAAAACCTCTGATGGGAAAATGTGAGGACTGAGCAGATCCACCTGCTTCACTAACATACCTGGAAGCACACTGCCTGTGAAAGCCATACACACATTTACACATTTTACTCCGTGTGCCCGAAGCATTCTGTTTTCTCCTTGATTTACTTGATTTTAGATAACATTTGTTTTTGAAAACACACACACATATCTGTATTAAAAAGTATCATAACACAATGCTGGGAAGGACGTGCCCCAGACACAAAATTGCTCCTTTTACGTAGAAAACAAGCCAAATGCAACAGCATCACCAACTGCCTCCCATGGACTCCCTGCTCAGCCACTGAGCTGCTTCTGGGGCATGGCGGGTCATTTACCCCCTTTAACCTCAAGGCCATCAGAAGAGGTCCTAATGTGTGATAATACCTTTGCTGCTGTCTGTGCTTGGATTGATGCCATTCATTTATTCCATATTGGCCTGCAGCCACCCAACAGATGGCAATGACTTTTAGATGAAGCAGGGTAATTTTGAACTAGTGACCCAAAAGGTGAAAGGTTTTGTAGCCCACTGCTTGCCCTCTGGCCCTAACATCTGTGAACTTGCCCTTTTCAAATACACTCAGAATAGTGCTTCAGGCACTGAAAAATACACATACAGCACTGCCACTTGGTTTAGTATTCTCCCACTTCTCATAACCTTCAAAACACAGTACTATTATGCCCCACTCCAACTGCTCACATAACTATATCTTGCCATTATGTCAACATCCAAGGAGTACAATTTTGAACGTCTGCTTGTCATCATGTCTCTCTCAAGCACCTTTGCAATTTCTGCTATGCTACCTCTTCAGGAATCGAGGAAAGTCTAGTCAAAATCTATTACCTTTCCCTCATGGCTTCAGAGACAGTTTACTGCAATGCATAAATCACTGCAGCCTACAGTTTGGGTTTGGTCTTTCTCTTCTATAACCTTGTTTCATCTATGTATGATTTACCCGACAACATTATTGTTTCTAGAACCCTGTCCTTGTTCAGATAGTGGCTACAATTTAATATATATTTTGAAGGTCAAAATTTGTGGATACAAGTACAGTGCAAAGTAATTGAAGAATCCAAAAGCCTCTGTGCACATATTTTTCCCCCTAAGTATGATACCCCACTTCATCTCTGAAAAAGCACACGTCCTCCTGTATGGCCTACCTTCTATGTTACTCTCTGCATTTTGGGTTTGGTTTTTTCCCCTTTTCTCTTCTATTGCAGGATGTGTCAGATTTCAAAGGTCTTTTCTTTCATGTACTTCAGCCTCAAGACCATGTATCACAGCAGTTGGTCCTGAGGCCAAAAAGCAAAAGAAGTTGTGCTCTTTTCTGAACCACGGAAATCTCTCTCAGGAGTCAGATGAAGATCCACTCTTTCAGGAGCAGAACAAAGAAAAGCAACCCTTCTGGTTCTAAGAAACTGTCAATTGAATTTCTAAATTACATAAGGTTTTGATGACCCTGCTCAAAAAGCAGTTCACCAGAGAGGGACAGCATGAATCGAACTAATAGAGTAACAGGACTGGAGTGTTTCCGTTGCAGTGAAGGGTAAAACTCTGAATGTGCAAAGGGAATGACAGCAAAGGAAAGCAGTAATAGCAAGAGGAAAAAAACAACCAAAAACCAAAAAAACAACACACCACCAAACAAACCCCAACAAATTTAACATATTTGTCATCATGTTTTGTGAAGCAGTAAAACAGGTATGTGGAAAAGGCTGCAGTTTCTGTATAACTATCCCATCTGTAGACATTTCCAACTCCATCATTAATCAATGCTTCTCTCCTCCGCACTACTCATAACAAACCCCAGCCGCTAAATCCCAGTGTAAATCCTGCTATCGGTCTCAGAGTGTGAAACAGACAGTTGACTTCAGGATTCTTCTTTATGCTCAGAAACATGAATAAATCACACACCATCAAGTTTATCATTTTTTCTCCTCAGAGAAATATGAAATATTATAGATCATCTTCAGTACATCAGTTTCTTCACACTCCATTAGCAAGCAAGGTCTATTTTTCATATAATTTACCAAACCACTGGCCTAATTTCTCTTATTTCTTTTGGAGCAGGAAACATACACAGAGCATGTTCTCCTGTTACACGTCACCTACAACCAACCTTCCTGTCTTTCATCCCAGGGTTAGAAAAAGTTGCTGGAGTTGGCTAGCAGCTCCAGGTGGTCCAGATCTTAGGTTTCTTTTCAGAGATGCTACGAAAAAAGCTATCAGAAATAAAACCTATCATCAGATAAATAACTTGCTGGATGCTCTGAAAAAGACATATCCCAAAACACTAACCAGCTCTAAAGGATTAGCAGGTTTTGGTGTGTGTGGGGGGTGTGTGTGTAAGAGATGAAAGGTTACCAGTGGATTTCTGAAACAGTGATGTGCCCTCACAATCCCACTTCACAGAGAAACAGATTCCTCACAGTGATACACTCACACTGCAAAACCCAAAACCCATACTCCAAAACTACCACCAACAAAAAACTTACAGACCAGAAAACACTCTTAAAACCCCCAAGAACTTCTGTCTCAGTTTCAAAAACCACCTCTGATAGTTGGTTGCCTCAACAGACAGACTGAGGGTACAATGGGAACATGCCATGCCATGCCAGTCCCTTTGAGACTGTCCCTCCATGCCCAGTGACAGCCAGGACAGCAGAAGAGAGCGCTTTCCACTGCCACACTGAAACTGCTCTGAGGACACAAAAAGGGCCTCAGATTCCAAGGCCACCAGAAGAACTATTATATTGATGGTAGTGGAAGTTAAGGTGAAGATGGTGCAGTCTTTCCTTACAACAAAATCCTCATATTAAACACTTTCTGCCAAAGACAGGTTTGATGTCCCTGGCTCAGAACAGGACAGAAAGAAATAGGTGGAACCACAGCCAAAATAATAGGAGTCCACAGACACACCTTTTCCCCTTGCAACTCTGTAAGGGCCATAAATGACAAAAATCTGCAGTATGTTAAATTCCGTGCCCCCCCTCTACTCAGACTGATCTCCAAGAGCAGTTTCACAGGTGGATCCTGGTGGCTTTAAAACTGCCACCCAGTCATGCATGCTCAAAGCGGCAGAGAAAGCCTTGGCGGCTTCTAACCTCTAAATGTGACCAGTCACACTGGATCTGGAACCAAGGGGCCCTCTGGCTCCTCTGCACATTTAATTCACTGCAACGGGATGTGCCAAAGCAGCAGAGCACCACAGTAAAATAAAATACACGATGGCAGTGCCTTGCATTAAAACATCACTGGTCCAACGACAGCTCAGGGTTGATGGGGTTGTAGCAACTTGAGTTATTTCTCAGTATTTTTTCCACTCATAATTTCCAATTCCCCTGAACTGATGATTCTCAAAATTGCTTAGTAGCGTGAGTCTTTTGCTCCTTCTTTGCAGAGGAACAACCAGGCTATAACATAAAACATTTACTCCAGAGCCAAACGTGTATTCAAAACATTTGCTCCAGCAAAAGAAACTATCAGACACAAGAGCTTTCTGTTCCATTCCCAACAGTACACTTAGCAAGAAGAGAACGACTTTATCAACAAGCAGTAAAAACCTTAGTTTCCCATGTCTGAAAGAGATTTCATTAAATGCTTCCCTTCACTAGGTACAGATCATTATATTTCTCATAGACTGTAAGCAATGTGAGCCTGTGTCAGCACAAGGAGGCCTGAGCCCTGATTGACAGCTCTAGGAATTACAATAAATACTGCAGGAACACAAGCAATGCTTTCATAGGAGGCCACTGGCAAATGGACTGCTCTCCTACAGGAAAAAAAAAAAAAAGCAAGCTTAAAAACAACAAATCAAACTTGGTAAAGCTCCATTTAACGCTGTTTCTCAGAAAAGAGTTTTTAGACGAATACTCTTCTAGCAAAGACTCACTGCAGTATTCAGCCTCTGGCTCAGCATCTGACCTGACTCAGGGCATGTCCCCACAGCCTCTGCCGGCTCCTCACCGTCCTCAACTCATCCTTAGGCCAGCAAGGATGCAACAATGGGAGGTGCCTGTCCCTGGGCCAACCCTAAGACCCGTATTTCCCCTGTCTGCCAACCCAACCCTCTTACAACAAACACATGCATTTATAATACCTGCCAAATCCCTCCTCGCACTGGTGATGGGAAGCTGCCTGAAATGTCTCCGAGGGTTCGGCTGTATTATTCATGCACTGACGGACTCCTTGGCAGTGACAAAGGCCACAGTGATGGTGAAAAAAGCTAATTCACAGCCTAAGAAGGATTAATCTCGCTACTGTAAAATGTCTTGGCTACAGTGAGAGTTAGCCACTCATGGGACAGACGTAAGCCAGAATCAAACCAAGTACATGCAGAAAACTATGCTTTTCTTATAAAGAGATAAGAAGACAAATAACTTCAAGGAATTCTGTTGAACTACATTCTTTGCTACATTTTTTACTTAGAGATGGGTGATAGCCCAAAAGGTGTGAGGGTCGTACTTTACTCCTGCTTCATCTCCTTCCACACTCCAAACTACTCAGAGAAATAACCACAATCCTGAGTCAGGCCATGACATTGCACCATTTGGGGTCAGCAAGGAAAACCTACCTCCAACTCCAGTACTAATGAAAATTGTCTTAAAACATAAAATTCCATCTTTTCCAACCCATTTGTATTTCCCATCTGCAGATGAATTAGCCAGTCATTAATAGATAAGACCACTTTCTGCTACCCCTACAACATGGCTATCTCATGACAGCTTCCTCCTGGACCCAGCACCCAGTCACTCCCAGTGGATCGGGGATACCATCCAGCACTGGAGCACAACCCAAACCCAGTCTGTCACTACCTTCACCAGGAGACCATGTAACAGCTTGCATCCATGTAGGGCCCAGGGAAGCCTATATGCTTGACCACTTGCACTGGCAACTCGCAACCTGCTGTTCCATTCCTGGTTTCTTCACAGCCTCTGTAAGCAGGGTGTCCTTCAGAAAGGAATGTGGGAATTACAGGTCTGAGGCAGCTCTGGCTGGGAAAGGAGCTGCAGGATACCTGCATGAGGAGGCTGAGGTTGATCAGCAGAGGTTTTTAGGCTCCCAGAATCAGATCAATAGAAGTAAATGCAGACACACTAGTACAGCTGTAATACTTATTTTACCTTTTTTTTTTTCATTCCTTAAGGCATGTTTAAATACTATCTTTGAATAAACACTAGTAAAAGTTGTACGACTGCATGAAGGAAAAGCTATGCCCCCTTCCTTGATGCCAGCCAGCACCACTAAAACACTCAAGACATTCACATTTTAAGAGAAAGGAAAGCAAATGGAAAATAGTTCCACACTGAAATACTGAGTGATCCACTCAGAGGCTCTTAATACTGCTGCTCTGATTGCCCTTCTAGGCTGGGAGAGACAAAGGAATGCAATTTGATTGTGCATTTGTAAAACGAAATTATATTCCCCTCTTTCTATCTTTCTTAAGCATTTGCAGTTTTTCAGAAAATGACATCAACAGTATAAATCTCCTGGGCCTAATACAATGGACAGAGTAATCAATTCTTATTTATTAATCAGCCTCTATCATGATGTTCCAGAATCATTAAACTCCAGTTTAGACACAATAATAATGAAGCTAACAGAACTAATGCAATCTGCGGTAAGATGTTGGCAGGCAATGGCAATAACAGTTCTTGATAATAATGCAGTAAGGCAAATAGGTCTTGGTCATAAGAAAAGATATTAAAATGTACAAAAACACACTAGGGAAAGGAGGTTTTAGATGTACATATTTTCAAGTTATTAATTTTAAAATAATGAGAAGATAATAATGTTAGAGAACCAATCTGCATCATCAGAAATGAAGGGTTTAGGGTTCTATAAAATCACTTGTACTCTCAAGAAGGCACAGTAACAGCATTTGAACATCCTCACAGAATCCAAATGCACAGTGAGGTTAGAAGAGTCAGATGAAGGAAAAAATGAACATTTCTCTTGGAAGAAAATGCTTTAATTACAAAGTAGCCTGCCTGGGACTGTGCTATGGAAAGCCTGCAAATGCTGGCTGTTTGTACACACTAAAAACAAGAGACACCCCTAAAAAAACTCTTTGCTGCTTGGTTCTCATCACCCATGTGAATAGAAGAGCTTAAAAAAATGGGTAAGGGAAAAAGGCACAAAGCAAGGAATGGTACTTAGATCCTTGGGAGCAAAGTCTACTGCAAACGACACATTGCTGGGGGTGCTTTCAGTTCTCAAAAACATCCTTGTTCCAATGATCAGAGGAATTTCTGGGTGAGCGGGATCACTGCTCCACAGAAGACAAGTTGAAAGGGACAGCAAGCCACACAGAATAATTCTGTGGCAATATGACCCCTTGAAATGCTCAGAGAAGCACAGACCTGCACCTTAAAAATCTCAACTACTAAAAAAGACAGGGTGGAAAAAAAAGGAAAAGAAAGAAAAAAAAACTTGTTTATAATAAAGACTACATTCTGTAGCAATTTCCTAGATTCCTGGGGTTAGAAATCTAGATTGCCAATGGATAAGTGAGCCTTAAAATCACATCCCTGCTGACAAAAATTCATTTCTTATAACCGTCTCCATTTACCGGAATGTTGAATCTTTCCCATGGGGAAGGAACAAATGAAAATGTTATTTCTCTGCTCATGAACTCATACCTTTCTGTCTGCTTTTCACTGTTGGCAATTTCATTCTCTTCCAAATTTGACTAAAGCCCGTGACCTGGGGGAAATAATGTCTATATAATAATCTTCTGAAACTCTAATTCTGAGTCATGTTTTTTTGGATGTTGCCTCGCACTTTATGAAAATTGCACTGAGCTATGAAATGTAAGTGATGTGATGTCTCTGCCTTAACATAATCATTTTGTCTGGTGAACATGTTGCAAATAATAATAATAATAATAAAAAGGGAGTCTCCTTTGAAAGCAACAAAAATAAAATAAAATTAGAAAAAAAAATAATCCATGCCTAATGGCAAAAAAAGATGTTGTGGCACCCTGTTCCCTAGGTTTATTTTCACTGCCCCATGGAAACAAGTATTCACAACTGGTAGCAAATTAATGGTGTGAGAGACGCAAGGAGAAACATCACGGCACTGGGGCTGAGCAGCTTAATAGCCCTAAAGCTCCCGTGACTTTGTGCTTCACGGGACCTTCCTAAATCCTGGCACAAAGTGTCACATCAGCACTTTACTCCCAGTGCCTTGGCCTGGCTGAAACCCCACATTTGCATATGGGGAGAAATCAGAAACAAGTTCATAAAACACCAAATGCCTGGAAAGCATAATTATTGGCTGGGGTCTCTCAAGCAGCTTGCTGAGCAAACGCAGCAGTGGGGATGTTTGCACTTGATCAACTCTTCCCCCAAAAGCAGAAATAACCACAGTATCTCTTTATTGGATCCACAGCCACACTCCGGCTGCATCCCTTCCCGCCTCTATAAATCTGCACAAACAAAGCTGTACATTACCAGATGTTTATTTTAATTTTTTTTATCCACGCTGACCCATAAAATCTACAATATAGTAGATCAAACAGTGGAAATCATTAAAAACTTGCTCTAAACAAAATTAGTACTGCCATATGTTTTGGGCCTTCCTCCATGTGAAGCTCCACAGGTGTAAATCTAGATCAACCCCATTTAGATCAACAGTTATTCTACATCTGCAGAGATGTAGCACAGAGTGTTGGAGGCTGGGCTCTGATGTTTCCGGGATGAACAAAATATATAGAGATATATTTTATACACCCAACTGAGAAATGCAAAACAAGTGAGAAGTGTTTTATTGGTTGCAAAAGACAAGCCTGGCAAAGACAACCTGAGACGTTTTCAACTGATATACTTGAACATTAGATTTGCGGTGAATTGAAGCACACAGCAATGCATGTTTGCTGCCAGGCAAATATCCCATAAGTAAGATTTTTACAGTGCATCCTAAATCTGCAAATTGGTAGCTATAAAGCGCATCTTGAATTGTGAAAAACAGGGGGAACTGACAGCCCAGACCTCAGACAGCAAACAACATATTCCAGTGTCATGTGAAAATTCATTTTGTCGCTCTGACATTATCTGAAAAAAAAAAAAAATCTCTCTGAAGTACATCCTACATGAACTGGGACAGACTGTCAGCTTAGATGGCAGGGGGGTTGGAACCTGATGATCTTTAAGATCCCTTCCAACGCTAACCATTCTACGATTCTGTAATTCTAGATGAAGCAGAATTCTGGGTTCCCAGGACCTTCCAGGTTTTACAAGCTGCCCTGTTTTTCTGTGGCTAAATTTGAATGAATTAAAGCACTTACTGTACCTGCACTTGTTAGTAGCCTGGGACTACCAGCATGGAAAGTGTGTGTATATGTATGAGTGTGTCCACGTGTGTCCCCACAAATGAACGAGGGAAAGAAAAAACACAACAGAGTAGGTGTCTCCTGGGACATAAAAAGCAATGAAAGAAGATGATGTAATAGTTATCAAAGGAGGACCTTCATCCCTGGTCTACTGCATGATAGCACCGAGTTCAAATGTAGGTCCTGAACCAAAAGAGCAGGTCACCCAACTCCTGCAGAGCTCCACAGAGGAATCAGTCCAATTCCTGCAAAACAAACCCTGCAGCAGAGAATCTCCTTCAGATACAGGATGCCACAAGCCCCGCATGTTGCTCAGGCAAAGGGTGACCACTGCATTGGGTCTCTCCAGGCAGATGGATCCACTTCACAACCTAATCCCACAGCCACCGACAAAACACAAACCACCCCACTGGCTTCGGCAGAACCGGGGACAGCATATCTGAGCTAATGAATGTCTTACTATTGACTTCTGCAGTTTTCACTCAGGCCTATAATGAGTAACAACTTCTCGGTTTTATACTAATCATCTCCTCCATTTGCTTTTCACACACAAGAAGTTTAATTGTGAATTTTTTCCTAAAGCACCTTTAGGTCCTCAGATAAAATCTGTCTGAGAAGTGCACGCTCTTAATCTGCTGTTGTTAACAGTGGCGCTGTAATGTGTTTTGCCAAAAACACTCCACAACTTTTTTACACGACAATGGTAAAAGGTTCATTTTAAATAATCAAGAAAGAAATAATTTCCATTAGATAAAGCAGTCAATAGCATCAGAAACGTGGCTGCAATTACCTGTTGCTCCTTACAATGAAATCCTTGTAGTCTAATAACCACAAGATGATGAAACACATTTTGTCTCCATTTCACATGACTGACCCCAATTTTGCCAAGGACATCTGAACACATTTAACATACTGAAATCTTCCATTAGGATAATGAAAATACACATTATTGAATTCTGTATTTACTTTATAGTGCTACAAATAGCAAATTCAATCTTTCTTACTTTTGGTGGAGACTACACCTGCATAATTGTTCACATTTCTCAGAGGCTGAAATAAGCTACAAAATGAAGAAAGAGGAAGAAGTTGACCCCACAATCCATTATGCAGCACTTATGTGATTTTATCTGCTGCATGTGTTTAGTAAAAAGGTTGTGCATAACCTAGCAACCTACAAAAGATATACAACTATATTCCACAACCTATCCTAAAACCAATAAACCATGATGTACTGTGCATAGTTAACGATAGGTGCTGCAGTGCTCCCTTGTAAGGGAGCAACTGCCAGAGTTTATAGCCACAGAGTGAAATCCTCTTTGCTTCAAGGAACAAATATCCTGTTTAAAAATCACTATGTCATCCACGAGCCTAGTACGGAAAAACACGGTCAGCCTTTTTGCTGTCCTTTTTAAGAGGGGAAACTTCAGTCACGCAAAACTCCTATCAAAGTCAGTCACAGCTTTTACCTGTTAAGTGCTGATGACACTTACCTTGTATTTGGTCCGGTATCTATCTCTGCTTTGCATACAGCAATTTGCTTTAGTGTAGACCTTAGGAGCTATTTTCATCTCTTTTCTTATCCACAGATCTCAAATCACTGAAATCGAAGCTCCACAACTGATATGCCCAAGGCAACACTGAAAACTGATTTATGTCAGAGGAAAAAAAATAATCCAGTCCTTCAGGCTTCTGGTTGACTACAGTAAAGATGAGGCCTTTAGACTACTCAATATGATAAATATTTCTTCCTCTTTTTTTAAGGCAGCGGCTCAGTATTTTCTTTTCATTAGCTTCAAACTTCACTGCAGTGCTAGGATCATAAGTCAGACTTGCAGAGTCCCAAATGTTTCATTTGGCTTCTATTTCAGTGGCCGGTACTCAGATAGCAGGAGAAATGGAATAAAATAGCCAGCCATCACCCCACCCCTCTCCAGAAGGAATGCTTCAGGTGTACTCAAGTTTTTCTTATTCAGAAATAAGAATCCAATCATGGATCACAGCTTTCATCTGTTAAACCCTGCTCAATATAATTTTCTGAGACATTTACATGTTATGTATTCTACAGTCATTGCTCCAAACAATGTGTTACGTCTAGATGGCAATGGAATTTGGATGATTAACTCCCCTCAACAGAAGCGTGTCCCCATCCCTATGTCTCCTCACCACAATTTCAGAATCAAACAATGGCTTACATTGCTCTGTGAATAGGAGGAATTTAATCTCAGACAATTTCAAAGCCTGTTCTCATACACAGAAAGCTCAGATGTTGAAAATTACAGGAAAGACATTCAGCACTCTGATTGCAATCCCAGCATCATCTGCTGTACTTTGCTGAAAGATGGGTATGAACCGACAATAAAATTCACCGTCCAAAAAGGAAGTCTCAGTTTCCAAAACTCCAGATAACCATTCTGTAAATTGCTGGCCCAGGCCTGGTAAAAATACTGCGATATCACCAGGAAGGAGCAATGTTAGAAGACATTGCAGCCTCTGGATTCAAGGCACCTCTGTACCAGCCAAGTTTCCCCTACATCAGCTGACGGATCAATCTAATTTGAGTATGTACCGATAACGCAAAAGGACCAATAAGGCAAATATAGATCAGCAGTTTGCACAGAAGTTTTGACATAAGCCATGACTCTTCTTGTGGCAGCTGGAGGCACGGCACGCTATATACACTAATAATTCAGTGTACTCCTATGACAAGATGTTCTAGATGCTGCTGTACTTTAGAGTCATTTTTTCTGCACATAGGAATAGATGGAGAGGACAAAAATGTACTACTCCTGACTTACTGCCTCTCCTAAAGATAGTAGATTTCACTGTTGTTTATCTGTGACTTTGACCTTGTGCAACCACATGGCACTATACCAGCAACAGGGAGGCAGTGAAAAAGAAGAACTTACAGTGTCCAATGTTCTATAGTTATCACAGACAAATGTGGAATTGCAAACATCTAAATACAAAGGATTGAAGACCTTGGAAAGCGAATTGCCTTCATTTGTGCTTATGTGTGTTTTGAATCTCACTATCTGATCTCTAATGCAACCATTCAGCTTTATTTTAAAAGAAAAACTGTTACCGCATGTAACAGTCTGGAAGATCTATTAAAACTTACAGACTCTGGTTTTCTGGCTTTCATCAGAGTGTCAAATTTACCTCCCTCGACTTCATCTGAAGGAAGCTGAGTTACAACAGCGATACATTTGGAGAAGATCCTCTCAAGGCAAAAACCTGTTCCATAAAACACAGAATCTGAGTTGTGACTGAAATGCTGGCGGGATTTCTGAAACCATTCAAGTTAAATGGATTGATTAAAGAATAATTTCCACTAAGGAAATTCAAGTTAGAATGGTTATGTAGCAGTCACTTCGACTGATAAGGGATGTATTCTCCATGTAATTATACTACTTTTACTCCAGTGCAGTTCTATCTATTTCAGTGTTTACTAATTCCAGTTCAAGGGAGGTGATCAAAATTAGAGTCAATTGAGTCTGATATAAAGAAGTTCTCAGATTTCTCCACTCCATTAACATCAATTTCTGCACTCCATTAACACCAGTTTTATTCTGGTATAACTGCATTGATTTCAAAGGAGTTACACCACCCTGATGTCAGTGCTAAAGAAACAGAAAATCAGACCCTATTTCTTTAATAGTATTTTTCTGGAAAATATTGCTTCCCTCAGACAATTAATGCAGAAGTGACATAGCAAGAGACACACAAATATACTTGTAAAATATAAGAGCTGAACAATCTAGCAGATAAGAACTGTATTTAGGTCCTGACCCAAGGCCAGTGACTTTTACATCAGAGCCCTTACTCTCTCTTTAAGCAAAGTTAATATACCCAGCAGCAAGGAAGCTGCAAGTTGCCAAAAGCAGCAGTGCCCTGCAGTGCTAAGTGGATTGACCGCTGCACTCTAGTTGCTGAAAATAGCTGAATTGAGAAGGACATGTCAGCTATTTCCACTGTTGTCCATTTCACACCAAGCTAGTTCTTCCCTCATCTGTTGGGTTCCAAGATGAGGAACTTCACAGCACAACCACCTATGACAGTACGTGAAATTTTATGTAAGTGTGTGCATGGACACACATTTGTGCAGACACAAATATTATCTACATGTATCATAGAAGATGACCTGGTCTATTAAATTCAAGTCACTGAGAATGATACGTACTGAGATCAAAGAAAGAATGTGCATTGACTTCAACATGCTTTAAATCAGGCCTAAAATAAAGAGATCGGTAGGACTGAAGCACGGTAGGCTCTTAAATATTTCAAACACTAGTTTAAGAGAATGAGAACATGCCATGGCAGTGCTATTCCTAGAAAACACACACACCAGCCTATATGCACATGGCTGTAAATAAATGGTCTCTGCATTCACTCTGAAGCAATTGCTTACATAAAAAATTTGTCCATGACATAAATAATCCAGCAGGGTAAATTCCCAAGAGTGTCAGCTTTTCTATTATTGATGCCTAGTATTTTAAAATAAAATCAAGTACAATTAATCTTCTTGTATAGCTATAACAAGTGGAAAGAAATCGCTGGCAGAATGCGTTAGTGGTTATCAAAAACAATCAACTGCAGTTTCCACATTCAACAAAAATGGGTGGATGATACTAGTGGAAAGATTAAATGGAAAACTGATCAGAAGACATGGCAGCATCTCTCTATTTTTAATGGAAATACATATGAAAATATCATTACAACTAGGTTGCTAAGTATGCATTACTAATGTTGCTGAACCAAAATATATTGGTATTGAAATGCCTGACAAAAAAACCCACCCAAACCATCTTGAAAGGGGTTTGATGGTTTACTTTGAGCTCTAGTTCCACCAAATCTTGAAATAAATTAAGCATGTAAGAGAACACCACGATCCCACCCATTCCCACCAGGGTCTAATATTCTAGCACTGGCCCTTCAATCAGTTAGGGAGTACAGGACTCCTATAATGAAAATAAATGCACATTGTAATCACCATGAGATGGTTCTCAATCAAGCACTGCCACAGAAATAAAACAGCGCATTGCTTCTGAGATCAAATAATGTTTTTTTGAGAGCCTTACTATGCAAAGCTTTACTTGTCCCTAATGTAACGTATCCTGCCTGGTCCCACTGAAGTGAACAAACCCACTTGCAATGCTGTGCAGGACTGATTGCTCACCCCCTCCCTTTCTGTTGCTGTGGCTGTATTTTAAGCTACCTCTCAAATGCACGTGCCCCTCTAGAAGAATGCGAGGTAAAACAGCTGCTGGGAATATAACTGAGGGACTGACCAATACCACAAAGCCCCAGCCTGTAACTGGTTAGGAAAAGAAAACAGGAATGACCCCATGCAACTGCAATAATGAAGCTCATTTGGAGAAAAACATTCAAGTGATTGTGATTAAAGAACTGGCAACTCATTTCAGTCTGTTCTGTCAGATGGCTTGACCAGCTTGAATTCACAACCAGACAGGAATACAAACCAGTTTAGGTAATACAGATTAACTAACTATGCACAAAAGTTACCAGGTTTGCGTATGGAAGTACAGGTCTTCCAAGACTGTATAAATACAAAAAAAAAAAAAACCACCAACAAACCATTTTCCTTTTCCAGTAGAAAAAAGTTTTAAATCAAAATAAATGCTTAATTCACATGGAAATGTAAAATCCATGGGATTAGATTCAGCAGTATTATATCAGAAATGCAAAAATTGTGTTTCGGTATTGATTAATGCCAGCAAGGCTTGAATTTGCATGTAATTTACAATCACTTCCTTCAACAAATGTCTTCATTTAGTATTATTATGAGTGCAGAATGACAAGATTATTACAAATCGCTCTCTATCAGGAAGAATCAGTAAGAAACCCACCATTTATTTGGAAATACTGCAACAGACGTGATTGGGTGAGAAGGTATAAACATGGTTTATGTAGAGAGGGCTGTACATTACTCAAGTGTACCAGTGTCACATGCAGATTAGGTAAATCATTAGTTCTGTTCTGATAGTGTTCACAATATGCTGCACCCAACTACATGGAAGGTGTAGTCCCTCCTCTCAAGGAAATTACAGTTTAAATGAATTCTCTTGTACTGGGCAAGTGATAAAGCCAGCGGAGCGCTGGACGGCACTGGAGGGAGGTCAGGCAGCAGTGTATGAGCTTTGCATAGAGCAGTGAGGTTCACAAGCCAGGCTGTCAGGAAAGGGACTAAGAGCTCTGATTTGCATGCAGTGATAGATTAAAATCAGACAGCCAAAGCAGTTGCCATCCCCTACACCAGCCACTCCATTCCCCTGATGGCAGTTGTCATCCTGCCGCAGCAGAGACAACTGAATGGCTCATGAAGCAGCTTCTGGAGTGCTCAAGTTTTCAGCTTGGAGTATTATGTCTCCAATTTGAGTTTAACTTAATATGCTTTAGAAGCCATTCATTCATCTGCCTTGCAGAGGAGGTAATCTCCATCACAAGGGCAGGACAGACAGCTTGAGGGCCGTAACCTCTTCAGCTGTTTTTCGCCTTTAATTTGCCACAGCTTGCAAGTCAGGGACCTCAGGCAGGACCTAAGTCATATGGCTGGATTTCAACAAAGCACTTAGGACCAAGGAAATCTGTGGAACAACCGGTTATTAAAGTCAAGCAGGTGCCTAAACGCTTAGCCGGATTGAGATCATTTAACTTAGACCAAGACGCGGGACTTATCTTTACAGCTCAGCTGATAAAATCCACCCATCGGATTGAATCGTGCTGCCTGTACCAGCCTGTGTATTAATTATTAACATTTGCTTCGGTAATTTCAGATTCTTGTACAAAAGTGTTATTTTGAATGAAAAGCTCTAACAACAAACACTGCAAAGAGAAGACATTTCCACTAAAGAGCCCGGGACTGTAAACGCAACATAAATCAGAAGAGACTGTAGAACTCTTCTGGCCTTTATCATCCCCACTAAATTTGCAAACTGCACATCATGGCAGATACTGAAACATTTTCTCATTTTGAAAGAAGTCCATGCAAGCACCACATGCTGTGAAATATTATCTTAAGGGAGTTGTTTTGGTAAAAACAAATGGCCAATCCTAAAGATTAATGCTTCATATGATGTATTCAGGTTATTAATCCCACCTTCTTCTTTCCACTGGCCCCGGTAGTGAATGTTTTCTGGAAAACTGCATGGAGCCAGATGGTTAACTATTGGAAATCTATACTAAAAAGATTAATGTTACCCCATGACAGGGATCAGTCATTTGTAGAGATTTCCTAATACAAATGGTGACATTTGTTTATTCAGACTGGCTGGATGAGCCATACTCTGAGGAGAGCCTAATTAGTTCTCAAAGATTTTCAAAACACTGGGGCCCAGCTGCTGAGCTGCAGTTCAACATCCGAAAGAGAATTACATGCGTAAACAGAGACAGGAGTAGCACAGACATTCAGACAGACAGACAGACATGAGCGACTGCTCTTCAGGCTGCCTTTAAGCTGTTAATTCTGACATGGTATATGGAAAGATGTCGGTAGCCCGGGTGAGTTAAGTACTTACAAGTGGCCACTGGAAAGTCTCCGGTGCCAGTCGCGGTGATTGAATATCGCAGCCCTGGGTGCCATTACTCTTCAGAGAGAAGAGCTGTGCACAGCCACGGTCTGAACGCCTACCTACACCCATCACTCTCAACACCAGCTCACTCAAACGCACAGGAACAAATTCCAACCATCTTGGTACCGTGCTTTTAGGTGTAAACAAAACATACTGCGAGGAAGACGAGTATGAAAGAAAACAACTGCATTTTACACAAAAGTTTCAAAGTGTGAACAGTACTTACTAAATTTCACAGCAGGCCTTTTTCCAGATGGATAAAAGAACTGATATGTCCAAGGCCACTATAATTTCCAAACCACTTAGATTAAACCCCCCTGTATTCAGGAAAGCAGTGAAGCACATGCTTTAAAGTGAAGGACACACTTAAATCCCATTGACTTCAGTTATGCATGTGTGCTTACATGCTCTCCTGAGTAAAATGGATGTAAGCGTGTGTTTAAACTTGAACCTATGCTTTGTTGAAATGAGACTGTGAAGAGAGGAGAGTGAAATTTAAACTGATGTGAGAAATAGTGCTTTTATCACTAAGCAACAAGACTTTTCCATCAGCAGAGAACCTATCTAGGTGTTTTGGGAGAAAAATAAATAAATCTACATACAAGTGCTTTTCCTTCAAAAGGACATAAGAAGTAAAAAACAAATCAGAAGTCATTAAAAGTGAATGTTTTTATATAAACCATACAAATGCTCAATTCATCAATATGCCAGCACTGACAATTGTGAGACTGAGGCCAGGACAGATGTTAACTTTCCAAACAGCTGTTGCACTTGAAGACATTGCAAACTCCCCACTGGTTGTTATTGCTCCCCCATCAGAATTTACCACGTGCACAGTGCAGCCAGAAGGGACTGTGTGAGCACACCTTCATCCACCACAGGCAAAATCAAGCACAGCATCTTTAAAAAAAGCCAATCACTAGAGTTTTGGTTAAATCTATTGAACGCTGACTGGTAAAGGAGGTGCAGAAGCACTCATGGTATAGATAGGAGACTTCAGATGGTGAGAGCAACTACAGCTGACATGGCTATAGGACACGTATGCAAGATTCACATGTGTGCTTCATACTTTATAGTAATAGATATATTATATATTTATTATAGATATAATATTATAATATATTCATATAACATATACAATTATAATACATATAATAGTATATATTATATTCATATAATATATAAAAACCAGTGTGTCTCAGAATTACAATTATTTAGATCATTTTTTGGTGTAAAGGAAGGTCAACTGTAACGGGTTAGGATAAGAAACAAATTCAAGAGCACATGAAAACATCAGTTTTGCTGTGTATAAACTCCTAGAACAAAACAAACAAACAAACAATAAAGCACCACCAACACCAAAAAAGAATAATCTCCTAGGAAGTTACACAGAAAATGATGATTTGTGAAGTACACCAGTCCCTACCCATGCAGTGACCGCATTGTTACTCGCCAAGTCAGACAGAGCAGGCCATCGGCTGGAGTCACTTGGCCCAGCTGTGGTGCAGCCAATGGACCCAGATAGCTCAACACAAACTGGGAGCTCTGGTACTAAATTGTGGAGTTTTTCTTTTTCATCCTGTGCTTTTTCATCTCCATAAACACATTGACTAATGGCTATGGACAGCAACTGTGAACTGCCGTCTGATTTTTAAGATCACTTAGTTATTTACACATAATATATTTGTGTGATATTCTTTCCTCTCCAGTGGTTTATTCTTTTTTTCATCTCAAACTTCAAAGTTAACTTCAATTATGAGCTTTTTGAGACAAGGACTGTTAATGTACTTATATAGAAACTAATGAAACGAACTCTCAGCCTCTTACTGAGATCCTGCCATAGAACCAAAATAGAAATCATTCTGGTACTGTACAGAAATTTAAACCAATATGCTTTGCACATCATCCCAAAACCACCTCCCCTCCGACCCTGTATCCTATGCCATATGCGTGAGTCATGATGCAGGAAAAGATTTTCTTCCAATGTATATGCAAGAGCTTCACAGAACAAAGTGCGATTAACTAAAGTTAAATCAAGTCACCTTAATTCGGAAAAGTATGAGCTTTAAAAATAGGTATTTATTAAGAAACTGAATTTCTAAGTAGTATCCTTCTTTGTGGTATAAATATCCAACATAGAATTAATCAAGAGAGCATCTTGGAGAAAATATTAAAGTAACATACAATTTGATACCACTGCAAAAAAGCAATCAAAGCAGAGCACGGCAATAAATTAATAGAAAAAGTTATATATCCAAACCAGACTAAAAGTAATTTTGTAAGTCAGCAGTAAAAAGTTGAATAAACACTAATTTAATCTATTTTAGATGCAGCAGTCAATAGAGGAAATACTTTACTGCTCTCTAGCTATATGAACATAGTCAGCTGACACAAAAATTGAAAAAAGAAAGAAGGGAAAACCACATCGCTATTAAGACCCTAAGCACTGTGGAAAGCACGAGCACAGAGACACGGGAAAGAACCAGACCTCCTGGGTCAGGGAAGCTGTTTTTCAAGGGAAAACTGCAAAATGGAGTTTTGATGCAATGACCTCTAGATAATGGTTGCGACCTATTTTTACCGTGCTGCCTTTTTATGCACTTTTAGGCACCACAATCATCCTTTTACAGGGAGCAAGCATTTCACAGTCCTCTGGGGTATGCATAGCAAGGAAATGATTACTTCCTCCCAAGAGGTATCCTGTATCAGAAGCAACAAATTTCCTGGCAGCGTGGAAGAAGGAAGAGAAAGATGGAAGAAACAGAACGGGGTGTTAGTGGAATTTCCAGGGATTACCACTTCTGAAAGAAACCCCGCGTTTCAATTGTTCACATACATATTCATCATTAACATCAGGTAGAAGACTCTGTTCGTGAAGGTCCCTAGAGAGGACCTGGAGAAATTTTAAGAAACAAGGCTACCAACAGAAAAAAGAATAATATTATTAATTTCATACCTGAAATTATATATGCAAGTGAACATCTGACACTAACAGCACCATAGCTATCCCATATGCTGTCTGAAGCTTGCTTTATCTACTTAAACAAGTTGCAGCAAACTTACCTTCAGATAAACATCCTAGATGATCTTTTCAAGAAATAATAAAGGGGACTTCGTTATTAACACTCCAGGCATTTGTACTGCAGATAGGCAAGAAAAAGGACTTTATGACCCAGCTAAGAAATGAATGAAGAGCAAATTCATAGCAGGTGTATGAAAATCTGACAATGATGGCAAAGCAGAAGAAAGAAGCACTGGGAACTGAACTGAAGTTCAAAATGAAAGCAAGAAGCAATGTCTAGTGATGATATAACCTCCAAAATTAATAAACTTAGGCTTTGACTCTGAAAGGCACCTAAGCAAGTTCCTGTTGTACAAGACATCTCACTGAGCTCGCTATGCCTGAGCAGGTCAATTCACCAACATCATTCTTCAAATCCTTCCTTTAAATAAATGAATGTAGACACTCGGACACTGATGGTTTTCTAGTTAAATACAACAAAACTCCTACTGATTCAATAAGAACAAACTCCTTTGAACTGATGAAGCACTCTATAAGAAAGAATACGGTGATCAGAGGGCTGCTAAGTGGCCTCTTGATATGAATTCATAATGATGTTTTCCTTTTATTTACTGTTCTATACCACAGGTAATTTAAGTAAGCAATGGGTACTTAGTAAACCAACACCGTAAAATAATCTGCAAACTACTGCGAAATACTGGGCAAACAAATGATACTAGTGATGAACGAGGAAGGCTATTAAGAAACAGTGGGAATCACAAGGAAGGATGTTTCTCTTCCTTTCTCAGGGTCAAGGAGTGCTTCTACCACAGAAGAAAATACAGTATCATCAGGTGTCACTGCATTAGTACATCAGAGAGCCTTCAATGAAGACACTCTGCTCTTCCTATCATTTGCAGAAGTTTTTTTTTTTTTAAAAATGACATTAAATTTGCATGAGATTGGATGGGGAAAAAGGATGGCATATAAAGGGAGAGAGTGCTGAATTAATATTCATAAGCAACATACTGGAAGAATGCAGAAGGGGTGATTTGAGGGAGCTTGGAAAAGGAAAGGAGAGACAGCCATTAGTACAAGAGACCTCCTGCGAAACACACTCTGCTCTCAAGCAAGAATTGCCATGTCTCTTCCCCATCCACACTAAATATCACCCTGCTCTGAACAGCTTTTGGATTCCCCACTCCAGGGCACCCCGGGGAGGAAACAGTTTTGGCTGAAGTTCGGCAGGAGCAGGTGGCATTCACCAGCTGCAAGTAATTTTGCTCTTGTTGGCACCACAGCGGTTCTTGGACTTCTCACAGTTTGTGTTCAGTGGGGAAGCGGGAATGGAGAGGGAGCAAACAAGTCCTAGGTGGTGTTTAACAGCATCCCAGGCTTCACGGCTGCCTCTTCCAAGCTGGCAACTCTAAGCACACAGCAAAAGACATAGAGCTTTCAGAAGGTGCCTGCCTGGATTTGCCAGCGTGGGGTTCAGGTTCGCTTGCGCTTCCGTTCTCTGCTGTGAGAGCGCATCGTCTCTGACACAGCTGCCACTTCAAGGTGGAAACAGCCCTGCAAGCCAGATGTGAATGTTGTGGGGGAAGCAGGAAGAGAGAAGAAGAGCACGGCTTATCACCAGGTGTAAGCATTCTCTCTGCAGATGGACTAGCCAGCATCAGAGAGCCCCAAAACACATGCCTTTTCCCAGCATCTGTGCTGCCAATTCTCCAACTTCTGTGCGTGCATGCGCTTCTCTACAGAAACAGGGGCTGCAGTTAGAAAATTTCTGGGGCTTTTGCACAGTGGTACAAATACTTCAATTATTACCTTTAACACCATATTTCATCAAAGAAAAGAAAGTGGAATCTGGATACCATAAGTGTGGCAATGCCATTAAACTGTCTGAACTTACTTATTTCCATCTTCAGAAGCCATCTGAGAAATCAAAAGGTAAGAAGGGAGCAGGAAAAGAGGCAGCAGTTCCCTTCTCCATTTATAATCACAGCAGAGGGAACTCGAAATTGCAAGAGCATCTCTTCTAGGAGAATTTTTTAAAGCGTTTTAAAAATCTTAAATCCCTCTGTTTTCTTTCTACCTTTTCTTTCAACTGTGCACCACAAAAACCCTTCCATCTGGCGTCAGATGACTCCTTGAAACTGCAACATATTCTCTTGCTTTCCCTGACATACCCAACAGTCTAACCCTTCATTTGAAAGATTTCTTTCATTTCCAAATGGCACAAGTGTGACCATGTGCTACGGTGATGCCACTCCAAAGCTGAACTTCACTCTCTAAACCAGCCTGGCACACGCACTTGCACAGGGTAGAACAGTCATTTTTCCCCTCCAAACTCATCTTTCATCACTATCCCTGACAGACACATCCTCCTTGGCAAAGATTAACACTTTGCTAATGAAGTTATCTCACGATCTTCTATTATAGCTGGTGTCTATTCTGCCATTTAACAATCTCTTTTCATTTGCTAAGGTGGAGCAATTAGTCAATGCTATTAATATTAAAAAGTTCAATTACAGTAATAGCTAGAAAGCTATTTACCAATGTACTACACAAATGGACAGGTAGGCACTGTCTCTATGCTGAAGAGCACTATTATATAGGTCACAGAATAAAATGAACAGCTAAAACATTCATAATAAATATTCATATAAATTACTTTCTCTTCATTCACAAGCAAGTGATTTTCACAGATTTTTCCTAGACATTCTTTTATAGTGATGTTACACAATATGGCCAACCCCACCGATATTATATGCCAACCTTGAGTTTGTACCAAATGTATCCTCAGTAATGCAAGGAGATCTGTTGGAAAACCCTCTAGCATGAGCGACAGACAGAAGCTCCTCAGTAATGAGGCTGCACTGATCCGACTGCATGAGTCAAAGGACTGCTCATTGTGATGCAAGATGGCTCGAAACAATAGCATTTGCCAGAGCGAATGGTGGATGTGGAATCCACTTCTCCTCGTGGGAGGGGGAGTTCAGAACATCAAGTGAGATGAGATTTCAGGAGGTGAATAAGCTACTTCAGCTGAATGCACATTAACCCTCAGGTGCAGCAAACAAGAAAACATTTGCCCTGATTTTTTTCTATTTTTTTTTAACAGATTCACCATTGCTAAAGGAAAAGCCATCAAAAAACCTTCACTTCCTAATGGTCTGAGAACAGCAATAACCAAATAATGTTTTCCTTATGGATGAAGTACCCCCAAATATTTATAATGAACCATTACAGCATACATTGCAACTTTACAAGCTTTCATCTAATTACTTCCACTGAAACAAACACACAAATCTTCCAGCTCCATGCTGACACACACACAGACTCTCCGAGCACCAAGCCTTCAGCAACCTTCCTCTGATGGACACTTTTTTTTCAGGAAATGACACAGTGACATAGGTAAAAGGTGATTTAGATAGACTGCTGTGTCACAAATTGTCAGGATCTGATTTAAAGACCTTGCCTTTGTCAAGAAAGACAGTTGGGTGTCTGCTTTAAAGAAGTACTGGGAATATTTTCATCAAAGGTTTGAATTGAAAAACAGTGGGAGGTAAATATCTGAGATGTTGCCAAGAAAGACCGCTATATCCGTGCAATTACCATTAACAGGGGACAGCAGTGGTTCAATGAAGTAATTCAATCTGGTGTCCTACATTTTATCAGACAGCAATTTTGAGTTCTGACATAAAAGGCTGGGAAAGAGGATTGGACTCTTTTCTGTGAAATTCAGCCTTAATTCTTGCAATCAGGGGATGTGTTCTCTGCTTCAGGTACAATCCCACTATCCCTCCAAGTGACTCAAAAGAAGAATATACTAATATTCATCATAACATTAATCATTCACAGAGGTACAAGTCATACTTTGGGCAAGTTTTGGAACCGAATGCCTGCAGCTTTCCCTACTTAACCATACCAGTATTTCCTTACTTGCCAGTTTAGCAGGAAGAAAAAGATCTATTGTTTAAAAGATTAAATAATATGATATAGCCTAAATTAGTAAATGTATTCTTCCCAAGTATGAAAAAGTGAGGGAGAGAGAGTAGAGAGTATTTCTTCAAAAACTGGCAAAATGAAAAGTCTATGGAAGCTCACATCAAGATAATACCATCACATGGGCTTCTCCTCATCATGAATCCATCCACATTGAATACTTGCATTTCCTTAGAGGCTTTTGCAATGTCTCTCTGCAGAGCAATCCTATCAGTCAGTCAAACGACAGCACTGCTGATTTCCAAGGTCACCAAGTTTGCACAGAAGCTCTGTGATAATGATCTCTACACAACAGACCCAAAAGGACACAGCTCCCGCGCTTGAGAACGGGATGAACCAGCACTCCACACTTTGGTGTCTCCAGCACAGCGTTGACCCAAGCAATCACTACCACAACCAGGGTGTGTTTTCCAGGGAATTCATCAGATTTTATCCTTTTATCTGCTTTCTACCATAATGCTTTTAGCCATAATCCCTTCTTTTTGCAGACGATTGTGCTATTCTACAAATTCCCAAGTTACATAATGCAGAAATCTTGCAATGTTTTCCATTTATTTCAAATGCATGTAGGAGAAAACATTCGTTTTACATTTATCTGAGTAAAGTCTCACCACAAACAATAACACCAGCAGGAAATTTGCATCAGAAATAGTCCAGTGTTGCTCTTTCTACTTGGGTTACAAAAATAAATCCACTAAGTTCAAAACTTCAATAACAAGAGCAAACCGGCTCTTGTTTCATGCAGAACATGGTCGACCACCTTCAAACATGACACAAAACCAGGACTATCAATGAAGCACTCAGGGCCTGCGTATCCCTTCCCTGTTCAGGAAATGATACAGATCTTCCTCTAGACACTCAACACTATCTTTCCTCCAAAATATTAAACATACAATAAATACCTTCAATGTTATTGAGCATTTTCTTTTAATGATACGAAACTGAGACCCTTGGAAGATGAAGGCTTTGTATATGACAGCTTAACTGCTCGCAATCAAACTAATTTGCAGTACGATGACCTTAAATGAGTTTAAAAGCACCATAATGCATGTTTAGCAATCAGTGAAGCAATTCTTTATTACTCAGGTTCACATCTGCAATTTGTGCCATGTGTTATGGGAAAGAGAAAGAGGAAAAGAGGGGCAACACAAAAAAGCAATTCTTTTCCTTTGCATGAGCTCTTGAGCAAAACATGAGCTATACGTAACACGGGGCATTAGAGACCAAATTTAGACTGACAGCAAATCTTAAGTCTTTCTGCTACTTATACAGTCTTAAATCTCCAGAAGAGGGAATTATAAAATATAAAACTTGCTTTTAAACGATGTCTTGATTCTTCTAAATTGATTTTTGTTGGAAAAAAATTATTAAGGAAGTTCACCTAAGATACCATAAAAAATACGTACTCAAAACCTCAAGGTTTTTAAACTGTAAATGAAGCTGGCTACAAACCACCTGCAACACTCCTCTCTTCTGCTGACGACAAAAGTTAGAGATCCTTCTGGCAAATAATGGAGATTTTCATATCACCCCTTTGAACACATAAAATTTCTTATTTCCTTCTTTTCTCCCTTTCTTTCTTCCTTCTTCCCTTTCTTTCCCTAAGCCATCACCATTCATCACATATGTTATCCTTGGGAAAAAGATGGTTCCAACAAGGTAAGTGGAGAACCATACATAGAAGCAGAAGGAAAAGGGACTAACAAGCTCAAGGAATTTGGTGAAGAAATGCAAGAGCCCTATACGTAACACAGCATGCTAGGAAAAAAAAACCACAGGAAACACACCAAAGGGCAAAACTGAGCCAAAGACATCAAACAGATAGCACAGAACTACTAAATTCTAACTACTAAGGTAAGAGTGGGCTTGAGCAAGGCAGAGCATGAAGGCGTCTAGCTCAGCACTGCTCAGTCCTAAGTGATAACTCCTTGGGGACATCGACTCCTGAATCATCCAATGTATCTGGGGTCTGTCCTAACAAAAATAATCATTGCACAGTTCAGACAGAGGACAAAAATCTGTGTTTCAGCAATGACAGAGCAAACCCAAAAGACCTGAAATTCTGCAATCTGATCTCAGTTCTGCTTAGTTGGGTGAGAAACTGCTGCCGTTCCCTGCTTTCCTTGTTTAAGATTTGGACAATAGAGTTTCACCCAATTCAAAGAAGAACTGTAAGGATTAATATTTTAAATTCAAAGCATTTTATTCAAAAAGTACGAGCATGCATTCGGACAGGGCTCTACAATGCATGAGGAAACACCAGTCAGAAAGGCTGCAAAAATACCTCAGACCTTCATCATCTCTGTTCAAAGCGATCTGAGTAGAGACTGTCATGACCAAATTCCAGCCCAGCTCATTTGTTCTGCTTGCCTAAATATTCCTCAAATATTGAGTTAATAATATGAGTTCTTCTTAACCTCTAGAAAAATACACTGTTTTGTTCTTCAAAAACAGTTGTTTTGCTCCAGCTACTCTCATCATGATTAGTCACATGCTGGAAATCCACATACGCCTGCCTTTGCTGTTCTTCTTGCATTGATGGTCATATTGTTAGCATACTCTTTAATGAGTCTCAGTTCTCCCTAGGAACAGCACTACAGCTTATAAATGCTAAAATTAATAGACCTGGGGTAGATTTTATTACACGTAATGTATTTAGCTGGCAATGATGATGCTTCCCTTACAGCAGCTGTTACAATAAACTGCATTTTCAGTGGCTCCTGGAAAACAAAAGACAACACCTAAAAGACTTCAGATAAAGAAACACCAGGGTTTCCAGGTCTCACTGCTCCACACCAAATTTGCTCCACTGAGGTCTGCAAACACTAATAGGTATTACGACCTATAGAGAGGTTTCTACTGGGGATCTTGTCCACTTTTCTTGAATCTGAATTTACTATCAGAAGATTCATAACCTCTGTTGTCAGCCACACATCTGCAAAGAATGGGCACACAGAGATTGTAAAGTGGAGCTAAAATGGATTTCAGTATACCCTTCTCAATAATAGTTGATAAAACTAATTACAGTGAGAAAATTGGAGATCATTCATTACCCTACTAAGCAAATTAGGATTTGTTAACCATGATTTATAGTGCCAAACACAGCATAACAAGGATTGTCTTTTCAACTGTATTCAGAGGGGACATGACAGTTTATTAAGTGTGGTGCCATCCAAACAGCCACAGCTGTATTGCTTTTGTAGACCTCCCGGTATTTCAGATGGATACACACTTTTACATAAGCAAAATACATTTAAATGTATGGCTTCTGAAGTCAAGCACTAAAAATAACCTACTTGCAAGAACAACAACTCTTATTTACCAACATCACTGTGTACATGATGCAGAGTACTATATTCCTTCTGTAACACCAGCTGGTTGAATTTCTTAGATCTCTTTCAAATGATACTTTTGATCTAATCTATTTGTTTCTCTCCTGTGGAAACCAACAGGTCTTACCGTACTCTCCTGGAGCGGAGTCTCTTAACACTCTCCTACCTGAAGGGAGTCAACAACATTGCATGTTAGACCACCTCAGAGAAGAAAACTTAGGCTACTTAGGATCGCTGCCACTGCATGTAGACCTGGCAATGAAGAAAAATCTACTGGGTTTAAGGTTTAACCCAGAATAATCTGTCTTATTCTCAGATATTCTCTATCTGAGAATATGAGCCCGGAGAATGTGCTGGTACAACTAATTCCACATTCTTCTGCAAGGTAACATCTTGGGTGAAAATCAATCCTACTGCACAGTGAAATAGCTGGCCTTATCTAGGCCAAACACTGGTTTTCCATCATCTCTGTACTAATACCACTGGTGCTCGACTTATTCTCCTTGGGATGAGTTTTTAGAGCTCTGAGTAATGTAATGCAACGTTGCACAACACAGTGTCCCAGTGGCATGCTGTAACTACGCAAACATCTGCTGAACTGAACCCACTCAGGGCCAAATTGGATAGCACAACTGATTAGCTAGAGCCTTTGGGAATACGCTCACGATTTATGTTTGTCTGAGTCACCAGCCCATGTGCAAATCACATTTTTTATTTTTCTTCCTTTTTTTTTTTTAAGGTGGAGCAAAAGCATTGTTTGGAAAAGAAGTGTCACAGGAGTTTCTTTCTCCCTTCCAACTCTCCATTACTGTTTCTGTCACCAGCTTATTACCAAATTCTATCCAGCTCTGAAAAACCCTCAAACTCTGTGCTTTTTGGGGAAAAAACAGCTAACCAAAAATAAGCATTTAAAAAAAAGATCAGAAAAACCTCAGAAATTGCCACAAAGACTTGAGAAGCAGACCAATGGAAGAAACGGAAACAAGTTGCCATAAACCAAAAAACTACAATTGCCAAAGAACCTGGCAGTCTCGGGAATTGGATTTGGCATTTAAAAATAAAATACTCAGTTATTTAGGTTTTGATTTCTGTTCTGTTTTGTGTTGTAAACCAATGAAGCACCTGCATTCTTTAGTGTCAATTTGGTTGGGTGCAAAGTACACAAAGAAAACTAGCAAAAATCATCCTTTGTTGCCAGGTACGAGAAAAAGCTTTTACTATTATTCAAACTCCACTCATATTCTAAAACATCTCTCAACCTCCTGAAATCACAAACAGCTGGACAATGTTAAAAATCCACATAATTCAAACTCAAATAACTTTTGAAGGTAAAAAGGTGGGTTTTTTTTCCTAAAATTCTAGCTACTTTTCAATTATCTGGTCTGACTTCTCAATGAAATGTAATCTACTTTATAATCTATCTTTGATGAGAGACAATGACAATTTGCAATGCAAAAAATATCAAAGACAACTGGGAGATTTTCCAGGAAATAGTTATGATTTCTTAGGGTACGCCAATATTAACAGCACATCCAAATCTTTTTTGACATGCACCAATCATAAACTGGACTCACCCCATAGAAAACAATAAAGTCAGGCCAGTACAAAAGGCTTTCAAGGAGAATTAGAATATTTTTTACCTTTGTCTCTTCTAACTACTGATTTAATAATATGTAAAAAGTGTCCACACTGACAAGGCGCATCAGGACAGGTGAAACAGATTCCAGCAACGACGAAAATGGCTTTCCCACAAAACCTACCGAACATACTAGCACTTGTGAAACAACTAGAAGGTTAAGTTGTTCCTAACAGAAAAAAGCTTGTGGAGGCACTTAGAACTCCTCAACAACTTTGCATCGTTAACACTCATTCAGTGGTTACTCGCACATGTCCTGCTTTGCTGAAACTAATTAGAAAGTTTGTTTAATCCATGGCAGTTCTGATCATCCTGGTTAGGTTTGGGTTATCCCTTGGGTGAATCCCTTGATGGAGATTCCCAACCCTCTCCATTGACTTCACAGCAAAGGTGGGTTGTCAGAGCAGGCAGTAGGGATGCCCTCCCCAGAGCATGTGAATTTTCTTTACCTATTGCTTTTCAAGAAGCACTAATGTAGAGGCAACAAGAACATAAGAATCCAGTCTCAAAATTTGCCATTCAGAAATTTACCCAGTTATAGAATAAAACCAGGTATGATCTCAGCCTTCACCACTACTACTGGAAGTGCTTAATGAATTACTGGGATGGAACTATCATACAGATATTAGAAAAATGATTTTGTATTACTGGAGAGTGTCAGGTTTATAAACATTTCCTTAAACACTCAGAGACCTCAGGAGGCTCTCTATAGAATAAAAGGATCCAAAAGTAATTTTTGCTTTGCTGTAGAGTGAGTGCACAGCACCCACAAACGTTGGAGACACATGAGCCTCCACCCATCAAACCGGCATAAGCATGGGTCTTAAAGGAGACTCCAAGTCCCACAAATATTACCTCCATTATGTACACACTAAGTAACATGGCCTACACACAAAAAGACTCCATTAATACTTGGAATTAAACAGCAAGTATAAGCTACTTAATCCATACCTCAGTGTTCATTCATTCCTGAACAAAAGGTTCCATTTGTGTTGCTGCTTTCTGTAGTAGGTGTGCTGAGACAGCGAATCTACCATTAGTCCATTTTAACTTACCTGGTTGCCTACGTTTCCTTCGGTGTGCTACAGTATGAGATATTATGTAGTCCGAAGTACAACGTATATTGATCAATAATTTCTACAGGTAAAAGCTTTATTATTATCTATTAAATTAAAACCCATTGTTGTTTTATTTGAAACCAATGCTCCTTGTTTTGATGTTCTGGGTTAACACTGAACACAAAAACTAACAGTCTTTTCTAGTTAAAAGCTTTGGAAAAAAGTCAATTCAAGTGAATATTCTTTTGCACTTTGATAATACAATAATTACATTTATCAGAAACACATGCTAATTGGATCATTCTGGAGCATTTTTCTCATTGTCTGGTACCACAAAACACATCTGGGTTTTATTTGCCCCATGTAAGTTAACAAGGCTATGGACTTTTTTAAAACAATAAGCAAGATAATCCTAAAAACAATTTTCCAAAGTGAAAAGGGAGGAAAAAAACATCCACGTTTCATTCAAGACTGTGTAAGTGTAAAAATGACTTTAGGATAGAAACTGAAGGACGTTTTCTACCTACTCAGACATTAGTGAAGAAAGAAAGTTGAAGAAATCTTATTACTATGACTATTCATAAGAAACAGTGCAGTTAAATATATCATATTAATGGAACCTAATAAGGGATGTCTCCCCCACCTACACGGATCCAAATTAGTATGATTTAGAGTGTCAATACATTGGCACTGGAAGATGTCAAGCTTCTTCTCATTACTAAATCCCTAACTCGAGAGAACTGGAAACTTTCAAGCTTTTTGCTGGAGCACAGGGGATGTTGACACCTTCCAGATTTCATTTCACTGGACCAACCCACAGACAGTATGGTGCAAGAGAACAGCAGATGGCTTCTCTTCTGTTACCTCTGCTTCCTAAAGATGAAGCTGAACATTGTTCTTAAACCATGCATATTCAGCTCCCACTATAAGGAGAACAAGGCTTATTTATATATGTTAAAGCTTTCCATCCCATATTATATTTGTCCCGTTCCACAGCGTGTCTGTATATGTTCATATGATTTGAATTTTAAGTGCCCAGATGAAGAAAAGCAATTTGCTCTGAACTATGGAAAGACATTCAAGTTTTAGCCTTTAAGCAAAATAAGCGTTGAGCTATTCTGATAATATTTTTCCCTCCCTCATAAAAAATACACAGGACACAAAAGAGAGGAAGTGTCAAAAAAAGGAAACAATTTTTTTCCTGTTTCACAACTTACCTTACACTGATTTGGGCTTCAGTATAATTTCAAAAAACTACCACTCTTTTCAGAGCTTTTCAGACCTTACCACTGGCAGAAGTACAGACATTCAGTTTGTGCAGAAGTCCAATGTAAATCCAGCAGGACATGGCATTTCTCCAGGTATTAAGCAATTTTTGTGCTTGCATTTTACACTTTACATGTGAGGTCATACATACACAGTTTAATCCCATAACTTTCTTACAGGATCACAGACCTCTATGAAAAAAGACTAAATTTCACCATGTACTAATGGAAGAAAATTACTCTCTGGGAATCTGACAAGAGAGCAACAAAGTTTTGCCATCGTGTAATCGAATGCTATATAGTTTTCTCCTCCCCAGAGTTTGATGAAAAGATAGAAGCAGGCTTTGATTACACTATTAACTATATAGAGCAATGCTATAGAAAAAGTCTCACTCCATTTTACCCACCTGTTTTTGGACATACATAATGCCCTATTTCTCCTACAGATATTATAAAGGCAGAAAAGACTTAGAGAACATAGCTTAAGTTACAACACAGGGTATGAGCAATTTAAATATAAATCTTGGAGCAAAATAAACAGTGCATTGGATTGACTGGAAAACATTTTTACTCCCAAACTTATCTGTGCAAGTAAAAAGTATATTGATGAATGTAGGAATAAATAGATAGAAAGGTGTGAAATATAGACTGTCAAATCAATAAAGGGGCATGCTTAAATAAATAGGAAAAAAAAGACTGATCAATTATCAAACCAGCCAGAGCCTGATCCTCTTCTCATGACGTAAAATGTAAATCTAGAATAAATACAATTACAACTGGGTTTTCAAGATCATCTGTGAGACATGGGGCTTTTACCAACAGGTAGAAATCAGTGTGTCATGTTCTCTGGACTGTGTTGCCCAGGAGATGAGACTCCTGGGCTCTTTCAAGTCTATGAATCAACGAGAATTGGTACAAGGGGAAATCAAGATCCTACCATCTCAGATGAGAGAGCTGGTAAGACCATGGTTCATTTTATTTGCTATAATTGTGTAAATTAAATACTGTTGGAATTTATGTAGTAATTAATATGGCACCTGATTAGTTCAGGAAAACATTGGCCACCATGTCTGAAACATTACTTACAATGCATTCGTGGAGAAAGTAGAAAAAGAGAATTTAACCTATTGGGCAGACTGAGATTGGTTATTTATGCTTGTTTCCATATAATAAGGCACTTTCGTTTCAGGAGCAATGCTATGCTGTTCAGAGGCACATGTGTTAAAGTTGAGATACACTTACAAAGTAGCCTGTTCCCAAGCTGGAAGGAGCTGAGCTCTGCAATAAAACACAAAGACAAAGTGGAAAGTCAGTGATGGTTTTTAACACGTTCCAATCCGCATAGCTCATTACCAGCCCTTTCCAAGCTTTTCATCACTACATCACAGCACCAATGTGCTGCCCCTTGTCATCTGCTACTGAAACAAACACGGTGTTGCTTAATTTTTCCCTTTACATCTCTCAACGACTCTGAGATGGTAACGTGCTATTTACTGAATTCCAAGCTTCTGCGGTGGACGTAATTGCCAATTTATTTGACAGGCAGCTGGGTAATGAATTAATGATGGCATTTCGCCCTGCACTGAGACTAAACAGACACTCATCAACCAGCCTCCCTGACATGCTGACATTCAATGCCCTGGACTCCAGCTACTCAGCTTTGTGGCCACAAAGGGGCAGGCAGGAGGGGGAAAAGAAAAAAACATAGACTGACTTCAAAACAAAAAGCCCGGTGGGTTTGGATGACTTTTTCAGTGTATGACCTGTTTGCCAATTTATTCCCGAAAGGCCCTGGTTAGTACACACATAGTGCTTTTCTAAAATGAGACATTTTGTAAACATAATTAGTAGTCTGAAATGTAAAGAACGCGTGGGCACAGAGAAACCGCTTCAGTCAATGTACCATTTTCTGGAGAACGCAGTCACTACAATTTCCCATTTGGATGGGCATACTGAGAAACCAATGATTTGAAAAAGAAAAGCAAAACCAAACAAGAAATATCTACAGTGTGAAATAGATTTCAAAACTGAAACCCATAAAAAGAATTAAAACTAACATTGCTACCACAGAAAATAATCAAAAGGTTTAAACGCTTAAAAAAAATGCATCATGATATTCCATTTAAGTGGGACACAATCACAACCTCTACATTCACAGGAATTAAGGAGATGAAGGGTTTTGTTTCATTAGTTTTTCATCTAAGCAATAGGGATTACACAGCAGGTTCTCTTAGAGACATGGTGAGAGACCTAAACATCTCAGTCCTAATCCAGGTCACTGGCTGTTATGTTAAAGGGTGAACAGTTCCCAAGGCTACAGCCCTATCACCTGCAACGCTTCAAGCCCGGCAAGTCAACGGACAAGGGAGCGAAACGCAGAGGATAATTCTCTAGTGAGCAGTGGGTGGTCCAGATGACCAGCCTTGAACTCCTAACAGCTCAATTCCCATTCCTGTTCCTTAGCACAACCTCACTTCCAGTAATGACACAGCTCAGCGATTACCAGGAACCGCACAGGGCCCTGACCAGCCCTGGCAAACCATTGGGAAGGCGCAGAATTTGCCTTGCTGTTATCCCTGTTCTGAGACACTATTGTAAGCAATTCTCTCAATTTCTGATCTGGGTGTGCAGCACTGACACTGAATTTCACTGTACTTTTTTAGAGTTGGAAGGGACCATAGAGATCATCTAGTCCAACTCCCCTGCTGAAGCAGGATTGCCTAGAGCATGTTAGAGCATGTTACTCAGGACGGCATCCAGGCGGGTCTTGAAAATCTCCAAGAAGAGGACTCCACACCCTCCCTGGGCAGCCTCTTCCAGGGCTCTGGCACCCTCACTGGGAAGAAGCTTTTTCTCATATTTGAGTGGAACCTCCTATGTTCCAACTTGTGCCCGTTGCCCCTCGTCCTCTCACTGGGAACCACTGAAAAGAGTCTGGCTCCCTCCTCCTTCAACCCACCCTTTAGATACTTATAAGCATTAACAATGTCTCCCCTCAGCGTTCTCTTCTCCAGGCTAAAGACCCCCAGCTCTCTCAGCCTTTCTTCATAAGGGAGATGCTCCAAAGAAAAGAAACCCCAACAAGAGGGTTATAGTGTCTTTTTCCTGAACTTGGCATAGCAGAAGTAGATTGTGCCAAGAAGTTTTAAATTAACACCAACAAAATTCATTGCAAAAAATCAAAGAGGTTTAGAGAGGTTACGTACATTTAGGGAAGACCTTCTCATTTAAGCCATTAGAAGTTAAAGATTTCTTTAGGAGCAAGAGGAAATGACCTTTGTAGTCATAAGGGCACCAATATCATAAAATCAACAAACTCTGGTGGGAAACCTTACATGAACAAAGAAAACTGCTACAAAAATTTGGAAGGTATGCGGTTCCTACCCCTTAATACTATTTTACAGGTTGCAGCTACTGCAGGACTCAAGATCTGCAGTCTAAAGACCCGGTTATCTGAGGGGAAGGGGAGCTCTACAGAAATAAATAAATTCCTAAGTCCTTCTGGCCCCACTCTTGCTGCTCAGAGGCGTCGAGCTCCCACAGCAAGACCCACCTGGTCCCAGGGACCATGTCCCCGAAAGCGCCCCTGCAGCAGCAGAGGAACAGGCAGTGCAGACTGGGGAACACACGGCCATGAGGCGCCCCCGGGCTCAGCCCGACTGCTCTGACTTTCTTTATGTCCCTGGGAACGTGCAGCTGGGATAACCTGGTACCTGCCATAGCCCCAGTCATCGTAGCTAGTTAGAAAGTCCCTGCCATGGGCCACATACCATGGTTTTGGGAGCCACTGGAGCCCACAGACTGCAGCTCTGCAGCACCTGGTAGAGAGCCCAATTCAGCCTTCTCTGGTTTAGTATCTAATGCTTTAACTTTCCTGTTAAAGTACATCACACACACTGCCTTTCACTTTATTCGTTCTGCTTTCTGCTTCATGCCATTTAAATTCTTTTAATTTAAGCTAGAGATCTACCCACAAAGTACAACACGTGCAATCATTATAACGGCTTTACTTCAAGCTATGTACAGATGCCAATCGAGTCCCACTCTTTCACTCACAATTTTTAAAACTTACTTTACAGGCTGAAAGCTCCAAAGTTTGCATTCTGCATCTGTGTGTAATTTTTGTCTCCTTTTTATTCCAAGTTTTGGAAGGATCAAGTATCAAAACAAAACAATAAAAAGGAAGAAAAAAGAATAAGCAAACAAAATATTTCCCACTGAATATTTCCATTCCTTCAAAAGCAATGCTGCAATGGCTATGGGAGGACAGTCGAAACATGGCAATCAAATGACTTTCACTGAAAAGAAACAACTGTGCATTTTCAGGGAATTTGAGTTTGCTGGATGGAAATATAGCCCTTCACACATTGCATGCTGCATATGGATAGTACAGTTTGCAAACTCTTTTTAATTGAAGTCAGAAAGCCTGCATTGCACATGCATGAATGACTAAGTCAGCTGTGTTGTGAACTGTGTGTTGACAGAGCAGATAGGCTGAAGCAAGGGCTATGCAAGACGACAGCTTCTCACCTTCTTTGATAACTCCCAATAGCGAAAGGATCCCACTACCCAGTGCCCAGCCTTGGTACCAACTGAGGAATGTGATACTGTGTGTGCAGCATCTTTACAAGCCCATGCTGAGTCGTGATCCTGCACTGGATGGTTCTACATCTCTTTATATAAAGTGTGCCTATAATAGAGGTAACTGTTTCACTTTTCGAAACCCTTTGCAAAATCTGACATTAGATATACTATTTGATATTCACACAACCACCAGCAGCAGCCTGCATCAGGTCTCTATCAGCAAAAGGCAAGTCACTTGCTTAAAATTAATAGGGTTTTGGTTTTGTTGTTTTCCTTCTGCTTCCACCACCACCCCCTCCCCCTTTTTTTTTTCTTTTCCTTCCCTTCTTAAAGAGAAGAACTTTTGGCCCAGGAGCAAAAATGTAGTAACCCTTGTGTAAGCATTAGTTTATTGTGTACCAAAGAAAATTACATCCTTGAGGTCTTGGAAGGCACAGTTATACCCATTTTGCATATATATTGTGCATTACTTGGGGAGCTGGGTGGGGAGAAAGACTGTGTTGTACATATTTGTTCTGGCTATTGTTTATGCAGGTCTGACTGAATGAAGGAACAGTGGGTATCATTTCAATTTCTGATGTCAACATCAAATTACTTATTTAATTTCATGCCTGGCGAAGCATTGTATAGCTACACGCAGAATCATTTCACTTCATTTGTTATGCTGTGTTTTCTTGGCGATTGGCTTGCCTTCCAACTGACAGCTTTAATTACGACATGAATTTGATTGCACTGCCGAGGAATTAACATAATGCAACAAAGCATTTAAGCACCCAACCTTAGACACACAAACACACACATACACACCCTCACGTACACACACACACAAAGAAGCAGCCACTGCAGCTGATCAGCTTCTGGCACACACAAACACACACAGAGCTTTGCTGGTGTTATTCCACTTTAGATACAGCCAAGATTACCAGGGATATTCTGGAGAAGGAAAGTACTGAGGATTTCAGAGCACACAGCCCAAAGACCATTCCTCAATTTGTCTTTCGTTGGGCTCAGTACACACATGGCAGGAATGGGAGACAGAAAACTGAAAATATTGCACATTTGAGGCCAAAACCTTGAGCAGTCCACAGGATTACACTGCTGGTGTGTAGACACCTTTTTTCCTGAAGCAGACAGCAACAGACCTGGTGGGCAGGGCACGCCAGGATTTACTCCTTAGTGAAACCTCGCTGTAACCTGTTCTCAAGCACAGAGTACCCATGCAGTAGGAGCACACAGCTAGAAAGCACTGGAGAAGGTAAGCACTCGTGGAAGAGTGTGTCAGCTTTGATGAGAGCCCAAGTCAAGACCTTTAACATAGGGGACAAATGGAAAGATTCCTGTCCCACTCCTTATTCAAGAATTGGAACGATATTCTAGACAGAAAGGTGTTAACTATTTCTCCCAGTTTCCTTGTTCAGAAGAGCCAGCAGAGGCCAGGCATCCACGCTCCTGTTGTGCAGGAAGAGTGGGAGACCTGTGCTGCCTCCCAGCTGATGGCCACACGTGTCCATCCCCTCGCTGAAAGCCTGCAGCCAGCACCAGGAGCAGCAGGAAAGACTGAGGGTGCCCAAAGCCTCTTGCCAGCCCTCTCCCATCACTGTAGGCTCGTGCTGCCACTGCATCGTCATTACCGGAACGATGAGCAAGGGTCGATTCACAGACATCGGATTTTAACGAGACTAGCAATGATCTACAGCCGAGCGTGAGCTTCAGTTCTGTGGTAGATCAAGAATTTAGGAATGTGCAACAAAGAAATCGTTTTTTTTTTTTTTAATTTGGTTTTTGATTAGCACAGAGGTGGCTGAACCCCTGAATACTCTGTGCATTTACCATCCAGGTTAGCTGTAATTCTCACGTTTTCCTCATGTCATCTTCTGGTTGCTTTGTAAAGCATAGGTAAAATCTACCCCATGTATTCCAAAGTGGGAAGACTCAATTCAAAATAAATACATACAGAAAGATAAGGAAAACAAGCTGACTGAGCTCCAAGCTGAGGAAAAGAAAAAGCACTGCCATCTTGTCTCCAAGCAAAATCTCAACAAAATGAATTCTACTACTGGCAAGATTTTGATGAGATTAAACTGACTACAGCACCCTATATATAAAGGAGGAGCAGCTCTCCAATTTCTCTCTTTTAGGCCCCTGAAGCTACCTCTGTCCATAAAGGAAAAACCAAGTTGTCATTCCAAAAAATACTATCTAGGGGAGAAAGGCAGAGAGAAATGGGTTTATGAAATTCAAACGGGGAGATGTATCAGGGCACTGTCAAATGCTTACAATGGAGCATTCGAGCAGTCATTATCCCTAATCTAGCAGAGGTCAAGTTCTCTGCTAATTATGTTCTCTCACAGAGGGGTGTGTGCGTGTGTGTGTACATGTGTGTGAGAGGAGGACAAAGGAAAGAGTTGATGGAAATCAGTCTCACTGCATTGCCTCTGACAAGAACATAGGATATTTCTCTTCCTACTGCCTGATGCTATTTCAAGCCTCATTATGAGAAAAGTCTCCTGTTTAACATGGTCTTTTCATTGAATTATCTTCTTTTCATTTTTGACCACCTCTCTCGCAAATGCTGCAAATTACCTGCTTGGATCTCATTAGCCTGGAAAGGAGTCATCCCTTGTAAACACACTTCGCATCAATCTGTGTTATCCAAGGACTGTAGGTACATTTACAATATGCAGAGTTGAAAGATATCTGACAGGAGAGGGAATGAAGCCACTGACATGTCAGTTTGCAACTGGATATTCATTATACCATCTCCCTCATTCTGCATCTGTCACTAAGCTATCACTTAGGCTACGCATTAAAGCTCACGAAGCTAACATTTCTGTTTCAACAGCTTACTTACAACGAGGGATTTGAAAATTGATCATCCACCTAGAGTATATGCACTTCTTTCATTATACATATTTCCATGCAGTAGCCATGCTTAATCTTACAATGCTGCCAGGCTACATGGGTGGAGATCCACTCTATTTCATGTCCAAAATTTGCTTTCTGACCTCAGGGTTAATTTGCCTGCAATATTTTATATTTTTGTTCTATCTTCTGTTGAGTACACACCTTTTTGCTTATTTTTTTCTGAGAAAACAGTTGTAAAAACCAAATAGGATCACTCTTTAGTCTGTAGTTTTTTTCTGGACAGAAACTGGTAGGTATCATTAGAAAACTCACTCCCTTAAAAGATATTATTTAAAATAACTTTATTAAGCTCTTGATGCATCTTTGTGCGTAAGAGGGCAGCTCAAGCCGGGCTCACCCACAACTGGAAATGGAAGTATCACTACCACTTTCTCAGGCCCTGTCATTTAAAAACATGGGGTGTTCGTCTTTGGGGGAGAGAGAAACACAGAATGGTATTTACTTCTCTTAACTGAAAGAGTCTGGGAAAGGCCAGCACACACTCAGGCAAGAGTTCTCTCGTGCGTGTTTTTCAAATCTCAGCTGAATTGGCAACACCAGACCACAGAGACAGGCTTGTATTGCAATGAATTATCAAAGCATAAAGACCTTACTTTTAAAGCAAAACATAAATTATGTATAACATTTTAAAATATACATTTTCACATATATGTACATAATGTTCCTTTTAAGCAACCTGTGAATCCTTATGACCTCTCTCAGGTGTGCTAGGGAAGTTACATTTGCTCTCCACTTCCTATTAATTTGCAATAGTGCCAAGACAGAGCCGACACTAAGCTGCGTGGTGTGTTGACACACCTGAGGGACAGGATGCCATTCAGAGAGAACTGGAAAAGCTCAAGAAGTGGGCCCATGTGTGAACTTCATGAGGTTCAACAAGGCCAAGCGCAGGGTTGGGGCAACCCCCAGTATCCGTACAGGGGGGGATGAAGGGATGGAGAGCAGCCCTGCCGGGAAGGGCTAGGGCGTACTGGTGAATGAAAAGCTGGATGTGAGCCAGCAATGTGAGCTCGCAGCCCAGAAAGCCACCTGCATCCTAGGCTGCATCAATAGAAGCGTGGCCAGCAGGCTGAGAGAGGACATTCTGCCCCTCTGCTCTGCTCTCATGAGACCCCACCTGGAGTACTGTGTCCAGTTCTGGGGTCCCCAGAGCTGGAAAGACATGGAACGGTGGGAGTAAGTCCAGAGGAGAGCCACAAAGATGATCGGAGGTATGGAACACCTCTTCTATGAGGACAAGCTGTGAGAGTTGGGTGTGTTCAGCCTGGAGAAGAGAAGGCTCCAGGGAGACCTTACTGCGGCCTTGCAGTACCTGAAGGGGTGCCAGCAGGAAAGATGGGGACAAACCTTTTAGCAGGTCTGTTGCAACAGAACAAGGGATAATGGCTTTAAACTAAAAGAATGTAAAATTTAGACTAGATATAAGGAAGAAATTTTTTACAATGAGGGTGGTGAAACACCGGAACATGTTGCCCAGAAAGGCGGTGGATGGAGACATTCCAGGTCAGGATGGACGAGGCTCCGAGCAACCTGACCTAGTTGAAGATGTCCCTTCTCATAGCAGGGGTGTTGGACTAGGTGATCTTTAAAGATCCCTTCCAACCCAAACTATTCTATGACTCTATTATTCTATAATGGGAAAGTATTGTAAAAACATCAGAGGAAAACTGTATTTGATTGGTGGAAGGGGAAGCAGGACTCTGCTCTCGCTGCCAGGTCTGGCACTGCAATGATATGAGCTGCTGGGAAGCTCAAATAAGCCTCAGAGCTCTCCACTCAGTACATTGCAAGGGAGTGACAAGGCTAAATTAAAATCACGTTTGTAAGGAGCTGTGAAATTTTTTGCTGGAAGGTGCTGGGTAATTGTGAAGTTCATTGCAGTGACTTCTCAGCTGCCACAGGGCTCAGAGCAAGCTAGGATAGCACCGGTGACAGGCTGGCGGTCAGCTGCCATCCGCTGCTACCTGCACAGAGCATTTCCTTACTATCTCCTCTGGTTTCACTTGCCCCGTCCAAAGATATCTCACAGACCTAAGACTGACCTCACCTGACAGCTACAAAAGGCAGGCTCTGAAGTGTCTAGCTGAATGTACCCATAAAGGTTGGCTCTGGGGGAGGAATAGACCTCTACAATAATGTGACAAAGGGATGAGGAAAGAGAGCGCTACAGATTTCACGCCTTCACAGAAAAAAATAATCAGGCGGCTGTTCCAGTGATACACACAATTCAGCAAAAATCACTAGCCATGTGCCTTCAGGCTTAAATTTGCACAACAAAATGTATCCTTTACAAAGGTATTTCTTTTAATGTCTGCTCAATTCAGTTTTATTGGATTTGGCCTATAGAGGACACCATCTGGTATCTGTCATCCAAATCTACATGGACATGCTATCAATAAAATCCCCATTTCCAAAATGTGGGTTAGTTAAAGTAGGGCCAGATTGCTGGCTGATACAAATTGGTCTGAGTGATGTAGCTATCCATGCTTTTACCAGAAAAGGATCTGACCTACAAAATCCCCAATTTAGATACACTTTTAGGACAGGGCTGTCTTTATATTCTGTGTTGTAAAGCATATAGTTCAGAGGACCCAGAGCCATGAATAAAACACTCAAGGATTGTGAGGGTACACATAATAAATAGTAATCTAATTGCAGCAACAGAAAGATTTCTGTAGTCATTCATAAGTCCAAATAACTCATGCGTATCACTCAGTGAATGGCCAGCATTCTTCAATGGAGAAAAACATTCTCTGCAGAGCTGCCATCTTAGGACCTTCCACAGCAGTTTAGGTAGAGCAATAAGGCAGAGCTTATGCTATTGTTGGCCATGTTATATCAATTCATTATATATAAATTAGCTGAGTCTCTCTAGAAACTCTTAGTACTTTTCATGAAGACAGTATTCAGCCCAAAGAAATACATTATTTTCCTTCCCCACTTGGGGTAAAAAGAGGCCATCTCGCTTCTCAACTATGCAGAGCATTTTAACTTCATCAAACGGCCTTCAACTACTTTAAAATGAATGAGCGTTTTCACGCAGACAGACATTTTACCAAACTTTAAGAAGTTCACTGAACTGGGGCAGGAGACTTAAGTTACCTCTTCCTCTCCCAAGCCCGTAATGGAAGGGGGTTTTAGCAACAAACCATCCCAGAAACTAAATCCTGGTATAACTTAAACCCCTCGGAAAATTACACCAGAGGTTAATCAGAGCAGTATTTGGCTGCAGGAGTTTTACTTACGTCACTGAGTCTTTCCCGAGAGCTACTTCGACGGAAACCTTTTGATTCCCCACTGGCGCTTTCACTGTCACTGTCTCGGCAACTGTTTTGACCTGGCTTGAGCTGCAGGAAGAGAAAAAACAAAGAGAGCAAAAGTTTAGCCTGGTTCAGGTGAGTCCCCTTGTCCACTGCTCTTCTTCAATCCAACCCCATATCTGCACAAAGCAGGGTTTCCTCAGTGCTTGCAGCAATGCAACCAGCCACGGTGCAGCCCGGGTGCCAAGGCAGCATCTCAGAGAGACCAGGAATGCAGAGAACAAAGCAGGCTCACATGCACCACAGCTCACGTGAGGGCCGAGACCCTGCGGGTAGGAGGAGGTAACATTCGTGTCCCGATGAAATCACCGTTTAAGACCTTCATTTTGGGAACTTGTAGACTTCTCTACTTATTTATGCCATAGATGCAGTTTTTAAATTTACCATCACATAGAATCAATTCCTCACTCATTACAACGTAAGAGTATTGAGGATCCCGGATCAATGGAAATCTCCCCAAGAGAAGGAGCAGCCATCATTCTAGGGAGACCTTTTGCTGGGATAGCCCCCAACAACATTGCCTGACACTAACCTCAATGTTCATAAAACAACATGATCTACTTAATAGGTATCAGATTGCTTTTGCCTTTCAAACCAGCTTTAATGAACTTTACTGGCATTCTAATAAATAAAAAATCCAAAAAATATTACAAAGTATATTTTTAATACAATTGAGAACACATCTGCTTTCTCTTATGCTGTGGATTCTGCAGGTCAACATGTTACAACAGCAGCATACCGAAATGAACACTTACCATATACATACATTACACACATGTCCACAAGCACATAAACATATATACAGTAAGAGGAAGATATGAGCTACATCTGCTGTGATGCTGAAAATGTATATATTTCTTTTAATGTATCTTTTCATATGTTTTGCTTGAATCTATTAAAATTTTGTTTTAGCCTTGTTGATGCTTTGTTCGAACTGACTTTCTGTGAAGACTGGTTACTCTTGAGGTTAAGACTGGCAAAAAGTCAATTTCAGAAATGTAGATTTAAAATCACGTATGTAAATACTGGCAGCAGAGGTAAATGCAGAGAAAATGCTTGGCGAGGTACCTGATTAAGTATTTTATGAGCCACCTACTACATTTACCAGTATTCGTATAACATATACTAAACAACTCATCCTAACTTACTCTAATTATTAATACATTCATAGTAATTTCTATTCAGACTGTACAGAAATAGGTAATCACACTCATCACCATTTCATGACCGGAGACCAAAAGTTCCTTCTCCATGGACTCTCTCCACCAGCTTTCCTCCCCGCCTTTCTTCTCTCTCTCCTCATTTTTCCCCAGTACTCCCAGAAACACTCTGCACAAGCACACAGAAGAATTCACACCCGTTCTCTTTTACAGGCGCATGCCCACAAGACCATTTCTGCTCTATTTCCCAGATATACATTCACATCGTACACACTGCTCACTTCTCCCAGGTTCACAAAGCATCTTCACCTCAACGGTTATCATCAGTCTATCCCTACCACTAGAAGAGCAAATCGCATCGGCAAGTTTGGCCTGTGTGTGCTGCTTTACCTTCAGCCCTTATTCCCCTCATTAGTAAAAGGCAGGTTTGGGTGCTCTCTGTCAGTCAAAAGAAAGAAAGGAGAAAGTACATCAAGCTACAGGCTCAGACACACAGTCGAGTTGCAATGCATGAGCACAACTGCAAAAAATGGCACAGGTGTACTCTCAGCGCAAAGAAAATGTAACATGATCTAGAGCTATTTGTCAAACACTTACAATTTAATAAATAAACTAAATATTCCACAGCTCAGCCAGAAATTCTCAAGTAAAAAGATTTTTATTTCAAATGGAATGGTTTATCAGTCAGATCCAATAGATCTAGGTGGCTTTTTCTGGAGGTGGAGGGGAGAATAACGAATTCAAGAAGTTTTATACTTCATATATAAACTCTCAGATCTTATCTAGGAACACTTGTGTACTGTAATTTTATGGTCCCAGGTTTAAAATTTAACAACCCAAATGAAAATGGATCAAGTTTCCCTGACGCAGTCTTTTGTCAACACACTCTCAATGATGGAAAAACTCTTACTGTATCTGGGGCCTGAAGAATTTTTTCCAGTCTCAAATTTTTATTTTTAGAAGCTCAATTTATCTTGTACACAATTTTCATACATTAGTTATTTGCTAACTAATCATAACGGCGTGATTTTTATACTACTTCTACGTAAGAGCGAATTCCAGCTCTTTACAGAGTAGAGAAGAAAACCCCAGCAGGTGTCATTTTTCTAGACACAATTTACAAGGAATAAGAGAATATGACCAAGATATCTGAGCCTGAAACTCTGTAGGAACAAAGCGAACTACATAGACTAGACAGCAAACTCAGAAGTAAGTCCAAGTTAAGATTTATAAGCTTTCCATATTTTCCTTTCTTTTTTTCCAAGTTGAGTTTCTCCATGTGCCAAACTGTTGAGGGTTTACATTTTATTCCAAAACCCATCAATCTGTGCTAAATTAAAAAAATAAAGCATGGAAATGTGCCCATTGTCTTCTTTTAAGAACCCAAAGTTACACACAAACGCACATGAGAATACTTAATGTGGATAGGCAACGGTTCATTTTGATCTACTTGCACAGATTCAACCACTTAAAATTAAAACGATGTTGAAATAACATAGTGCTGCTAAACAACGTTTACAAATAAAAGACTGGATCTTTACTTACACTGCATGCATTTGATGCATTGCTTTGGGGCACATGGGGACCCTAAAATCAGCTTCTCCTTGAAAATGCAATTGTCATTGGAAAAAATTTTAAGTGCAACATTGACAACTCTTATTCCTGTAGCATTACTGTCAAGGTACACCATGCAAAAAGCAAAGCCACCATAAAACTCCCATGATGTCTACCCAAGTGTCCAACCGAGGGCCTTCCCACATTAAGACAGCCGTTACTTTTCTACTTTGTACCCAGTAAGGAACAAAGAAGGTTTTGCAAAAAGCATAACTGACTCCAATCTTTGACTGGACAGTGGGAGTGAATGTATCCATGTGGGGATCCTTCTAAAAGGACTCACAAAGATGAAATACAGACCCTTTCTAGATTGAAAGCACAAACCCCTAAGAACGCAGAGTGTCGCTGACTCCCAACAACCTTGTACAGCCTCCAGGATTCCTTGAGTATGAGAGACATGTTACATGTAAAAAAAAAAGATAATCAGTGACCTGAGCCCATTTGCCCGGGCTGAATGGCTGAAGGGCACAGGGAACACCCACCATCCAAAACTCTTCTCATTTTTGGTCATTCTTAGCATCGTAACGCCATAGTTCAGGAAATCTTTATCACAATACAGAACCTATTATTTTGTAATGCCTTTAAATCTGTTGGAGGACACGCAAAGTCAAGCAGAACTGGTTACTTCTATTAATAGAAAGAAAGAGAAAGGAGAAGAAGTAGATCTGGAAGAGGGGCTGCTAGCTGAAGCGTTGGGCTAGGACTCAGCAGCCAGCTTTATTTCTGATTCTTCACCACACCCAATTCCCTCCCTAAAAAGTGAGAATAACGATGAGTCTTCCATGCTCACCAAAACTGGTCTATTTAGGGTTGGTTTTTATAGCAGGGAGAGTTTCTCAGTGACTGTGGAGCACATCATATGCTACAGGACCTGGCAGCCCCACTCACGGCTCTGGGGGCAACAACGATTCCTAATGGTGAGGTGGCTCCACTGACAAAGTGTATTAAAAACATAAAAAAGGCCTGAAAACAGCTGCACCCACCTGGGTTTTCATTCCTCCCTTTTGTACAGGCAGGAGCAGTATGAAGCCTGTGTGCTTTGGCTGCTCCCTCCACAGGCCTCTGTGAGGAGAGGCCAGTTCCCGCCGGCTCCAGCCAGTTCCACAATGGCCCCCACCACAGCACGGGCGAGCCCTCACTGCGGCTGGTGGCACCTCTCCGAAAGCGTATCTCGGAGAGGGCAAAACTGCCAGAGCACTGAGGGAAACAACGTGAGAGGAAGCCCTGTGAAGAGCCAGGTGAGGGCTGAGGAGGAGAGGAGGTGCCAGGGCCCGAGCAGAGATTCCCTCACACCCAACAGAGCGGGTGGATATTCCCTGAAGGAACCCTGGCCCCTGGAGAGCCCACAATGGAGCAGATTTTTCCTCAGGGAATTGTCCCCCGTGGGAGGGATCCATGTGGAGCAGGGGAAAGGAGCTGTCACAGACAGACCACAGCCCCCAGCCACTGCACCATACTGAGGAATAACGGAGTGCGGGTGAGCTCTGAGGGAGACGTGTTGTTTCAGTTTTTCTTTTGTTTCTCACTATCCAAGTCTGTTTTCACTGGCAATAAATTAAGTTAGTTTTCACCAAGTCCAGACTGTTTTGCCCATGAGGATAACTGGTGATGTTCCTGTCTTTATTTCACCTCACGAGTTCCTCCATCTTATATTTCCTCCCCCTGCCCTGTTGAGGTGGGGGAATGTGAGAGAGTGGCTGGAGGGGGTTGGCCTCAGCCAAGGTAAACTCACCACACCGTGGCTTGGTGAAAAGCACTCAGATGTTCTAAACTGAGCCAAAAACCTTCAGACATACCACCCTCTGCCTCCCCACAGAGTAATGCAAAGTAGATGGAGAACTGGAGGTGCCATGAGGGACACAAAGAGTGAGAGGGTCACCGAGATGGCACTGGGAGGGGAGAAGAACCAACCCTAACAGTGACCATTTGATGAAGAAAAAGGAGAGAGACTAGTTCAGGCCTAAAGGTCACAAAGAAACTGGGCAGAAATAGCTAAGATTATGAATAAACCAAAAAAGATGCAAAAAAATCACCGCAAAACTACTGGAATAGCAAGTATTACACACAATTGTTCTTTCAGGGCATGGAGAGCTTTTCAGGTGACTTGAAATCTAATGGAACTGTTTTTGCACCAGGGAAATATTCAGCCCTATTTTGTGACGGCGGAAGCTCAAACTGAATATTCAGCTGTGTCCAGGGAAAGCAGCTCTCTGTTATGCTTCCTTCTGCCATTCAAAGTCAAAGGGTAAAGCAAACAAAAATATACAGGCTTAGGGGTAGGATGGATCTACAGTAATAGTGCTATAGTTACTACTTTGGTCAGACATTTCTGTGAAATGAAAGGATGGGAAGCATGAGCCATAAAGCACTCCTAAGGATAACCCATAACAACATGGCTCTCTGTTGCCTTTTGTCTCAGAAAGGAAAAGAATGAAGGACAGAGATAGTTGATCATGTTAAGAGGCGTAAGGGAGGATGAAAAGGCAGCTGAGCCCCAGACTACAGGGAGCATCATCCTCTCAGGACCGCAGTTTGCTTTGCTGGATCCCTAAGCCACTTTAGATAATTCCACAGTAGCGGTGCCTGGTTAGCAAGTAACAAAAAGCAAAATAAATAAACCTACTGAGAATTTAGCAAAAGCCTTTTTCACAGAGCTTATATATCATGTCAAAAACACCCTAATGCGGCTCTTCCAAGCTCCTTTTTTTTTTTAATATATTTTAATTTAAAACCCCATACCATTTGGCAGCAGTAAATCTATGGTATAGTTTCGAGGCGCCTGAGTTTCCACACCATATGGAATTAAAGGATTATTTCACTACATTATACTTTAAAGTTATGAATACTAACACTTCTCCCTATTATAGCGCAGCCAGCAAGCTAAGCCTTTACCAGAGTCCTAGAGGAAGAGGCCACCTGCTCCCCAAGGGATGGCATAACCCTACTGCGTGGAGAGGAATTTCAGGATTTCAGTTCTGCCTGTCATTCTTTATTTATACAGCTTTTGCAAGGGCAAGACAGTCCAAAACTCTTCTGATCCAGCTCCTACCTGGGTGAAGATATTCCCTAGCTCAGCTCCACTGGGGAGCAGGCTCACGCGTGCTCTGTTAGTGATGCTTGCTGACTCCAGAAAGCCTGAACAGGTACAACCCAGTCCCAAACCCATGACAGTGGTTCGTCCTGACCAGAGTGACAGCCCTACACAATACAAAGACATTTTTACCTGCTCCTTCACATACACACAGCTTGCCTCCACTTGCTCTCGGGGCTTTTCCCAGGAGCCCAGGCTCAAGCTAGGCCCTGAAGATGTGAATTTTTGTTGCTACTGGCAGTCACATAGTTTTCCCAAATGCTGCACACATGGATCTAGGCAGAAGCACTGGGAAATCAGGCAGTTGATGATGACTGTAGGCTGCTCCAGGTGGCCAAAGGCCAGGAAGCAATAGCCAGTTCAGCTTGCGAGAAAAAACAAAGCCTGGCTGAACTAGGACCCGGCTGAGGTCCTAGTTAACAGGCCGGGCTACCTCAGCATGAATTATCATGGATCCATCACTGTTTCTTCAGGGCTCGGCACGCAGGAAGAATTTGGCTCACAGCACACAAGCAGGAGGGAGGGTGCCAGGGGAGCCTGTTCCCACTCCCACCCCACATGGTCAGAGGGAGGGTCATGGGGTGCTCCTCGGCACCATGCTGGGCTGTATCCTCACGGCTCCCAGCAATGGTGCATGAGCCACAGGTGTGGGGAGGGAGCCAGAGCACTGGGCAGCACCCTGTGCCAGTGTGAGCTGGGGTGACAGGGAAGAGATGGACGACTGAAGCCTCTTTAGCATCAAATGCCTCTGAAGCTGATGCACGGTTCAGCACTGGGAGCACCTCCAGCACCCAGCTGTGGAGCTGACCCAACCAACTCCCTGAATGCTCTTACCCATTTGGTTTTTTTCTAACGTGAACGTCACCACATGCTCTGAGGAGACTGGTTTTAATGCTCTTATGGCCAAAAAGTTAAGTACAGCTCACACTCCCAACCCACTCACCAGGGTGGAAAAATCAGCAGCAAATTAAAATACTTACTGTAGCATCATTTTGCACTTAAATGAAATGTATTTTTTTTTTCATTAAAATCTGTTAATTTGGATTTCAAAATTATGACAATTCATGTTGAAGCATGATTGATTATAAAGAAGAGAATAACTGAGTATAGGAATCAGAAGTATAACATCGGTGGATTAAAAGGTGATGAGTTAAACATTGTTCAGTTAAAGGGTGCTGCTTTTTAAATTATATCTAGAATAAATAAGAAATATACATCCCAATGGCACTGAATTACAGCCTTGTCTGCGCTACTCGGACCCACAAGCACAGCAGTAACGTCCCCTTTGTAAGTACAGCACAAACCCAAGCCAAGGAGCCAGTCCCTGCCCTGCCCAAGCAAACACACACACGTGAAGTGTCTTCCATCAGCCAGAAAAGAGCAACACCAGATTTCACGTAGGACTGAATATTTGTTTGCAAAGAAAACATTTTATCAATGATTGAGAACAAATCTGGCTGTATGAAAACAAAGAAAAGGAGAACTGCATAGCAAGAAAAAGACAACAACGTAAATCAAGGCTTGTTACTTGTGATTTAAATAGTGATTAACAGCTGTCACTTAAATACTGTCATTTAATTCTATCTTGCTACTTACATAAGTTAGACAAATAATACTTATACAGCACTTACATGTCACCCAAAGGTTTAAAGATGGTTCAACACAGCAGCTGTGGACCTGGAGCAAGACCTCTACCCTGCATCTCTAACAGAGCCATGTTCACCACCACCACCACCACCACATCTGCCTGACTACCTAAACAGAGGAGCAGCCCAAGGAAAGCAAATCAGAGGTGAGATAATGAGAAGGAAGAATATTTACAGCACACAAGTTTAGGCAGTAAATATGAAAAAAAGATTCACACTGTGTGTGGACTCTGAACAGTATTAATACAAAGACATTTTTCACACCAGGGAAGAAAAATCTTGTTACCTAAGAGATACAATAAAACATTAGGAGAGGCTGTCTGTGTATGCCTTGATATTTAATCTGAAAACAACCAATGTACATGCTCCAAGAAACTGTCAGCTGCTGAGGATCAGGGCCTACTCGCCATCATCCTGGGATCTGGCATCCCTACCAGAATATGAAGTGTTTTTTGCATACCCGTATGGTAAAAGTGAAGTAGACCAACAAAGACAAGGTGTTATCCTTTGTTTCCTCCCTGCCTCTACTGAGAAGTAATTTTCCTGTTCAAAAATTCCTTTTATGAAAAACAAGAATAAACACACATATTTTTTTCCAATTTCCTGTTGACAAAGAAATCTAAATCTAATAGAACCTGAACACGTAACTATAAACAATTACCTAATTAGCTCTATGATACAGAACAAGGGTGTCTTTAACTTACTTATTCTAAAGCACTGGTGGTCATTTCCTGCTGCCTGAGAGCTGATCCAGAGGCTGCTGCTGCAATTGCTCATGACATCGGAGTAGAGGAACTCGTCCTCTACCGCCTTAAATGGGGGAGATCCTACTGAAAGACACAGAGCTACACCCCTCTTCTCCTGGGGAGAACTTGGCTATTTAGCATTGTTATTACAGAAACACCAAGTGATCCTGTTCTGCTCACAGTAGCGACAGCAGAAGCAACACAGGCTAAGAATAAACAGCATCCTTGCCAAAGCGGGGGCGGGGGGTAAAGAGAACGGGCATTTATTTCCAGATCCTCTTCTCCTTCATTATATGCTCGGGCAACCTTAGTGTATAGCTCACAGAAGGTACTCTGAAGTAGCTCTGTAGCTCTATTTTATCTAAGTTACACAGAGAATGCAGCCCATCATTTTTTCTGTGCTGTTTATACAGAAATCAAAGATAAATTTGGCATAAACTCATCACACCCCAGAACCATACATACATTATACAACATATAAAGTGTAACATACTTGCTCTGTTCCCCAGCTCCTGTTAAGAGCGGTATGAAACAGCAAGCTGTTGGCAATTGCAACAAATGAAGCGTATTTCAGCACACTTTAAAAGCTGAATTGCAAAAAAATATAGGCTTCTTCTGACCCTTTGCATTTTGATGGCTGCACAGTGAGAAATATGGCCCTTAAAATTACACCTTGCAAAGCACTCCATTGTACCAATCAATCTCCCCAAGCCGCTCCCGCAGCACCAGCTCCCGCGGCAGAGGGATAAAGAGAGAGGGTCCAGCTGCTCTGCTCGGGGGCACCCGAGCGCTGGCGACTGGGGGGGAACCCATCAGCCCCTCCCAGCATTTCCTCAGTCCAACTGCTGAGCTGCTTTGTAGCCCATTCTGGATTTCCAGGGCCTTCCCTGGGGTCTGTATCAGGGAAACCAGCCTTTGTACATCTAAAAAACCACCTCTGAAACAGCCACTTTAGTGCCTATTCCTGCCCTGTACCAGTGTCCCATCCCTGCCTGCAGGGATGTACACCCGTTCACACACCCATCTGTACACAGCACAAGTCCTCCATGCTGTTCAGCCGAGTGATGACCATTTACACCATCCACAAGTCTTGCTTCTGCCTTCTATGTCCCCACACCAGTTCCATGGGCGTACAGCTGCACGGGCATATTCCCCACCGAACCCTGGGAATACCCTCCATGGAGCAGTGGGTGCGTATTCATAGAGTCATAGAATGGTTCAGGTTGGAAGGGACCTTAAAGACCATCTAGTTCCAACCCCCTGCCATGGGAAGGGACACCCTCCCACCAGACCAGGTTGCGGGGACTGATTGGGTTTTGTGGTTCCATTTAGGATTGCTCAATTCAAAAACGGAGAACCAAGCTGGCAGTTTTACCCCAACGTTCTGGGTACAAATAGCCTGTTTCAGAGCACTTGGCAACAATGGCTTTCCAGATCCTTCTTGCCAGAGGGTTACCAGCTTTTGCTTCAGAGGTGACAGGCATAGGGTCCAACCTGTGGCTTCAGGGACTCTGTCCCAATCCCAGCCACAGACCTCTGAGTTGTTCTCACTTCTGTTGTACGGGAAAGGTCGGGTGAGGTAGAAAAGCAGAGGCAAATGGCCTCCCTTTACTCTGAATCTCCAGACAGGGCAGAGAAGAACAGAAATATTGTCCCATTTAGCCTGGAGTGCCTGACATCCAACTCCCTAAGGACTCTGCTTGGCCTCTGGTTGACTTTGAAATGTATAACTTACTGGAAGAATACTTAAGTTAAGAAGATAAAATTAATCACATGATGGAACAAAAAGCAAACAGGCCAGGTCAAAAAAAACTTAACAGCACTGCAGCTCTAGGGCTCTTTGCAAACTCTGCTAAAGACCCTCCATCGGTTTTAATGAGGGGAAACATACAAACGGGGTAGATTCTGTAGGCTTTCACTCCTTTCAAGTTCCACAGGGTGGTCACTTACTCAGGCACAGGGGAGACACAAGATGGGATGAGACCTTTTGGGAACATCTAAGGATGTGAAGCAGCTCCATGAATGGAGCCTGAAAAAGACCAGAGTGACAGGACTTGCTTCCTTGAATTAAGTCACAGCTGCTGTCATCCTTTTTTCCCCTCAATGCAGACCACTAACCTGACACCCAGTTAACATTATAGAAGTAAATAAACGTCTTGGAGGAGGAAATATCAGTATTCATGGATGGACCTCAAGATGTTTGCCACTGTTTACTTAAAAGGGCTCTGTTATTTCATAGTTCGATATAAACCCAGAATAAATATTTAATAACTTGGTTGCATAAATAATGATTTGAAGGTTGAGCTATTGGCTTAAAAATATAATACTATTTTAAGCCGTTTAACTGGCCAGCCATATAAATAATTCAAGATTTAAAAGTCATCCCGTGGTCTCTGTACAAGGAGAAAACTAGGAAGTTGTAACTATAATGACAAAAGCAGGGCAAGATCAATCAAACCACATGATCTCTAACACAAACAAGCAGCAATTAAGCAGCAATCAAGACCAATATGACTGTGGTTGATGTCCTTTTATGCCAATACTCTCAGTCCAGAGAGCAAAACTTAATAATGTTTTGCAATTTATCAAGGGAACCATAACTCTGCTCTCTGTGACTTGGCCAAGAGGCTATTATGATAGTATTTCTCTATAATTTAATAATGTGAAGGGAAGGGGGGGGAAGGAGAGTAAAAGCATTTTGACATATAACTCACGTCTATACATATTGTATTTTCCCCTTGCTTGAATGATAGAAGCAAAAGTCATAATAATATACCTCAGTACCAATTTGTTAGCAGGAAAGGGGAGCTGAAGTATCTGGCAATGAAAAGCTATTTGAAGAAGCACAGAAGGGAAGGGAATGAACCCTCTGAATTCATTAGCAGCTGTCATTGATGTGGAGATGAGTTTAGAGATGAAGAGAAGCTAGTCATCACAAATAACTCAGGAGAAAAGCAAAGGGAGGAACTGTTGTTTAAATTGTTTAAATCTGGATTAGCTTCTGACAGATGGCAAGTTGCCACTTAGAGGAACCTTTGTGTTCCGCGCTCCACCCTCTTTGGAAGGAAGCACTTTGAACAAAATAAGATATTTCAGCATTTTGGGCTGCACAGGGGTTGCTGCCAGCCCTGGGTGCTGCTCTGTAACGCTGACCTGTTTGCCACGAACGAGTCACCATTTTCCTCTACCTGCGGCCGCGGTTCCACAGCATCCCTTCTGCTCGAGGAGCCCGACCCTGCTGTTACCCACCCGCTCCAGGCAGCTTTCCCCAGAGCTCTGAGACTCCCCGGGCTGTAAGGCTGCTGATAACACCAGGGCTTTGCAGGGAAATCAGCCAACTTAGAAATGACCAGGTTATTTTTTATTTCTTCTTTCTTTCCTGGATTGCTTCTAACTCAGATCAGTTCTTGGTTTGGCACAACGGAGGCGGAGATGGTGGGAAGGGGTGGCAAGGACTCAGGCACTACCAGGAAGAGAACGCTAAAGAATTACATCCTTAAACCACAGCTTGACTCCATGTCTTAAATCTTGTTGAATTTTTGCCCTGGAATAACATAATAAAAGCTGCAGCTGGTCTAAAAAATTCAGAATGTCTTCAAACTCCTAACAATACCAGCTTGTTGGTTTTTTTGGCTTTGCTCTACATTATTTTTGGATAATTTTTTTCCTGCTCACCTCTCTCTCCCTCTCATCCTGCGAAATAATGTAAAATATATTGTAACACTGTGCTTTCACCTTGGACTACTTTTGCCAATTGAAATAATGAGTCCTCCTATTTGCAAATGTCAAAAAATCCCCTGGTACATCTCGGAGTCTGTCCCCTGTCAACACTGACCAAAGGTGATTTAATGTTGGATAGATTTGATGAGCTGGTTACCTCAGTCCAAGTCTAAAACCAGTGTCATTTCCAGAAAATCATTCTGCCAGCTACTGTTATCAGCCCTTGTGCTGGCAGCTCAACAGAGGTAAGGAATCGGCAAGCGCCGGTGCCCACTGAAATCAAGAAGAACATTTTCACTGACTTCTAGGGATATAAAATCCATTTAGGGAACTCGGTGTCCACTAGAATTACTTGACAGACAATTTCTGTACCTTATACTGATAAAACCCACAATTTAACTTCTCTTTAATATGCTTTAAAATCATACTGAACTTACCTGTCTTGAAAATACAGTCATATACTAGGTAAGTGGAGTTTTATTATTGTTTTAAGATAAGTGCAAAAAACCTGTAACACAGGACTACTATCAAATTATGCTTACTTAAATTAATCCTCATTCTGGCATTTAATAATTTGTAAAGTGCTTATTCAGGAAAAGGTCAAAAATCACTTGGAAAGATATGTTAATGGCCCTCCAAGTAATGTTTAGACTTACTGAATAAATTTTCACACTTAAGTCACATATAACAAGCATTACAAAATGTATTATAAATTGTGCTCTTCACAATGGAGAGCTGTGTATAAAACATACATGTGACGGTCTCCGCACAAGACAGCACTTAAGCACTTAGTTAAATTCATCTCAGGTGAGGAAAAAATTAAGCGTATCTTCACTGTTATGCTGGAAATATATTCAACATATGCTTTCATAAAGGGGAATATTTACCTGAATCAGGACCTGAAAGAAGGCTATTATAGTTCCCCTATATGATAAAAAAAACCCTAACACAAACAAAACCCCCAAAAACTTAAAAAAAATGCAGCTCCCCCAAAAATCAATCCTAAAAAAAATGAAAAAGAATTGTAAGTAATTGGAAATGAAGGAAGACAAACCCTTGTGCTGATGGATCTACATGGAACCCCTTCTATGCTTTGAAATATTTGGGCTTTAAAATGACCCACAAGACTTAAAAATTAAGTATCAGCATGTGAAAACACACCATATTACAGTTTAAATCAACCATTATACAGGCTCAGCAAGCATCAGCACACTCCTTCTACACACTAAAAAACGTCAACTTCTCCTTGGTGAATAATAATTTGTGGAATAAAGCAGGCATGCAAAATATGGGTGGCAGGCAGCAAATGCTGATATTTGGGGCACCAAGGTGTTTTAAAATTGTTTTTCACTTTTGCATCCAGCATCCATTGAAATCTCAACAGATCAAAGTTTTGCAGACAAGGAAAAAAAAAGCCCACAAAATTAATAACTATTTAAGTATTCTGTTTCATCATGATAACAAACAGATGGTTTTAATATTCTAGAGGCTAATTTCTGAACAATTAAAAACACAGCAAGACATTAACATCTAATGAAACATTTTAACTACCAGTATATGCATCTGCCATTAATTTCCACACAGTAAGGTCTTGGTTCTCTTCAATCTGTTCTTTATTAAGGAAAGTTTTTCCACTCTGAATTTAGTGAAGTAGAGAATTAACAACTGTTTTCAATCAGCAATCAGCATGATATTTCGCCAGTGTGCATTGAAACCGTCCACACTATCAGACATAAATTTACTCCTATGATGGCTTTGATCTGCACGCTGAGTAGAGATGTTAGAAGGGAATTCATTTTCTAATTCCATTTTCATTTAGAACATATGAATTAACCCCTCACAGATCTCATGTCCCTTTTTATCTACTTTAGATAAAGGACACCTACTCATAATGTTATGGCTTACGCATTACTTACAGTCTAGCCAAAAACAAATCCATTTTTTGAAAGCAACGAAAGCATTCGCATGCAAACCGTATTGAAATAAAGTTCTTCAAAGGCAAGGAGAATCCTATATTTATGAGCTTCTAATTTATATTTCCTTTGCTCATTTATGATAAGAACACGGGGTAATATTCATCAAAGCTGTACCCATGCAAAAACTACTTGCTATAAAAAAAATAATCTTTACACCCCAGCCAGCAGGCTAACTCATGTGTGCCCTAATCACATATGCAGCTTAGAACTACTGATGAATTTTCTGCAGGTCTTCACCAATTCAGCAGGTAATGATTTAAATTAAGCCGAGAAAAGTCATTCTCCCTGTGCCCAGGGCATGGCAAAAGGCTGATGTTATTCAATATTTGTTGCCATCCCCTAGCTACTGTATGAATGAACCCTGTAAATAAATACCTTGGGGAATAAATTGAAGCACTTGAACAGTGTGCTTGCTGTTCATTAAACATGGAGGCAGCCCAGTAAGTGTCTGGTTTTCAAAAGGGTTAAGTTAGCAAGTAACTTGGAACAATTTTAACAGGAACCACATTCTGCCCAGGTTCCTGTTTTGCTTTTAATCATGTCATTTATGTAAACACTGAATTGCACAAGGCTAAACCAATAAACCCTGAAAAAAAGCCTTGACAAAACAGAGGTTGAGGGAAGGAGTCAACTGCAGAACCCTACTTCCCGGATTCGTTTTGGGGTGTTCAGTGGGGATTTCAAGGTGCACCAAGAAACGTCTGTACTGCAGCCATGTCGAGTAACAGCAACCCACATTCTGGTTATTACTTGAAGTCGGGGGAAACAGGGTGATGGATCTGGCCCTTCTACCTGCCGACTGATGCCCTACCAATGGGGCATTAGCTCTTCCAAGAAATATCCCTCCCTCTAATTTATGCCAGAAATAACATGCTGGGCTCAACATACTTCCAACTATAGCAATGTATTTCCATAGGTATTTCCATAACAGACCACCTACAATAAAACACGCCACATCCTCCTTGTGCCCTACTCTATGTGCTTGTAGCCATCTCAAAGGCTCAGCCCCAACAAAGCAGTCTCTTTGCCTCAGTACTTGATTTTTTCCCTTTCTTGAAATACATTGCTACAGGTTAAGGGCCAGATCCAGAAAGGCTGAGAACACCCACAAACCCATTCGGAATTCAGGTTTCCAAAATCTGGAACCAGAACAGTAGTTAGGTATGAAAGGACATGAAAGATTAATCATCCAACTTCAAGCCCTGTCGTCACTATGAATGTCAAGGGCCGGGGCCGGGCGGCTGGGCTGTGCCGAGCGTAACCCCAGGGAAAGGCAGCCAGCTTTTGGCTCCTTTCACATCCACTTCTGGTTCAGTGAAATACGGCTGAAGTGGCATCCCTGGGGATGCCATATGGGATTCCAAGAGACCTTTCCAGCCAGTCGTATCTGGTTCAGAGAAATGTGCGCACTAAAATGAATGTACTGGGAGTTTGCCATGTAACCATTAGCCATATAACCACCCTTAATATACCTTGGAGGCACTGCCTTATTTTTATATGTCAGACGGTTTCAGACTAACGCTGTACTTAGTGAGGATAGCACAATATTAAAATGTGACTTTCATACTTTTTTATGCTCCAAGTGCCTGGATCTACTCTTGGCACACTACAAAAATAATACTTTCATGATTCAGTTTTTCCATGAAATATTTATAATACAACTATTGAGTGATGGAAGTGCCAGAATATTACTATCGCTATACTTGAATTCCTGGAGATTGTAAGCTTTTGTTTGGTCTAGCAGCGTGAAGGAAAAGCGTCCTGCTAAACATCTGTCTCTCACTGGGGAACCACATGGGAAATAAAGACTTTGGGGCAGCGTTGCCTGAAGTATTTGAGTACTCATCTTACCTACTGCAGTCTAGGAGCGCCCAGGAGGCTCCGCATTATAAAAAAATCACAGAAAACCAGAGAAAGATGCAGACTCAAGCGCTCCTGTAGCCCATCCCTCTGAGCCCAGGAAGGACTCGGGATGGTCCCTGCATCATTCCTAACATGCAGCCAGCCAGCTACCCCAGCCCAAACTGTTGCTAGAGACACCCAGTTACCTCTGCAACCACTGCAGGGGAATTAGTGCAGAGTTTCACTGCCTTTGCCTTAAAAAAGCTATCTTTGTATCTCAACTGCATCTCCTACCTGCAGTGTGAGCTTGTCCCACCTACCATGGATATGCAGAAGAGATTTTTTCCCTTCCTCTTTGCAGCAATCTTCTTGTGTTTGAAGACTGTTATCAGTATCTTCACTCCATTTTCTCTTTTTAAAAATAAATTGCCCCTATTCTTTCAAGCCTATCTTGAAGACCATGCTTTTAGACTTTCTCTGTGTACTCCACATATTTCTCTCACTGATTATTTCCTATTCTGAAGGAGAGCACCTGCAGTATCCATTTCGAATGATAAAATCATACAAATCACACTGGGATTAAATGGGTGTTAAATCAAACACAGAAGGACGAAATGTGCATTAAAAGCTGTGTCTGCGCTTAGACAACCAACCGTTCTGGCAGGCTTAGTTTTGGGTGCCAGTCTTAAGACACCTGAAAGTATCTGAAGTGATGACCTGAAGTGTTCACAACATAAACCTTTTGAATTTATGCCACTCTTTCCCTCGTGGAAGTGCTGTTAACTCATTGTATAAATAATATTAGATCTGTAAAAGATATTTCCCGAACAAAAGAGAAATAACTACAAGTAGGGACAAGCTACTTATAGAAGAAAGGCTTGGGAGAGGCTTTGTTAACTTCACTGCAGCTTGATTTAGGTCTCTCCTCATTCCAAACCTTACCTGAGGCAGGTCGTCTGCTAAATATTGGGACTATTCAACAGAAACTCTATTTCTTAACAGGGTTTTTCCGAGTTGGAGCTGCAAGGACAAAGTGTAGCTCCTCGTGGTGCTTCCAGCTGGAACTCATTTGCCCTAAGAAGCTGTCGTTGAAGTGATCTGGAGAAACACTTCTCAAATCCATTTTAACAGCTTTCAAAGATTGCTCAAAGATGCCCAACAGCCCTGTTTTCCTTGCCAGGCCCTTCTTCCTCACTGCTGCGTTTAGTTACAGCAGGAGCACTGGAATAAAATAAAACTTATTTTGCTGTTAAGTGTCCTGGAACTGTGCAGCTTCATAAACCTATTTTACAGCAACTAAGACAAGGAAGGACACGAGGAGATGCTGATGTCTCCACCACAGGCTGGAGACTGATTTGAACGGCTCCACGCGAGCACCGGAGGACAGAGCGAGGCACGGAAGGAGCCGTTGGGGTGGGTGAAAGGGACAGTTATTACGTTCTTTTTAAGGGCACAGAAATGCCACGCTGTCAACCTCTGGCATCCCACAGCAAACCATGGCAACAGCTGCCTGGCTCTGTAGTAATAAACTGAACCAATTTAATAGCTTTTATTGTTCTGCTGTGATGTTTGAGCGCAACCACTTCTTTCCTCCTAGGACTCCTGAGCCCGCAAGGGCAGCAATGAGAGAAGATCTCATTTACCTAAAAGCGCTTATAAATTTTTAATTTGCTTTAACAAGTAAATTAACAAGTCCCTCATTCAGGCAAGTTTTATGGCCTCTTGCCACTTGGGGAGGGCCATAAAAGTTTTATAGATAATCCAGAGCTACCGAGATTGCTCATAATAAATTGTCTGTTTCCTGTTATTTTATCAAACCACTGGGCTTCTAATGACTTAAAGTCACAGCTTCCTTATATCTACGCTTTTTACGAGCCCGTATTTATAAACTGTAAAGAATATCTTAAATTATACTGGGCCCCTGCTAATCATTACAAAGCTAGGTTTTTATTGGAGCCAACCTTTTTGCTCACGCCCACCTAATAAATTCTAAAGGATTTAAGGGAAAAAAATCTTTTTTGAGATATCATGCTGATTCCACATTCTATTTTAAGACATTGCTTTAGCCAAAGTTCCATTAATGAATACTTTGAAGTGCTTGGAACTCCCTACTCTGATTTCTAACAGTTCTTGAAAAACTTCTCAGGATCGTAAGCACATTAAGGAACATCAGCCAGCCTGGCTCTGGGGCTTGGGAGGAGACAGCCCTTACTGGAAAAACACAACCTCATCTCAAAGGGTAAATACCACCTCCACTGGGTGCTCACTGTCTGCTCCCTGGAACACCACTGTTGGTGCTTATACAAAAGAACTCTAAACACGAAGACATCCTTACCACTTGGTGCTGTAAGTGGTCACGCTGAAATCAGGGATGGCACTCACAGCAAGTAACACTTCAACACCTTTAAATCACGGCCCCATCGGCTCCAGCAACAATGGAGAACTTCTTCCGCTGAAGTTATGATGCTGTGTCTAGTTATGGTTGTAAAGTATTCACAATGCCTAACCTTGGGCTTCCAATTTTGTAGGTTGTTCCTCCTATACAGAAATGAGGAATCACTCCAGAGAGGGAGCAGACACCAAACTTCAGTGGCCATAGTAATTCTGGGGAAGTTTGGTTTCTATCTCATTGACTACTGAGAGCTTGGGGAGACTAGATTCGTAAGAGAGAGCCTTTAAGTGAGATGATCTCACCATCTTTTCTCAAATCCTGCTGCGGGAATGACATGACAAAACTGTAGGGAAAATCAGCAGGGCCATGTTTACTGATGCAATATATTTTGGGGTGGAGGGGAGAAGAGAAATGGAGGAATAAAGCTGCTGCAGATTCTGTCCTCCAGAGATCTGAATATTGCACCTGGATTAAAACTTGCCCTGAAGCTTAGGCTGGTGCAAAGCTACAACAAAAAGGCACTGGGATAATTATATAAGATAGGTGAAGATCATCAGTATTTTCTGTAAACGCACAGTGTTATGAAAACCTAAAACTCCTTAAACTAAACAAGAGAACACTGAACTTTACCAAAAAATATCCCTTATCTTTCTGTGAAATACCAGTCTGTGGAACTGGAAACTCCCATTTATCCTGAAGAAGGAAAACATTGCAAGATGAGAATATGGGAAATTCCAGCAGGATAGGCAAGTTTTAAGAGCTCAGGATGCTATTTTTGAAAGAGATGCAAGAGCGGGTGCTAAATCCTGGAATATGCCCATTATCTGAAGTGCTAAGAGTGCTTGAAGTTTTATTTATTGATTTTTCAGTTGAAAAGTGCCATAGAATCATATCTCACAATATCAGCCCAGATTAAGATCCATTGTGTAATTACAACTGTGCTCATGTACCTTCATTCTGGTGTTACGGTTACCATAGCCCACTAAAAATAGGCTGTTACAGTGGATGAACTTGTTGTTCAGGTACCATTGTACGTTAAATAAGAACTTGTTCAATTGACTCTGGCAATAACTGTAAGTGCAACGGAAACAAAATATAGCAAAGCAAGCCATAATCCCCTTACCAAATGACAATTATCTTGTGTTTCCTCATAAATAGACACACACAGACAAGCATATCCACGAATACGGGTACAGGCCATACACCAAATCTGGGTTCTGCTCCTACAAACTCAGAAATCCTTGAGATGGGATGGAAACAACAGCAGATCACCCCAGGGATCACATTTTTCCAATTCTCTGAAATACTTTTGGATGACTGAAAGCCTAACTAATGCCATCTAACTTAAGAAGCAGAACTCCTGACTTAGCTGCGTATGTATAAATTGGATTAAAACAATACCTCTTTTCTCCCTACCACAGCAAATCCAGTGCCTATACTCACTAAAGACACATCTCTCTCGAAATGCAAGCATTAACCCATTGCTTTATCACTCAGTAACAAAAGAATCTTAAGGAAACAAGAAGATTCATATAAAGAAGATAAAGAAACAATTCCCAAGCCAAATGAACAGCACATAACCTTAGATTACAAGAAGCCCACAGACCCAAATTCCTGTTATCTGCTCTTGAAGATAAGAGATCACACGGGCACGGTAAGCAGAGGAAAAAAAAAAAAAAAAAAAAAAAAAAAAAGAAGAGGTATATAAGTTCTGAGAGCAATGTAAAAGATTAAGAATGACCTGAAGGAGCCAAACACTATTTTCACAGTGCCTCTGCCTGAACCACATCTACACTGGCTGGAGTATTAGAAATCTGCCATATGCCGTTATTTTCGATGGCCACAAAACTGTGAAAGCAAGTGGGAGTCTATGCAGCCAAGATGAAACTCTGTCAGGTTGGCATAAGCCTGACTCTGCCAGTACATTGGAATTTGCAGGTAAAGCTAAGGGTACGGAAATACAACTTCTGCTGACCACATCTATTGTCTTCACAAACACTTACTGAAAATGGACGAAAAGATCATACCTCAAAGGAAATTTTTTCCCCTGCAGCTCTATCAAAAGCCGTAGGAGATGTCCTGTCTTTAAAGAAGTCTCCTTATAGATATAAATGGAAGCAGACGTGAGAAATAAGAAATGCCTCAGAAGCACTTGTGCAGAAATCTCTGGGAAAACAATGACTACGTATGATTTCCAGACCTTCTCTGAGAACAGTTACAAGTCTCTCTGACTGAGAAGCCTCCAAACTGACAGAAACTCTTCTTGAGGGAACTGCTGTGCTTTCAAGATTCACCTACCTTGAGCCCTGGCTGTGGCTCTTACTTCTATATAAACACACACACATTACTTTTCTAACCAAATCCTTGCAAAAACACTTGCCCGCCTTTGTTACAAGACAGAAGATATTTCCATTAAAGTAAGCAAACTCGTCTCTGGTGCACCTAAGTCTTGCAGAGCTCCCAAGCTTCAGTTCACATTTCAGGTTAATCTTTTCCTTTCCTAAAGAACAGAACATCCTTTTTCCTGGTCTCCCCGAGGGCTCAGTATTTGCAACATCAAACAGAACATACAAACCATCGCGCCCCCCTCCAAAAGCCTATTATACTGTCAACTGGCTTCCTAACTGCAACCAGGGGAGAAAGCTTATATACTGACTCCAGAGCTCTTTTACTGCTGGAAAGTGTCCATGATTTCTTCAAGCTACTGCTGCATTTCATTTCTCTAAAGAACTCATAGTAAGATGGGCAAAGTTCCAAGAAAGAAAAAAGAAACCCGACCAACTAACTGAGCTAACCCTCCAGTTCCCCCCTCCCTTACTTCTAGTTGCTGGCAAAGGCCAAAGCCACAAGACTCTTGTGAGATCCTACCAGTGACCCTCCTTAATAAATCAGATATTGAAATGCAGTCACATCAATTAGGCTGGAAAGGGAGAGCAGGGCAAACGTCTGCTACTAAAGATAACAGTGTGTCTTGCAATATATTATATATTCACCAAGCATGGAACGAAGCGGGAGACTAGGAGGAAAGTCCTTATGGAGGCCACACTACAAGCTACTCCAACCCAAAAGAAGCCATTTTATACTTATTAATTTTGCAGGGAGAGACCAAGTTGCTACTCGCCAGGAGGAAGGTCCGTATGATGGATGGGACTGAGCTGGGATCCGGGTCCCAGCTTCCACGGCTCAATAACCAAACGTTTGCAAAGCACAAGGCAAACCTCAGTGGGAAGCTGGTGTTGGAGAGCAACACGCTATTACTCTAATTAAAAAATAAAGAAAAAAGGGCAATAAAAGAACGTGATCCAAAACCAAGGGTGTCTGTGCAGCTCTGCTGCATTTGAACAAAATGCTTTGATGTTGACAGGTTTTATCAGCTATTTAC
>JAHREE010000162.1:0-35251 GCA_033628505.1 Tringa tobata | reverse complement strand
ACCCAAGGTGGGATCCATAAAAAACATATTGTAGTGTCAGGATTTAATAAGAGATAAATCTCAGAGATACCAAATACACAATCTCTCATTCACCTAACTAAGAAAGGTAAGGTGGATGTCAATACCAAAACCAGAAACAGTTTATAACAACGCTTCAAGAAAGCAGAGCCCTGAAGGCACACCTTCTGCTCCTAGCTCAGGTACACCAGGACCCTCAAGCCGGTCGCACAATCGGGCTCTTCCCCAGATGGTCAGTTACAGTCAATGTCCCAGCTCAGATGGGGACCTGTGTGTCTGTGTGCACCCCACCAACCCAAAGGAATCATCTCCATGTGCGTTTAGTGCCAGCCCAAACCACAACACTACTCATACTTCCTGAGTTGCCAAGAATACTATAGAATAGATCAAAATGATATTACAACAGAAGTTGCTTGCAAATATAATCTATAAAAATTACAGTTAACGTGACAGTCTATCTGCCACCTATTCAAAGAAAAGAAATTTGACGAAGTGGAGTGGAAAACCAATAAACTACCACAGTGTTCCCCAGTATGAATCCTCATCATTAAAGCTGATTAAAGCTCAGCAGGCTCAGTTAAATTACAGCATTCAGAAGAGCTGCAGACAAGCCTCAACAACAGGGGGAAGTTTGTCTAAAGATTTCTACTCCTACTTCGGCATGGCCACGAGGGCTGAATTTTCTAATGCACTCAGAAGTATGTTTATGTTTCCAAAGAGTGGGGGTTAAGTGCACGGATGTACAATTTACTGTATGGAGAAAGGACGGCTGGATATGCTGAGGGACACACCACCCTGATTTGTGGCTCACCCTCTGATCCCCCAACCCTTCAAACACATTCAGTGGCCAAGTGCCACCAAGGAGACGAGGAACGGCTGTTATTTCACATTGTCCATCCTACCACAGCAGGGAAGGTGGGAGGGAAAGGGACTGGATGCTGTCCCAGTGATGGCACACGGCTGGGAAGAGACCCGTGGTGGTGTTACCCACTGACTCAGCTGAGAATCCACCTAACGATGGGTTTCATCAAAGGACTAAAATTAGAACAGGTAATACCTCACATTCAAAACCTAGAGCAAAAAAACAAGGCTCAGAAGATAACGACAGGTATTTTGCTATTCAGTAAGATGAAATCTGGATTTTTCCCCCCAAGCGCACACCAATACTTCCCAAATGAACGCAGTCTGGTCCTTGGAGCTTCACCACAACCCTTCCATTCTTTTTCAAAACTGAGTGAATGCTCCTGCTCTGCTGCTACGGCACATCACCCTGCAAACAGCACACAGGAAAATAGTCTGGTCTATCAGCAGAGTATGTGAAAGATCCAACACGAGCAGCACGAGTCAAGGCAGCAGCACTGTGAAGCTTTCTGGAACACACCCTGTATCAACAATTTAGCTGTAAATATATATTAACTATTGCATTTGAAAAAAAGAATAGGATTCAAATTTCAAATGTCACAGATATTAAAAGAAGTTTGAATGGCACTTTACAAAAATCATAAAAGATACGCTTTATCGCACTTTCTTTTCATTTTTGAAACATTTAATTCCTTTCCAAAAGCTATTACAACAATCCTTACATCTTAAAGTCTTCTACTTTCATGTTCGTTATCTACCCTAATTTGAATGTGGCAAATAGACCATATTTATTTAGCACAAAACAATCCAGAGCAGGACTTAACCTGTGGCCTTCAATACTAAGCAACAAGCTTTCAAGTATTTTAATAAAAGAAGTAACTGTATAACAAATATAACAGTAGATAATTCTTATTTTCCATGTAACGAGCTCATCTAAGTGCATGTAATTTTACATTTTTTAATTTTATTTTACTTTTAAATAAGAAAAGCATAAAATTAATATCTCGTGTCAGCAAATCCAGTTACCTGCTCCTACTGAACATTCTCCTCCTCCCCCAGTGCACACTCCAGCCGGGCAGTGCCTCCTACCAGGCTCCTCTGGGCAGGAACTGGGCCAGGTCTGGGAGATGTAGGGACAATGCATTCAGGAAGCCACCTACGGGTGGCACCACAGGGCATTTTATGTTTTCACACCCATCAAACTTTCTGTAATTTCTTCTTATTAGCATAAGTTGATGAGAAGTTCAACATGAGCCAGCAACGTGCGCTGCCAGCCCAGAAAGCCCCCCTTCCACCCCAGCAGCATGGCCAGCAGGGCTGGGGGGGATTCTGCTCCTCTGCTCTGCTCTGGGGAGACAGCCTCCCCACCTCAGTGCTGCCTCCAGCTCTGGGGCCACCAACATGAGAAGGACACGGACCCATTGGAGCAGGTCCAGGGGAGGCTACAAAGATGGACCGAAGGCTGGAGCCCCTCTGCTGGGAGGACAGGCTGAGAGAGTTGGGGGGGTTCAGCCTGGAGAAGAGAAGGCTCCAGGGAGACCTTAGAGCCCCTTCCAGCCCCTAAAGGGGCTCCCAGGGCAGGGGGAGTGGGACTGGATGATCTTTAAGATCCCTTCCAATCCATACCATTCTGTGATGCCATGACTAAGACCACCATGCTGACCCTAACTGAAACACTGCACGAACATCAACTTCCCAGAGCATCTGCAAAACATATAGAAATAGTGGTGATGGTAAAACGTGCCAATGGTTTTCTATCCTTCCTGGAATGCCCAGCAGAGCATGGGGCAGGACTGTCCAAGTCCCTTTGTTGTAGACCTCCAGGTAAAGTCCATGGCTCAATCTGGGCTCCTGCTACAGGGTTCCCTGGATGGCCAGACTGCAAAACAGGATCTGATCATTCAGGCTGCTGAAAAAAGGCAACCAAAGGCTATGCCAGGCACATCAATTCTTCAATAGCACTGCCTGGATTATCCAAGGCACAAACTATCATCAGACGTCTGACACAACAGGTTATGCACCTTATCATCAAAAGAAAGATTGGTCTAACAGTCTGAGTAAAATATCAGGAGAGAAGATGTCCATCCCTGCACTGCGCTTGGTATGAAAAGCCCGTAACACATTCAGTTGACAAACAATTCTGCCAAGTGCCTCTCCTATAAGTTGCTCATGTCAACAAAATTAATGTGACATTTACAACTATTTTGAGGATAAAATGAAGTTGCTTAAATTATTCTGCGGAAGCAGCGTGAGACAGAATTATTCAGTTGACAAAATCTAATTAGGTGTAAATTATTTCAGGTTATATGAATTATAAAACCTTTCACAGAGAACTCAGACTCAAGGCTCGATGTGATACGGTGAATTAATATGCTGGGCATCTGTTTTCCAGAGCTAGGTTTCAATTTGGGACAAAGTCACACAGGTAATTAATTTCTTCTTTCCGCCGGCTAGCCTGTGTTCAGGGAGGCAGAGGAAGGCATGTCATATACAATATACATTTTACTAAGGTTGAAAGGCTTTTTTCTCACCAAAAATAGGAATAATTTGAGAACTGGTCAGTAGAGGCAAAATATTCTAAATCCTGATGCCTGGTGATAGCAAGAAGGGAGGTATTTTGACAGCAAGCTCTCCTTGAAGCCTGGTGTCCAGCTTCATCCTCCATCCAGAAAGTTTGTACTAACACTGAGAAACATTTCAGCACATGTTTAGCTTTAATAATCACACTAACTTTTAAGTGTCTGCTTTTATGCTTTGCTCAGGCAGGATTAGCACGTTCAGAAAACTGCCTAATTACCACAGCGTTTACCTCTCCTGCTAGGTTTAATTTTTGCTGTTTGGATGCAAAAATGTCATCATTAACTTCTACAAAGCCAAGCAGGGCATGTTCAAAACCAAACTCTCGGTGCTTTTAACATCTGAAGAGCAGGATACCCAGACGTCTCAGGGATGGCATGGCAGTGCTGCTGCTATGGAGGAGGCAGGAATGATGAGCAGCTGTGTAATTAGGTATTTTTGGGGGGGAAGACAAGTGCTCTACGAGCTGAGGATCAGCTTTGCCCACTCACTGTCAGTCTGTCGCAGTTGGAGAGTTTGGGTTTTGTGGAGGAAAAGGCAGTTTCAGTTCCCACAGGAGGTTCAGAAACGCCCACCGGGTTTTGATATAATCCTTGTTTTCCATTTAAATGCACCCCAATCCAATATGGGCTGGTAGAGCTCATACGAGCTCAAACTACCTTTGCACACTTCTTGCCAAATCCATGACCAACGCGTCGCAAGGAGACACAGACTATTTACCACCCCTTCGCGCCCCCTCTGCAAGCACCAAAGAAAATTACTGGAAGCAAAACACAACATTTGGTCAAAAAGTCTAGAGAGGAGGCACGTGAAAACCCTGCAGCCCTAATTTTCTCTTTCTCTTTGGAAAAGTTCAGCTATGTTCCTAAGCTCCAGCTGGGGCGTTTCTCGATGGATACATACTGCAGCTTAGTTAAAAATGGTATGCAATGCTATCGACTGCTCTCCTTTAATTTCTATATAGAAACCATTTCTTGCACTGAATTGATGACATTTCCTTTAAAAGACTGGTAAGAATTATATATTTTAAATGCCACCTTTTTCTGCTACCTCAAACAAAAGACATTTGAACCTGAATTGGAAAAAAAACCCCACAGTTAAAAAGGAACTATAAAAACAATGAGAAGTCATCTCACTGGAAGTTTCAATGAGCAAAGAACACATAACCTGGTACTCACAGGTGACCAGAAGAGAAGAGAGAATAGAGTATTTCAGTTCAGAAGGGACCTACAACAGTCATCTAATCCAACTGCCATGGCCCTTCTCCTCCTCCATCCTCCAGTATATACATTTTATTTTATTTAAATGATCAAGTCCTAGTCCTACACTGAGATGACAGGGAAGATAAAGTCAAGGCAAGATAAATCCACCACACGATGTTTCTATTTTTGTAACAAGAGCTAGTGGCAGTGACAGAGATCCGAGGATAAATACAAATCTGCTCGGGTTCGCTAACCTTCACTCTGTGGTGATGGATAACTGTATTTTTAAGTGGCTGCAGGTATCAGGCTCAGCTTTGGGCTCTGAATCCCTTTCTCCACATCCTCTTTAAGAATACATAGCAATACACAGCAGCTATAGGACCAAGGGACCAGCCAGCTTCTCCAAGATAGCCCATGTTCATGCAAGGACTGGAGATGCTGATGGAAGAGGCAAACTTAGAATCATAGAATCATTTTGGTTGGAAAAGACCTTTAAGAGCATCAAGTCCAACCGTTAACCCAGCACTACCAAGTTACCACTAAACCACATCCTTCAGCATCACATCTATACGTCATTTAAATACCTCCAGGGATGGAGACTCCACCACTTCCCAACATCTCAGCCCGATTTCCCTGCCGCGGCAAAAGCAGCGTGGCTGATGAGGACAAGAGGTCTAGAAGTAAAGGAAATTAGACCCAAAACAAAGCACAGAGCAGGAAAGGGCATTTGTAACTACAAAATGATTCCCTCGCTTTCGCCAACGTTCACTCCCAATTCTGTAAGAGTTAAAGGCCGCCAAGTAATAGGCACTGTAGAGTTTTCCCCTGGGTTGCAGCCAAGGCCACTAACCCTGCTATTAGAGGCCTGACAAGCTTTGTCAATGCAATCTACTGAATGCCGTGAGTGACAAGCGATCAATATTCTCCACTCTCATGGGTCATCACAGGTGACAGAGGCCTAAGTAATAAAACAGCCCTGGCTGCCTCCTCTAACTTAAATGCTTCCCCAGCCACAATATTTCTTTTTTGTCTAAGCGCCTCTAGCTAAATTTCTCATAGATCGAACCATCTGATGGGGTAGAGGTTCTGAGGAATTGCAATGTGTCTGAATTGATGCTAGCCAGCGAAAGCTCAGTAGACTGGAGAAACAGGTTCAAATAAATCGAAAATGACTAGCTACAGAGTTGTAATCTGCCAGCATCAGGCCCTGTAGCAACAAGGCACTATGAGGAAGGCCACGCTGACACCGCGGCGGCACCCAGCCACCTGCCAGCCCAAAATCAGCTTCCAGGTTTCTGCTGTTCTGAAGATATTCTCCATGACATTCCTTTTTTTTCTCTTCTTTTCTTCCTTTTTTTATTTTTCTTCTTACTCTTGTGAATTATTGTAAGAATTACTGGAAGCAACTATATAAAACTGCATTATGGTGTTAGCAGAAAAGAAAGAAGGGCTGCTCTACAGGAAAGCTGGGGAGGGACTCTTGATCAGGAGGGGAGCCATAGGACAAGGGAGAACAGTTTTAACCTGAAAGAGGGGAGACTGAGATGAGATCTCAGGAAGAACTTCTTTGCTGTGAGGGTGGTGAGAGCCTGGCCCAGGTTGCCCAGAGAAGCTGTGGCTGCCCCATCCCTGGAGGGGTTCAAGGCCAGGTTGGAGGGGGCTTGGAGCAACCTGGTGTGGTGGGAGGTGTCCCTGCCCAGGGCAGAGGGTGGCACTGGATGGTCTTCAATGACCCTTCTAACCCAAACCATTCTATGATTCTATCCTTCTATATTATGTGAAGGAAGTACTGATGAGACTGAAGTTCATGGGAGCTGTTGGAGCAGTCAGAAACACTGACCAAGCAGCTCTTTACAGCATGAAAAAAAAGCAGCCCAACCCTCCTTTTTAAATGCATCACATTGAAAACAAATATGTAAATTTTAAGGGAATCAGCTGCTCTATCACAATTGCCTGCCCCTACCCCTGTCGTGATGCAGGGCACTGTTTGGTGGAATTAGGGTGAGCTGGCTCATATCCACTGTAAAACTATACACACAGTCAAAACCAGAGAAACTCCTCTTTTTTAAATCCACATACTAGCTAACCGTTAAATAACTCGTTCATACAGCTGTATGCTAAGTAAGAGCTTAGGCTTCAAAATAAGCAGCAATTTACAGCTCAGTGCCCAAATTTAAGGCAGACGAGGAAATAAAAACATGTTTCAGCCCTTATGAAATTCCTGCCCCGATTCTTGCTGTCAATAAGCATTATGGACACAGGCCATTGATGTCCATCTGGGATCTGAATGTTGTCCAGTTTTTTCAGATGTTTAGAACCAGTTTTTATTGGGAATAATCTCTTTAACCAAACAGCTTTGCAAACACTGAGTTTCGCTATGTTCCTGTGAGACGGGCAAGTGATACACACCAATTTATTGGTGAATAAACTAAGATGCAAAGGAGAGCCAGAGGCACAACTGGACACAAAACCCAACGGGTACGTAATTTCACACTTTAAACTTTGAACATCAAATATGTCCTGGAAGAGAGTCTCTTCTAGGGGATGACTGTCAGCTGTGAAATTCTGTTTAAACAGGTGGTAGGACGATGATGTGCTGTTTGGAAATAATCGGTGCACTGTTTACACACTACTCTCTGTGATCTAAGCCAGGATAAAAATAGACTAATGCTCAAGATCTGCATTTTTGCACATCTTCATCCTCTTTCATTACAGAAAGCAAACCAAACAGCTAATTCTACTTAAAACGTGTATTTATTCTGCCGTGGTTTTTTTTTTTATAATTGCAAAACTTTTCTAAATTCTAAAAAAGGAACCCAATACACTTGTGCAAGGGTGGTTCCCAAGGTCAGCCACCAAGACCTGAAATAATGTATTGGCAATTATTTTTTTTTATATATGCATGGGGCATTTGACCTAGAACGGCTTGAAAGGAGAAAAAATAAGCCATTATATATGATTATGTCAGAACCCTTTAAAGGCCACCAAATAAATCATCTTCTCTCCAAGAAAAGCTGGGATCTCTTCATGGCAAAGGCTAATGCAGGGAGATGAGAACTCAGTGGCAGTATCTTTTGGAAACACAAAAACAGATGAGGGAGCACATATGATGAACGAAAACTGCCCTAACTCTTGGGATGAAATTAGATGTCTCATAAAGAAAAAGTCAATATTCTAATGTAGGATTTGGTTCTCCAACACACTTGACTGCTGGCCAACTAAACCAGCTGGACAAGCAATGGAGAACAGCCTGTTGGAAGGATATATTTCAGACCAGAGTAATCTTTTTAGTCACTAAATAGAGCTGATTTTCTAAATGATTCGATGAAGGCGAGGTGGTTCCCGTATCAATGCTGAGGAAAGGCTGTAGGACAGGGGGTTGTACTAAGGTGTGAACTAGGAAATACACAACCAGCCTGGAGATGGCCCATGGCATTCACAGGGACACCATGATTCAGTGGTTGCAGTGAAAGCAAAGTCAGATTAAGAACAAAAACAACAAACCCAACACTTTCTGGCGAGCGCCAATGCCTGACCAAGTTCTGCCTGGGGAGCAGGTCAGCTGTGAGGGAGTCACCAGCAGGTCACAGAGGGGACAGCCACGTTTAACCACACACCCATCCTCCTGCTCCTGGTGTTACTAAAATGTCCACTTTATACTGCACTGTCCGAGTTTGCCTAACTCCATGCTGCACACTCTCTCCCTTGTTGGGGAACACATTCCTCATCACACTTGAGTTTAGATGCAGACACAATACATAAAAATAGGGTGAGAGAGAAATAAAAAATGTGAAGCTTTATTTCTTCTCTCCAGAAGTTTATTGCTATTCTCTCCCAGTCAGCCATCAGCTTTTTTTTCTGCTCTGGCCTCAGAGGCTTTTGACTTTCTCGAGATATGACTCCAGATTCATTTTAAAAATAGAGAATAAAAGCAGTGTGGCTACAATGATCTGATAGCATCACATACAGCTCTTAACAACCTAATTTATTACTGATGATGTAGTCATTAATGTGCTCTGAACATGCACTATACACTCTTCTTTAATGAAAAAGTAGCTGGGGAAGCTCATCCAACTTGCTTCAGAAACTTGCGCCCCAAGAGACTCACATGTCATCTACCCTTAGATTTTATCCAAGGCTGAAGGAGATATTTTAAAACATATCTTCTTGTTATTCTTTTAAAAGATAGTTCCCTCGATGCTGAGCCTTGAAAGTTTAGCAGATCTTATTACCGAGAATGAACTAAACTAAAGCAATTGGTCTAATGGTTGTTACACTATGGGTACAACTTGCTTGCCATGTTCTGTTCTCATCCGCTTTCATCTCAAATGTTTATATAAGCATGAAAAGTTACTGTTATTTTTCTTCTCATTGGCAAGAAGAGAAAAAAAGTCTGGCAAAACTAGACTGGAGAAAGCACAGGGAGAGAACTCTGGAAATAAAAGTCATCGGGAGCAATTCATACGGCACTCTGGGAAGATAAGAGATACAGCAGAGACAGAAAGGCAACACACAACCTATCCAAATTCCCAGCAAGGACGATCTATAATTGGCATAACACCAACTAACACTGGAAAGGAACTTTTAAAAAGCCATCACGCTTCTCTCCTCATGATCCCACCCATTTGCAGACGCCTCTGGCTCAGAAGCTCCCAGCACACGCTGTGTCTGCAGGCTCGGTGTGCAGCTGCTGGCCTGATCTGCTCCTACAGACATCCTATGGAAAGCTCAGGGCTTGGGAACTCAGGAGCTACTGCCCCCAAAGCCACCAGAAATAACTGCTTGAAAAGCTTGGGGCACGAGATGGAGGACACATAAAAAAAAATAAAATAAAATTTTTTAAAAAGGCATGAGAAATCTAAACTAACTATCCCAGTGATGACGGTAGTTTATGCCTCAGTGTGTAACGGGAAGGCACGTCATTCTTTTGGAAAAAGACCAACCGCGAGGAAAAGCAAATGAACAATAGGTGAAAATAAAAGATAGGTGAGCCTGGAAAAGCACTAAATGGGAAATGCTATTTCCATGTATCAGGTCCATAAATCATCCCTATCCTGTCCTAGGTGTGTGCTCGCAGTACCTGTAGCAGGACCACTGCTCAAAACTTCCCGCGAAGGGAAGAGCAATAGGGATTCCCTGGATACGACATTCACTTCTGCCCACTAATTATGGTGCTAAAAGGCCACCAGAAATATTTAAGATGAAGGAAGTCAACCCCTCTTCATTCCCATCTGGTACGATGCCTTCTCATCCTTACCATGCTTTATTGAGTGAGCATCATTTATGTCCAGGAAGGTTAACTCCAGTGTGAGCTTTGTCAGCACTTCCCTTCCTGTCTCCTTCTCAAGGATTTAAATACTCAAATCTAAAAATAAAACTCAAAGAGAGTTTTCACCTGCAGGATTGTAGGCTAGAAGCAGCTTTATTCCTTCTGTGGACATATAGCAAATCCTTATTATTAATTCAGTCTACCAGTTCAGTTCCTTCTTTTAAGATATCGTTTGTAAGGGGAAAAGAGACAAAGATGAAGTTATTTTTGAGTGTAGAAGCTTGGACGTAATAACTTTACAGCCAGCCTCTGCCTCTGTCTCTGTTTCGAGGCTGATTTTCCTTTGTTGAAACACTTGGATGCGACTGTTACTGTGGGAGCTCCAGGCTGGAGGGCAGCTTACGGGAGGCATCACTCCTGCCTTAATTCTCTCTGCGTACACAAGAAGGACCATTAAACATGCTGTGCTAGCCTTCACGTTAAATGTCTTTCAAGCCCGTGTTTACCTAAGATAGCATTATTTGAACATATATATTTGTGATCCAATTCACCTGAAGCACTGCTCGGTCCTATAGGAATAAGCCAAGGACGTCCCATATGGTGGCAAGGTAGAAAATCTCCTCCAATGCAAACCACCTATGACCTCTGCGATAATAAATTCTTCTGCAAATGACTGGGCAAAGTCCTGGAGACTGTGTGCACTGAAGATAAACAGCCCTTTGTCCTCCGGGCCAGAAGTGGCCATTGTATAGAGCTTGCCCAAAGGATTAGCGCTGCCATTATTATTTGTGTTATATGAGCTATTTCAGGAGCTAATTGACCCCAGCACAAAAGCCGGGTGAGAAAGGCTTTTGTATCTAATAGAATGAGCAATACAGAAAAGGGTAAGGTTCTTTGAGCAATTGGGCCACAGTATACAGACACTGACTCAGTTTTAGCTGACAGCATCAAGCAGGGCAATCTAATCTCCCCAGTTAGCACTAAATCAGCCTAGTATAAATGAGCCCATGACAGAACACGGAGAAATGGGACTTGCTAAAAGGATAACTGAGGATAACTGCCTTGTGAAGCATAAATATTGAAGATGTTCAGAATCTTTCATTCCTCGAGCTAAGCGTGCCTGGCAAGAGCTGCACAGGCAGAGCCAGTTCATACTGGAATCTCTCTTCGCTTTTTGAGGGTACAGTGGTAAAAATGTCAGTGTGTACACAAGGTATTCTAAAATTATACATATATATCCCCTCCCTCCCTCAAGTGCTTAATAGTGGGGGAAGGTATCGACATTGAGAAACTCAGGACGCTCTTCAGCATTAAAGGGTTTGATACAACAACAAAAAAACTTGAAGCCACTTTCTCCGGGATGATGGACGTTTGAGAAGGAGGACATACTGAGGCTGTAGTGTAAGACCATCCAAAATTAAAATACTCATCTCCAAATTCCCTTGCGAAGAATAGCATGTTTAAGGGGGAAAAAGTGAAGCTGAACTTTGAACTGAACATACTTTTTTTGGCATTTAGTCGGCACTCAGCAAAGCTGGTTCTATCTCAAAGTCGGAGCAAAACAGACAAACGATACAGCGAAAAAAATTAACTTGCCCTGACGTTTCTGAAGCCACTGAAAAAGCTGCTGCAGCATAATTCATTACAAATTCTGCACTAAATATGGTGCACAAAAGAACATACCCTTGTAAATATGCAAACAGAAGACAAATAACCATATTCATCATTTATTTATTGAACCTACATGGACTCCTCACTGCACTATTTGAGGCCATCACAAGCATAAAGGAATTAAAGAGCACAAAATCCTGGTAAGGAAAAGCAGCAGAATTTATAGGTGCTTCACAAATGGGGTAATGAGGCAGAGAAAAGGTCTCTGTGGACAGACTGAGCCTAAACCAGAGACAAAGTCAAGTCTGCATCTCCCGAGCTGACGCGCTTCCAGTGTAAGATTATTTCTCCCTTTGTGTGCTTCATCAGAGTTTTAGTGTTTGTGTCAAGGAGCTTATGCCCAAACATGTCCTGGCCTTTCCACGGAGGAAAAGCCTTGTAAGACCTTTCAGTACCACGTAGTGAATCAGTGTAAGGCTCCAGGTGAACAAGCAGAGGACATTGCAGCCCCAGCAGCGCATCCTGGCGAGTCCCACCTCATGCTGAAAGACCTTTTGAGGCTCCTCATCATGGGGCATCACAGCAGCTTTCACTGGGGAGACACACTCTCCTCAAAGGAGTGGAGCTGTAACTCAGAGCCAGCAAATGGGTGTTCTGATANGGACTCCTCACTGCACTATTTGAGGCCATCACAAGCATAAAGGAATTAAAGAGCACAAAATCCTGGTAAGGAAAAGCAGCAGAATTTATAGGTGCTTCACAAATGGGGTAATGAGGCAGAGAAAAGGTCTCTGTGGACAGACTGAGTCTAAACCAGAGACAAAGTCAAATCTGCATCTCCCGAGCTGACGCGCTTCCAGTGTAAGATTATTACTCCCTTTGTGTGCTTCATCAGAGTTTTAGTGTTTGTGTCAAGGAGCTTATGCCCAAACATGTCCTGGCCTTTCCACGGAGGAAAAGCCTTGTAAGACCTTTCAGTACCACGTAGTGAATCAGTGTAAGGCTCCAGGTGAACAAGCAGAGGACATTGCAGCCCCAGCAGCGCATCCTGGCGAGCCCCACCTCATGCTGAAAGACCTTTTGAGGTTCCTCACCATGGGGCGTCACAGCAGCTTTCACTGGGGAGACACACTCACCTCAAAGGAGCAGAGCTGTGACTCAGAGCCAGCAGATGGGTGTTCTGATAACACCCAACACCAGCCTCCCCGTGGAAGTGGCACACGCTACAGGTCCTGCACTTCTGAGCACGACTTCTTCTACTATCAAAACTGGGGAGTGCTCCAAACACAATCTCACCACCTCTCCTCCCTCATACAGCTCGGCATGAAGCCCACGGCAACCATCACACCAACACCCCCCTCAAATGCTGGTTTTACTGGAGCTAGTTTGTGCTCACAATTAGTTTTAATCATCGTGGTTGGTTCCGAGTGATCTAGGAGATGATGCCGTGGGTGGGGAGCAGCCCTACCTCAGCACACATGAGCTACCCTGACCTCAACGCCCTCTGCTCCCCAGGACAAAGGGTATTTGCAGATGGAAAGGGTTAAAGGCAGTTATTGTTCCTGGGTCTCTTCAAACAATGCAAACCTACTTAGCGGAGGTAATTTTTTAAGCACACTTATTTCCATGAAGCAAATCCAGTGTGTAATTCCAGGATTAGTCCAGAAACTAAGCAGCTTTCTGCTTTCAGCAAAGTTAGTTTCCATTTCAAAGTTTAGTTAAACCAACTGAAGTTAATCAAAACACATAATTTTGCAGTTTCACATATGGGTACACTTATTATAAGCAGACAGATCAACAAAATAAAATACATACAATTACAATGCCGAGAGAGGATTCTTTATGATTTCCTTTTTACTCAAATGGATGAGAAAAAGGGAGAGGAAAAGGAGGAGTTCGTACTGGAAGGCACACTCCTCTCCAGCCTCACCAGTGACACTGCCACCATCACGGGAGAGATTTTACAGGCTCACTATGCCCAGGCTGTGTGATTTGTAAAGATCTATATCTAATGCCTCTATAGGCAGTAGATGATAACACCAACATCAGACGAGACCCCTACAGAGCACCGACGTGTGTACAAATCTCAAACCTTCAGAATGGATAAGGGAAAGAACCAAAATTGGATTTATCTGAAACTGGATACGCACCAAGAAATAACGCAGTTGTTTGAGACAAAAATGTCCCATATTCGCTGTTAAAGTTAACACATTCATAAAGATTAAGGCTCTGCTCATTTTGTGTACCCTTCTATAATCAAAACCTCAACTTTTGAAAGATTAACACAGATGTGAGCATGTGTCTTCTGTTACATTAAACTTTTCACAATTCTAGCAGAAAGCACTGGGATACCATGTCTAGATCTATAAAAAGTACTGATGTGCTTTTCTACACACCCAAACCAACTGAATTACTCACAACCCTACAACCCTCAAGACCATTTTTTCCTCCAAATAGCAACGTTATCATAAATTTTAAGCAACTAATAGAAGTTCATAACAGCAGAAATACGGGGCAATCGTAACACTCCAAACACCTCCACTGAAGATTCATCTACAAAATAAACTGCAGCCCTTTCCTGAGCACTATCTGGTCCATCGGCTGGAGCGATGGGAGACAGGAGGAATGAGCAAACCCCAGGATTTCTCAACGCCTGTCCCTGTGGGTCCTGGAGCAAACCCCTTGGATGTGTCTCCTCCAACACCCACAGGACTTGGGGGCTCTGCTGGAGGGTGCAGAGCGGCATCATCCTCCCGGCCTCTCCTCCTGAAGATGTCCCTCCAGGATTCCAGGGACAGCAGTACATGTGCTGGAGGTCCAACAAAGGCAGGACTGGGGGCACCTGGGGCTCCAGGCTCTGTGCTCAAGAGATGGCGTTCTACAGTATGTCACTACAGCACATACAATGCAAATATTACAGATGGGATTTTCACCGGAATGCATGTTTCTTGTAGTTATGCTTCTAAATTGCTAACTTTCAAACATCCCATCCTAAACAGTGAAAAAATAATCAGTGAGGAGAGTGAAACAAAAATAAAAAAAGGAAATTAATGGAAGAAAATAAGCATCTACTCGACTCATTTATTGATGCTCTATACATGATTTCCATGGTGGAAATCACAGTCTAGAGAACAAAACAGCTTTGAACTCAAAACTGGCTCAGAAAATTTACTGACCCAAAACTCCCCAGAGGAGCAGGTCTGTCAGTGAGAGGAGCCAACTGCTACCGTCCCCCCTGCACTACCCGAGGAGCTCAGCCGTGCTCCACCACCACTACTCATGTTCCTTTGCTTGAAAGGTTTCCCTGGAAGCTGCAAAGGACCTTGCTCATTTTAGGTCGCAAACACTGTAGGAATTTTGGGAACAGTCTTTTCAGTCTTTTGTTCTGCAGGCTGCCCCTCCGCAAGCACTCGGCGCTGGATTTTCCCCTGCATTAGGGTGACTGGTTTCTGAGAAGCTCAAGACCTTAATGGTAGGTTACACAAGGTTACTTAAGGATTTTCCAACCTCCTTCCAGCTGTCTCAAGTCTGGAGGATAAAGCTCCCCTGGCCCAAAGCAAGGCTAGTTCATGGTAACTTTTAATCACGGTCTGCAGAGTGCGCAGCTCCGCGGCATTACTGCCTGCTCACTGCACGCCTCCAAAATCAAAGGTATAAATGCACACTACACGGAATGGCTTACATTAGTGCCATTAATTCCTACTTTCAGCATAATCCTTCATCTGGGAGTTATTCCAAAACATAGGAGTTAATGACACTAATATAAACCATCCCAATGTAGCATGTGTTTCTTTAGCTTTTATTCCCATGACTAAATGTCTTTTTAATGCACTTTTATTTACCATGATGGAAATAGTTTTTCCTGCTTTACTCTATCAGGAGTCTGGGTCTGTCAGATTAACCCTTTTCTGGGCAAAGCTCTATAGACGTATTTCCCATTACGACTCCAAAATGAAAACCTTATGCTGACATTCCAGCAGTGAACTACAGCCCTTTCAAGTGCTGAAAGACCTAATGGAAACCCTCCAAAGGAGGGATGTTAATTGCCCAAGTAGGTTAAGGAATCTCCCAGTGACACGGCGCTCAGCCGAGCTGGGAAATGAAAAGCCTGGGACTTAACTGCTCTGGGAGTGGAGGAGCAAAGCAGAGCTGCAGAGAGGCTTTGTCCTTCTGGAGAGGAACAGCTTTCGGTGATATTCCCTGACGACACTTTTAACCAACTGATGAGGGGTAGGGAATGAAGTGCCTTCAGATTTTCTCCGAGGTGTGAAATACGGGCAGAGGGGGGAAGCGGATTAGAGGGATGGAGAAAAATACTGCTATTCCCCAAAGAAGGCACAGAGAAATTCCTGATGAGAAAACGCTCTTTTCATTGGAAGAAGTGGTCGTGGAGGAAAAAAGCCCATAAAAGGCGTAATGAAAAGAAAGCAAAATATTTGTAGCTTTGTCTCCATTCTGCTTTCCCCGCCTCCCCAATCCCCCAAAGCAGAGCCAATCTTGTACTGGGCCATTTAAGCATGTTGTAACTTTAATCTGCTCTCCTCTCCCTCCTGGTCTATAATTCCCTTACAGCCTGGCATTTACAAGAATTAAATACCTGCATCCACAGCAAAGGAGATTAACTGCCCATGGGCAACCCTTGGCTCTGTGCTTTAGCCAAAACCCGCGCTTTGCTCCCAACCTCCCCAGAGGAGAAGACAACTTGAGCTCCTCTGCCTTAGAAAAAGAGACATCCAACATGTGTGATTCCTGCCCTTGAAGTTCACTGATGCCCACAGGCCATGGGTCTGTGGCACACGTGTACCCACACACCTTTGCTGGATGAATCAACTGCTCAGTTCACCATGTCCTGACTTTTCTCTTGCAAGACCTGAGGGAAGGCAGCCTTGGGCACATGTACCAGGACTTGAATTTCCAGCTGTTTGGTACGACTACGCAGGGACACACTTAGGTATTGACTAAGAGCTACCTATACTTTTGCATTTTTGAGAGTTCCTAAACAAGCAGGTAAAGTTAATTAGCCAGTGACATGCACCAAATATTTTGGTTCTCAAAATTTCCCCTTCCTTTTTATCAACACCCCCCCTTAATTTTTTTTTAAACCCTGTTGTATTCACAAAATCTTACATCTTCCTTCACTGCTACTGAGCGTAGGGCAGGTGAGGAAACGCAGGTATGAGAGGAAGGATTGGAAAGAAGGATGAAAAGTAAACCAAAAGTGATTTAACTTTGAACACTACAGTAAGAAAACAAGTTTAAACCTTCTGAAATTGTCAGTTCTCCCTCCCAGTTTGCCTAATGCTACTCAATAAGCAATCAGCCTTCTCTTTGTAAAGCCTTTTAAGAGAAATAAATAGAACTATCATTAAACTATGCCTGGTGTTTTTCTAAAATGAAAGGAAATACCTTTATGCAGTGACACTGCACTTCATTAACCTGGTAATTCCATGGACAGTGTTTCTATATAGCACATAAATACACAATGTATGAGCAGCACAAACATGGAACAGTGGCCAAAACAAAATTCTGTTTCGTAAATCTGAGACTATATCTGAGATTTTCAAAGACACATAAATAATAGAGGGGACCAGCTGCCCCCAGAAGTCAACAGACTTGGGCCTAATAGATGGATTTCTTCAATAAATTTAGGCTAAATCCTTAACTCAGAAGATGTCTATTGATACCTTCTGCTAAGACTTCAAAAAGCACAAAAGTGTTTTGAGGCTCTCCGTTTTTATTATTGGAGAGATCTATTTCAAAAATTTCTCTATTAAGTAAATTCCTGCATCTGATTAGTTTCCTACAGTAAAGATCATTTACCCTTTGGGTTTAGATTTGGAGCATAAGAGGTTGAGCCTGAGATTTTTGTGGGGAACAGGGAGATTAAGAAGAAGTAAGTTTTTAATTTAAATAGAAAATGTTTTGAATATTAACTGGTTGATCTGAAGGTTCAACGATGAGTGCCGTAGGCAAAGAGCTTGTTCTTTGGCACGGACGCCCCATAGGGGAGGGGAACTCAGAGGGAGGGCAAGAATGCAAACCTCTAAACATCACAGATCTGTCATCACAGCCACCAGAAAATCAGTTATCATCAGTACGATTTTTATTTTGGCAGCAAGATAATAAAGCCGCAGTAAGGGTGAATGCGGTGAATTCTGACAGAAAATGAGAGGCAGAAAGAATAAGATACGAAAGTAAATCTAGTTCTTCTAGTAAACTCTGCTTAGCTACAGAAGTTAATGATAAAAACATGCATTTCTACTTAAGTGGTTTTCTCTTACCCATTATAAGTTATAATAGAGCCTACTCAAAAGAAACAGACTTTGTTAAGAACATCACATTATGATGTTATCACATTTACGTGCATTTAGCTTCAGTAAAGCCCCCTGACTTATACTGGGCTCTGGAGTTTCAAGGTCTGTTCTTTATTCCATGGAAGACTGGCAGGGGTGAAAGGCAGCGATTCTTCTGCTGCGGTGCCCGGCCTTTATTGGCAACTCTTGGTATGAGGCAGAAGCACAAGGGAAGAGAGCCATAATAAAACCCAGCTTTGAATGATTCAAGCACAAGATATTATCTCTCCTTACAAGCCTTCCCTCGTTATATCCTTGGACAATGCAGCCCAAACACCACAACTATTGAGTTACGCATCCGGGCACCGCTGATGTGCCTTTTCCTACCGTGAGCAAAAAGACAAAACCAAGTGATTACCAGAGCTGCCAGGAGACAGGAGAGAGACTGCAAGTAGCCAGGCTACATTTCTTATTATTACTCCTTTTTGGTTTTTTCCTAGACCCTAAAAATAGGATGAAGCATTTAAAACCCCCATGAAATGATGGTTTATTTAACATAAGGCAGCATAGCAATGCTTGGGCTGCTGGGGTTCCAGGCACAGAGACAACTCCCTTTTTTCATGTGAAAAATGAATTTCTGACTCCTTATGGCCACCTCAGTTCTCCCAGCTCTCTCTGTTGTTGCAATCTGAGAGTTTGCAGTGTGCCCTTTCCAAGAACTATTTGGGAGAAACATAAATGGTGACATTCTTGGGAAGGAAGATGTAACCTGGAAGCCAAGGTCTTGGTAACTTCCAGTGGAGACACGTACTCACAAGGCCCTGTGGGACACTGAAAATCTCTGTCTAAAAAAACTCACAAAGAACCTCATGAGGCTGTAGGGTAAATTCCTCTTTCTTGGACTCTTGGGACCAGAGCTCTGGACTTTCAGTAAGAAAAACTTCCCAAAGAGTAAATGAAAAGGCTCAATCCAAGATGACGCAAGCACTCTTGGTCGTTCAAGGGCCAACACGTTAGAATCGAGTGTGTCAACAAGCAGGAACTGTTGGCAAGAGGAAAGAATCAGACTCCTAGCCTGCTACAATGCCATGTGCTATGGAGAAGATGTTCTTTAGGTTTTCCCTGCAACTGAGTATTCTCTCTGGAGGATGCACTTTCAGCCATGAGTTCCAGCTTTTACATTGCTGTTTTTGCCAGTACCCAAGTGTTACACCAGGTAAGTATGGATCCCTAAAGCGACCAGAAAAATGGAGATTTATGAGCCTGCTACTACTTCAAATAATACATCCAGTCCTTCATCAAGCAGCGCAGACTCGGGCTTGAAGAACTAGAAATCTTGGATCTATTATCTTCTCAGGTACAGCTCCACCCAGGGAACTGTTACCTCCATAGCTGTCTGTCTTTAAATCCCTCTCATTACCTGTCCCCTCTCTTCACATCTTCTTCGAAGTCCCTCTTGCCTTGGAAGTGGAGTACAGTAGACTTGTGTCACACAGTATGTAAATTGATCTCTTTTTGGGGTTTTGTTTTGTTTCTGTTGTTTCTTTGTGGTAGCGCTCACAATATGAGGTCTCATTTCCAGACATTCAAGGAAGCGCAGCCGCTGCTTCTAAGGACCTTATAATCAAAAGGCAGACGGGTGGCAGGTAAAAAGGAGCAAAAAAAAAAAAAAAAAGTTTGGAAAGAGAAACAACGGCAGCAGAAAGGAAACTGGTCGTCGTCTTCTCCCTATTGTCACTAACACCACTTTATAGACAAGATAAAAAGCAGCCAATGAAAAGCCCTACTATTCATTTTCATTGGTACTGAGATCACAAGAAACCTGTTTTGAGGTATTTTTTTTCTATAAAGGCATAGCAGTAACCTTTTTTTTAAAAAAAAAAAAAAAAAAAGAGGAGAAGGAGAAGGGATTGCTTTAGGCTTCTCAAGGATTTCCTGCAGGAAGCCGGTTTGAAAGTGATCGCGATGACAACATGTGCTTTTTAAAACATGTCTACATGGATGTTGAAATTTTACACACATATTCTAAAAATAGACGACTAAAAACCCTAAACTTTAATTAAAAAAAAGAAAAAAGAAAAAGAACCAAAAATTTGTGCAGTCTTCTCTCCAGCAAGCAGTAAGTGCACAGTCTATCTTTCTTAAGTGCAATATACTCCACTATCAATTTGTGCACTGGACCATTTTTCCTGAAAGCAATATCCCCAAACATAATACAGTGTTTATTTAGCTCTACAATTGCATTACGAGTGTTTCAGAGTTTAAAACAAAATGAAGACAAATCAAGAGACCTTGGTAAAAGAGGGGGGAAAAGCGGATTACATCAGACTCGGGAAGGCTACGGAGAGGGCAGGAAGCACAAGGGACCACGTTTTGTATCCAAGGAGGTGAGACACGAGAAAGGACAAAAGAAAAGGCCGACCCAGGATGTGCAGGCACAGACTGAGGCATCCACTACTGCGAAAACACACGGACCTCTTGTTCTCCATATGGTAACTCTGCTTTTCTAAGAACTCTACCTGTTTGCAGATGAGGGATCCTGCTGTTCCCATCTGACGCGGGAGAGAAGCGGAGCTGCAGCTTTTGTCTCTGGAGCGCGGGGAAGGGGTTGATGCCGAGCGGGGGAACGACTACGGAACTCACACGAGTGTTTGCTTGATCAAAGCGTCGCTCACCAAAGAGATATCTCCATTTTACACATGGGAAAAACTAATACTCATAAAGCAAATTAGAATCAGGTTTAGAGTTTAGAGCTAATCCTCTAGATCATCTTGTTTTATGGACAAATTCTGCAGCCACACAGTGCTTTAGTTTGATTGTCTACGGAGCTACAAATCTCATAGCATGAATTTTTACCACTGCGTAGCAGAATTTACACTTTCTTTGAAAAGTTTAAATGCAGTGAACAATTCTTTTAAACGAACTAAGAACAGCAGAGATGATTGCTTTCTTGGACCACCAAAACTGAGCTCCACCCAAGAACGCTGCAACAGAAATTGCCAATAATGCCAGTTAATAATCCAGAGATTCTGCCCGTAAACTGCCTAAAGCCCAAAATAAACCAAAGGCATGCTGAAACTGTTAAGTTATATGCAAAAACAATGTATTTTTGCATTGCATGTCTTACTAGACAATTTCATTTGTTAAACAGACTTATGCTAAATTCCACTTTTAATTCATGTGTGACCTAACATCCCTTACTAGGTCTTAAGAATGGCTTCTAATTGCTACTACTATCTTAAACTCTACATACACAAAAGAAGTCCTTTACAAAGTTTGCTTATAGGTCTTTACAGGTTTAAACCCATTAATATTTCAAGGATTATGTTTACCTGGAGGGCAGGTTAGCTTCTACACAGAGCCAACCTGCATGTAATTAAAGAATACCTACTTCACCATCCGGTATCAGATACAGAAGTGTTGGTACACAACAGTCATTGATAGAGCTATTGAAAAACAGCATTTGGCATAGGAAACTGAAGCCCTACAATGCAATTAGACTTATTAATGATATTACCCACAAGGATGCCAACTGTGATGATGCTCTCTGTCATACGAGCACCCTTGTCCTCATATGATACGCATCCTCTTACAAATGTGAGTGACAGCTCCATGACAACATGGAAAGCTACTTTCTGGGCTTTGAGTCTGTATTTCTATTTATCAACAGCAACATATGTACTCGAGGCAGAAGCTCCCTCATTTGCTAACACCCCTGTTTTAACCCAGCTCTTCCCTTCCCACTGCTGTACCACTGTTGGCTGAATCCCTTTCAAGCAGACCACGACACCCAAGAAACATCTTGCATCTCAGCTCAGAAAGTTGGCCACCACTTTGGAAGACTACATACTTCTCTTTATCCTGCCCACACGTACACCAAGAGGTGTCCTCCTGTTACCTCCCACCCTGATCTGCTGGGATTTTCAAAGATTTGACCCATCTCATCAGATGAAGCCCATTTCAACACGGAGAAGAACCACCAGTGCTGTTGTGTATCCTCACTGCACCAGGTCGTACATCTCTCCTATCATCTCTTGGAAGTGTTAGTTGCCCAAAGTGATGCTCGCATCTCTGTTGGTCTCTTGAAAACGTATCGAGTGATGTAAATGACTGAGCTCGCTTGGCACGGAGTACCAGCTCTCCAGAGCACCACGGGTGCCCGCACACTTGTCTCCAGCCAGCTGGCACGCTGCTCTGAGCGCGCCTTCCCCAAAACACACCAGCGCTAGCAGCAAAACAAAGGCAGTGGCTGGAAAAAGAGACACACAAATGAGCTTCACGGTGTGTGCACATGCCGTGCTCCCCTTCAGCGAAGCAGCTTCCAGCCAAGCTGCCCATCGGGCGGAGGAGCCCGGGGAGGGGAGCAGCCACCAGCGGGGCTGGGGACGCCCGACCGCAAAGGCAGGAGGGGTTGGACAACCACAGAGACCGTGCCAGCAATTTCTGTCCACACCGACGCCGCGCGAGCGAGCACCCAGCCAGGCTTGCTTGAAGCATTCCCCAATCCAAACGGCGGCGTGAAATGCCTATCTGGGCATTTTCACACAGAGACGTTAGGCGTGAGGAAAGCATGGTGGAAGGACCACGCAGGAGAAAACCTGCCAACTTTTGCAAGCGTGGACGTGGCCTTAAACTCGTATTGGCCAGGAAAAAACAAACTGTCACCTTTCTAATAAGCCCTGCTCAAAGCTCATCCTTTTGTAAAATGAGCTGGCCAGACATTTATCCTGGCCAGGGCAGAGATGACTTCATTTTTGATGGAAGTTGGCAGGAAGGGAGCCAAGGAGGCTGAGCTGTTACGTGTTTGTAATGAAAGAAGAGAAACCAAGTGTCCGTCTCACACCCTCTCCTACAGTTTGACAGAGGAGGAACCTTGTCTCGTTCGTTTGTAAGTCAGGACACAGACACCCTTTCCCACACCACAGCTCAAGGCCCATAGATCATTTTTAGCTGAAAATTGTTTCCCAGAGTCTGGAAGATCTCAGAACTTTGGAGCAATTAAAATTCACTCCATTTCCTTCACCTGTTCTGCTGCATTGTCCAAAAAAAAAATCTGTGCACAGTTTATTCAGTGTGGCTTCCCTGTCTTAAACATGGAAAGGAGCTGTACAAACAAATCCTTCTACAGAAATCTATGGGTTTTAAAATACTGAACTACACTGAACTCTGAAAAGAATGGCGGTATCTGTAAATTCTTACACTAATAAAGTAATTAAGACTAAGTAAATGAGAAATGCTCCAAGAGCTCGGTACTTCCAGCAGCCAGGCCTTTTTTTTTGGCAGGAATTCTCCCTTTTGTCAGCCCTGCTATGTGAACACTGCCCTTGGAGGAGTGGAGAGACTAGGGGGGGTGTTACAGACGAGGAGGGGGACGCCGTGAGGAGGTCGGTGCAGCTCAGGTGACCCCTCCATAAGAGGAGCCCACGGTGGAGATGCTGCTGGGCCATGGCCACGGGCGGCCACCCTGTTGGACCCACCTCCCTCCCCACCGCCTGCCCGTCAATCCGCCTCCCCCCTCCCTCCACCGTGGCTTTGTGGATTGACTGATTATATTTATCACACTTGTAGTTCACAGGGCGATGGTTTAAATTTCATTCAATACACTCCATCTGGGAGCGCTTTTAAAACACACCCACAAGCACATTTCTCCCTCTCACCCCGCACCCCCGCAGCGATCAGCCATCTGTACTCTGGAAACAAATCCTAAAAAATTATTCTAAATTAAAAACTCATTTTAAAAGAAAAGTAGTATTAAACTGTTTTATAAACATAATAAACCACAGTAAGCCTTGGTTGCAATAAATATCCAACTCTTGCCTACAGCTATTAGAATCCACAAGCGTATTTTTAAGTTTGCTAGCAAACAGTATATTTATTCTGACCATGATTTGTCTTCTGTGGTTTAATGCTCTCTCATGTTTCTTTCATATGTTTACAGAGGTGGGGGGAGAGAAAGAGAGAGAGAAAGCAGGCTGTCCTGAAATATGTTACAGATTCCTGTAAGCCATAATGGTTCTCTGAAGGACTGCCACTTCTTCACAACAGGGTCTGGCTCGGCCTCAGGACAACAATATCAAATAGACACGTCCTGTTCTCCTCCCCTGCTTCATTTACGATTGATTAAATTTGGTTAAATTAGTCACGGAAAAAAATTAAAAGGAGAACAAAAGCAAGTTGTAGCGCACAATGCAGACTGCAGAGAAGTGCTACGATGGGAATTTGCTGCCTCTGGCAGAGATGCCTACCTAGAGAAAAAAAAAGGTATTCATGGGAGGCTGTGCGGGGGAAAGGATAGAGGAAGGTAAGAGAGGAGAAAGGAGAGGCAGGTGAGGGGCAGTGACTGGAGACAGAGGCAGCCACAGCAAGAAAATTAACATTAAATAATATGGATGTATGTGGGGGAGAGGTGGTTTGGCCAAGTGGCAAAAGTGGTGAGATAACCCCAAAGAAATCAAGATGCCAATTAATTCCTTTTGCATGGCAAAAAATGTCAACATCCCAAAGGATTTATAATACAGTAGATGTTTTGGTTCACTGGCAAACTCAGGTAACTGTTGAGGGGGAAAAACATTATTTACCCCAAGCTGGGATGTTACCTCAGCAGAAAGAGGTATCCTGCCAGGACAATGCCTGGACCCACAAACGTGTGGGAAAGGGTCAGCAGTGGAGTTACACCAGCAACCACCTTAGGAGGAGCCTCCACAGCCGGCCAGAAATTAAGAGGATGGGAAACTGTCTCCCCAGCATGTCCATGGGGCACAGACAGAAGGGGAGACGCCTGCATTCCCTCCCCAACCACCACTTTAGTCATTTCCATTACGCCTCTGTAGATTTATGTCAAAAAAAACTCTGCATATGGCCATGCAACAATTTCAGAAAAGAAGTACAGTTGATTTTTATCAGATGTTTTAGGCTATGGTGTTATAAACAGATGGAACACACTCCAGCTAAAGCCCATAAGAAGCCCTGTTGACTTCAGGAGTTACGTGCAGATGTGTTGCTTTTGCAAGACCTCATATGGAAAACCTGTGTTAAACTGCCCGCTGACATTGTGCTTTGTGCCTCGTGAAATCGTTGGATTTTTTTTTAATTATTACTAGTTATCTTACTTAGGTGTGACCTGACCAAAACAAAGTTGGCCCACTCAAAGGTATCCAAAAAGGAGCAAAAACAGTACCAGGGTGTGTTCAATTAGATACTTCAAAAGTTTCTTGATGTGCATTAAAAAGAAAATCAATGCAATGAGCTTAACTAAAAAGCTATTCCTTCCCCTTTTCAAGACAGTTACATCTCATGATGTGTGAGCAACTAATATAAGTTCAGTTTTTGCAGACTAGAGTTTATAACACTACCAAGTGGAAGCCAAAAAAGAGGAAAAGGGAAATGAAGGAGGGCAAAGATGTCATAAGAAAAGCCCACACTAAAGAATTTACAAGCAAGAAGAACAAACATCCTCTTTGGGAATTACTCTAGGCAACACAGCAAAGAATTATAGCACATAAACTAAGGTTACATAAACAGTCTAATAAAATCCTGGGACTGATTTATGGAGGAGAGACATCTTGTACTGTACTTCCATGGACGGCAGTTTCTGAGCAGTTGCTCAGAAGAGCAACCATGTTGTAATTAGTAAAAACCAACTGAGCATCCCATCTAAAAGGGGACAATAATACAAGCCAGATATATAAATAAATAACCCAAACCAATGAAGTAAGTAAAACATTTTGTCCTATAGGCCGATACATAAAGTAAGGACTAGAAAACTTTGATCTTGCCTGAAAATTAACCTCTGGAAATGAGTGCAAACACAGATTTACCTAATTTGTAAAGCAACGTTTCGGTCCCCTGGAAGCAGTGAGCTCTGAAACAAACCACAGGGCAGAAACACACACAGCGATGCCCGATGTGCCACGTTGTACAGGAGAGAGCACGACTTTTCCCAACCACAGGGTCGGTACCTGCTTTCCATACAAGGTTTTATTCAGGTTTGGGACAACCCTGGCTTTGGTAGAAAGGTCAGAAGAGAAGATCTCAAGTGTATCAAGCCGAAAGGAGAATGACCTCAGTCCCCCCACCTCACAGCCAGGCCTTTCAAGCCCTAGGTGCCACCCTCTCATGTCGCTCTGTTCAGCAGCCACTTCAGCCAAGTACCTCATTGACACCAATTGCCGTTCCCCTCGCCCTGCCCGGCTCCAGAAGCGAGTCCTTTGGACAATCTGTCCTACAATTATGGTCAACAGCATCACAGAGAGAGAGGGGTGGGAGGACACGCGACGGCAACGTGCAGAGGGTCCCCAACGGTTTGCATGACCAGGTTCACGTCAGCCCATGCAATAATGGCTCTTTCACAGCCAATCTATCTTAAATATAGGCCTGATTCACACAGAGACAATACAGCCGGCGCCACAGCCCTTTGTGATGGCTCATTTAGCAATTCATTGCTATTTTTTCTCCCCTCCATGAAATAGAACATCTGTGAAAATGTTAGTGATGTTTGATCATCACTGCTTTTTAGTTACTTCAGGTAACTGACTGAAACACCTCCATGGGGCTCAAATCCACGGATTGGGATGGGATTGACAAAAACAAGGTGGACCAAGAACATGGAAGGGTTCCCTTTCCCTGCTGAGGATTGGAGAAACCAGAAACTTACTGGAGGAACTGGGTTCCAGGTGAGCTTCCTGGAGGGGTTGGTGCTGCTGACATAGGAGCAAAAGGAAAAACCCAGTTAAATTTGTGCAGAAGCGCAACCAGCCCATCCTTTGGGCTGGCCAAGGCCTTGCAGGACCCGTGTGCCACCGCGGGCTCTGTCCCCAAGTCAATGGGCTTTTACAAGCTTTCATGAAGCCACATGGAGAATCGGGCCGGGAAAGCGGTGAGGCTCGTTTAAAACAGATTCTCCCAGAGAAAATTCCAGAAGGAGAGGGCTTGAAACAGAACTAAAGAGTGCCATCTGCTGCAAAAAGCTGGAGAAACCTCAAACCCTGCGAGAGAGAGCCGGCAGGGCAGCGGCGAGACGGGACGTGGCACCGAGCTCCGGGCGGGCGTAGAGCACTCAGGGCTGCCCAAGGAGAGAGGGCCAACGTCTAACGTGGGGGTTATCTCTCCCCTGGTGCCATCTCTAGTGTTCGTAGCCACGTTCCCTGTGTGGCCACAGGGTTTGGGAGCCGGATGAGGGGTTTGGGAGCCGGTCGTGGCCCTGCTGGAGGAGGCGGTGAGCCCAGGCACTGAGCTGTGGGGTCATGGCTGGCCCTGCCTGCACCTGGAGCCACCTCGGGTCTCGCTGGAGCACAGCGGAGATGGGCAAAGCAGCACCAGTTCATCTCCTGACAGGAATAGCCTCGTGTTGTCTTTTATTCCAACGTATGATGTGATACCTGAGAGGACACGTGCTTAAGAGAGACTGAAAGAACAAGGTTTAAGCCTCAGCGGGTTTCCTGGGCACACGGAGAAAAAAAGCCTGGAGCAAAGGAGAGCTTAGACCTAACGGAGCTATTTGGGACAGCAAAGGGGACAGGCTGGCTCAAGGAAGAGGGACAGGTCTGAGGGTTAAGGACAGATTCGAGGCACTGTCCTGACCTCCGTCTCCAGGCAGCGAAGTCCTGGCACAGCAGCGTGTCACCACGTGCCACCCGTAGCCCTGGGAAGTGCCACCAGCCCCGTGGGCTTCCCTCCTCCCCGGGGCACGGGGATGCTGCGGGACACGAAAGCACCCTCTGAAAACCCTGCAGAACCGATTGCTGGCACTGGCACAGCCGTGCCTGAGTCTGCATTTCTTCCAGATGCCTTTTGTCCTTTATTTTCCCTGCAAATGCAGGACCCAAGCTCCAGCGCGGCAGCCAGCGGCGCCCGGCCTGGTTCTCAGCCTGCAGATGGTGCTACCGACCAGCTTTTCCCAGCTCCCAAACTCCTTCCCTTCGCTCTGAGGAGAAAAGGCCACGTACAGGCTGCACAACACACCCCACAGGGAGCTGCTCCTTTCCAGCTCCTCTTCTCCCACCCCTCCTGCACACCCTAAGGTAACGCTGCGGTGTCCGCCTGCTTGGGATGTGTCCAGAGCAATTAATCCAGTTTTGTAAAAGCCATTCACGACGGTAGGAACAGCAGCTGCCCTAGTAGAGCTACAGCCTTTATCCTTAATAATGCAGTTTTTAGGTGTTTTTGTAGCTTTGTATAATAGAACAATATTGCATTTGTTTCCCTCCTCATCACCACCGCAACTGTTTAAAAAAATTAATCTGACCCACAACCCAAAATGGGGTTGACCCACTAAATTAAAAAATTAATCGGACCCAAACCCAAAAAAGGTACAACAGGTGCCAAAGAAACCCATGAACAAAAAAAAATCCAAACTCTCTTGGGTTACAAATTTCAAAACTGTCACCAGATCACATACTCTGACATTCACAAATAAAAAGAAAAAAGTGTGATTCTACTCTAAGAGAAGAAAATTCTTCGGCCTTCCAGCACTTATGTTTATGTGAAAATCTTCTACCATTTTATTTAAAGTAACTTTCCCTAAGGTATATACCCAAAACATAGTCCCACAAGCTCTGCTGAAATACCTACACAGCAGCAGCCAACGCAGTGGATTCTCCAGAAGCAAAGAAAATCACTATATTCAGAAATCCTCTTAAAACCAACGACAGCTGAAGAGGCTGAGCTACCTTAATAAACGGGGCTGCTTTTATGGCTTCATTCTGCAAGATGCCAAGTATTCCTGCTCCCCTGCAGCATGATCCTCCAGGACAAGCTTAACTTTAAATACAGAGAGAGTTTTGTTGAAGTTAATGGTCCTGCCCAGGGGCTTAAGATTAAACACATGCTTAAGCACTTTGCTGGACCAGTACTTACAAAGATCAAGCTCTTAAATTTTAGAGCCTGAGTGCACGTTTAACTGTTTATGTTGAGACTGTCAAGCTTTTGGCTTCTGATTATTACTGCAAGAGAAATATTACATCTAACATAAAATCCTGAAGAGTTACTGGTGTAGAAAACCTAAAATTAGGGTGCACTGCAAGCAGAGATTTGTTTACAGTATATAGAAATTTAACAAAAAGACTTTCTAAAAGACTTCCTATGGAAATTTCAAAAATAAACCCAGTTTTGGAGTCTTCCTGCCCATGTTAATGTGTTCCAGGAGGAGAGAAGGTAAACTCCTTCTCCAAGAGAGCTGTAGGCTGGGCTCAGAACAGAAGCCCAGTCTCAGGCCAAAGGATAACAGGGATCCCACTTTTAGGACATCTTTAGGCTCAGGCAACTACAAGCTTAGGACACCATAACTAACACTTACTGTGGCAAGTAGAAAGTTTCATACTTTCCTCCTTGTTCATCCCTTCCTTTCATCCTCCTTCTCCTCTCTTTACACTAAGATTGCTTTTTTGCTTTTCACTTACCATTTTTATTACAAGCTTTGAGGAAGCAACAGTCTTGTAAAAGAAGTTAATGTAATACTTTGTATAATAGGGTTAAAATCGAAGAGGAGCTCTTATGAAATGCTAAAGGAAGAACACCCAATTGCTGTAAATTGACCTGGATAAAGTGAGATACTAGTGCTAATTAAACTATAACTGGTTTCCTCGCCTCCTTTTAAAATATTTTCTCTTAATTAGTTTCTCTTAACCCCTAAAGTTTTTGTCCAATGTACTGAAAAAGTAGGAAAGTGCTATCTTTCTATTAACATTTTTATTTCAGTATCACAGTGACCTGTACTAATGTTTGTTTATAAACTTAAACAGGGAATATAAGATTTGATAATGCAAAACCTGTAAGTACAGTCTTAACTGTAAACAGAAAATATGTCCTAACTGCAAACAGAGATGTCCAGCTTACCTAATGTAAGTAACCAAAGCTGAATAACCAAAATATTTTGGGGCAGGGCTTGACATTCTTAGCATCTTTTCAGCTTGAATAGATACAATAATAAAAGGTCCCAGAAAAGAATTTCGTTTTATGGGGGTTGTAGGTTTTTCAAAAATTATTTTTCATACATCAGGATGAAGATTTGTAGGCAGGTCACAGGACGGGACTCTGAGCCATTTCAGCTATTACAGATATACAGAAGACAACAATCAATTTTATATAAATTATTTACCTTGAACCAAACCTGCATATATCCTTTCACCATTGGAAATGACAAATATAAACAAGGTTTGACACCGTCCAGCCTATTTTCCTCTAGAGCCCTGTTCTTTGGAGCCCTGCCTGAAGCTCACTGCTGCTCAGCGTCGCGGGGATGGCAGATAACAAGTTTTTTGTCTGCAGCTCAGCCAGCCCAGTGCCTTCCATAAATCACAGTTGTCTCCAGAAGCCAAGCCCACCGCATTCCCAAGTATTAACATGCTTTTTGTACCGTCAGTCACTAGCAAAGGGTCAAACCTGCACATCAGCTTTTGCCAGCTCATTTTGCACCTCAAAACACACGAGTTTTCACACACATAAAACTGGTTCATTGAGAAACAACTCCCGAGTAAACCCCAGTGTCTTGTATGGCCATACTGGAAAGCAAGCAAGAGATCAGTAATTTCTGCAAAAGGCTAAACTAAGGACATCCCTGAAAATGCCGTAATTCCACTCCCATGACTTTCTCTCACAGGAGAAGGTCTCTAATTATCTAAGCATGTAGAAACATTTTCTTTAAATGCAACTGTCCTGAGGCTTCATTCTCAATAAACTGGACAAAATGGACTCACTTAACTTTAAAAAAAAAAAAGAGAGAGAAAAAAGGGGGGGTGAGAGAGCAAGAAAGAGAATTAAAGGTATGTGAGAAAATGTTTCTCAGGCTCTTTATGGCTGATTGAGCTAATTTACTGTGGAATGGGCAGCAGACTATCTTTAGATAAATGCTAATGAGGACGTTAGTGCTTTCTTCAGTCTGGCTGCTACTATTATGCTGAAAGGGAAGGTCAACAGCTAATAAACCCAGTTAACAAGCCATTCTGAACTTCACTTTAGCTTAACACTCTTCAAAGTTGCAGTCATTAAATCCATAGGCTATTAGGAGCTGCCCTCCTGTTTTCACCATGAGCGAAGGCAAACTTTCAATGTAGTCATTAATTGAATTAACAGACTCTAATCCAATTTGATGTAGTGTAAATTGAAATGCACATAAGAGCGAAGATGTGTGTAGAGGAGTTTCCCCTTTTCAGGCAGCTTTGTGTCAAACGACTTTTGTTATCATTTCTACACGCCTCCCATGAAGGGTGCTCTCGTGTATATAACCCTTACCATTAGCTGTTCTTTGATATGAATATAGTTTGCTATCAGAAGACAGAGGCTGGCAAGGCAAAAACACGTCTTACAGCTTATTAAACCCCTTAGCTTTAGCGAGAGACAAAGTGGTAAGCAAGGATCTCAAAATACATTGCCACCATTACATTGTGTTACGCTTCTTTGAAGTAGAAAAATATCAGCCACACTTAGCAGACAGGGAACCTCGGGCAGGGGGATGCGAAGGGAAGGAGGTTGGGTGGCAGACGAGCAGGGAAAGAGAAGCCTGAGCCTCTTGCTCACCAGCAAGTGCAACAGTTCTCCTCTACATAGTGTGAATTTGAACCTTGGGTGTGCACACCAGCCTTCGTCCCCCAGGAAACAGCTGGTGGAAAGCCACATTATCATCCAAAAATTCTGAATGCAGCTATTTTTAAATAGGCAATAAGTACATCATTTTGTAAAATGGTATGTTTTCAGTCTTTAAAGGTGCCATGGGCACTGTGCAAGGGACACCTGTCTGCTCCACCAACACCCAGTGCCGACTGTGAATACAGTGCAGACTGTGAATATGGTGTATAACAAACGGCACAAAACCATGGAGCTTTGGGTGTTGTGCCAGCTGTAACGTCTGAAACACAAAGCAGGGCAACTGCCTGGTGTGGAAGCAGGACAGTGGTTCCCTGTGACTGTCACTGGACTTAACCTGGTGTTCAAGCACCAGGAAATCAATGTATTTTCCCAGTTTAGAGAAGGTAGAGGGAGCTGTGGAACGATTCCATTCCGGACACCTCTCATTTCCTGCAGAGCTGGCAATATGAGCTCCTAAACCACCCAAAATCCAGTACACTCTACTCGTGTTAACCAAATATAACCATTGACTTGCCCATGAGGGTGAATAAAGCACCACAGCTGCAAATTTAACAGGGAATTCATTCCTAGAGGACAGGAACTTCTCCAGTCTCTTATAGAAAGGACTGTATCACATGGACTTGAAAATATCTGGGTTATTCATTAATCCAAATAAAACACCAAGGCAAGGAAGCTAAGACAGTTATCCACATACAAAGATCTCTATGGTCCCTTCCAACTCTAAAAATTCAGCGAAATTCAGTGAAAGTACTGGCAAGAGTGGGACAGGGCTATTCTAAGCCTGCAGAGATCATTTATAATATTTCTTTAATATTGACCCACATAATTGGCCCTCTCGCACGCTACCGGTGAAGAAATCCAAGCTTCCATTATCGCAAATACGAAGATATCAAACCACATTCAAGATGCAATAGGACATCTGGAGAGGAAAATGCATGCATATCCAAATCATTGTGTTCTTTCAGAAGCAGAAAAATACAATGGAGCTTTAGAAATAACTAAATATAGTAATTTTAGTTCAACTGTAATTAAGGAAGAAAAAAGCATGACTTCCCCCCATCCTTTTAAGAATCATTGTTCAATGTCACAGCGATATTCAATTATTCCATATAAAGAGTATTTACTTTCTTTTCTGCATTATTATTATATTATCCACTATTTGTATTACTACAGAATGAGCAGTAACACAGGCCCCCAGCTGAGACTGACAGCCCCCCTCTGCTTGGCACTGTGAAGACATATGGCACAAAAGCATCCCCGACCAGCTTTGTATGAGCACAGATAAGGAAGTCAGAAAGAAAGGGAAGGTCGGTATTTTTATTTCATGGGTGGGGAAACAAAGGCAAACTGAGAAAAAAAGACCCAAGAACTTTATAAATTATTTCACACAAGATTGGTTCCATCTACTATCTGCAGGCAGGTCTTTTTCTTGTTTTCATGGACACTTTTACAATGATTAAACAGGAATTTTATGCACACGTGAGACAGCACTCACCAAAAGTTGATTTTTGACCACAGGCCCCCAACCAGGAGACCAGGCGAGAGACAGCGCAAGGAAATAACACCCCAGAGCCCTCATGGCACTGGGTGCTCAGCACCATCCATTCTCCTGTCCTACAGCCCACTCTGGAACTGCAAAGGTGACCGCTGGCACCTGCAGAGGGAACCAAGGCCACCGGTGCAGGGCCTGGCAGCAAGTGCTGCAAATCCCCCTCTTCCTAATAAAACAAATGATACATCAAAACATAAAGAGCCAAATTCCAAGCCTTTGGCAGCTACAGTGGTCCGTATCAACTGGATCCCATGTTTGTTTTTTCTGACTACAGCAAAGTTTCAAATATCACTGCCAAGAAAAGCCCAACATGTACCTTTAGAATGTGAATATTCCATCACGTACCAGAATTCCTCTTTTCCACAGACACTTTTATCAGGAAGATCACAACAAGAAAAAGTACTTTAAAGGGCTGAAGTGACAATGGTGGCAGGAACTGATGCTGAGAAAGCACGTTTGTTTAAAAATCCAATGAAAACTTGCAGGAAAAATATATCTCTGTAGCCTTTTCCAGATGCAACACACACAGACACCGAGTCAAACAGGACCGAGATGTCCGTATTAGGAACAGCTACACCTGCTGAGACGCAAAAGCCCTCCAAAGCCAACGTTGCCATCTGATGTCCAGACAGCTTCCCAGCTCATCCCAGCAAAACCCTGCACCTCTGCAAAGAGGTGAGGGGCCGAGGCCAGGCTGAGCCCAGGCAGGTGCCCACACGGGAACCGCTTCAAGGAGGGCAGCGGAGCCAAACCAGCGTTTTACTTCCAAAAACTCAGCTAACCAGCTGTATCTGGAAAGGATACCAAGAGTTTAGTGCCTGTTTGCTTCAGGGTTTACTTACACACTGCCTTCACCATGTCCTATTTATGGAGCACAGAGCTCCTAAGAAGCAGGAAGAAAGCAAGGAGCAGATGCTGTCAAATCCATCTGCCGATGTATTTCTGGATAATTTCAGGTCATGAGGAATAAGGAATCCACAGACCGTCCATATCTGATAAAGCACAACACAGACCTTTGCTAAAGTCAACACTTTTTTTTTTTAACACAGACTGAGTAAATGTGATGAAAACATATTTTTAAAAGCAGTTGGGATCCGGACTCTGGTTCTTTCCTCTTTCAAAGAGCAAAGGGTTATTAGCACAAGAGTCTCTGTAATTACCAGCCACCAAATTACACCCCAATGTGTACGGAGATCATAAAATGGCCACTGATGGACATCGCTTTCCTCCTTCTCAACCATCATTGCTGCCATACAACATGCAACTAGTGAATTTGTATGTGACTGTTTCCAAGGATGAAGAAGCAAACACGGAGTGACGACGGAGCTAATCCTGCTGGTACCGGCAAATGTCACTGTGGGATAAGGCTGTGACCCCCCTGGACACACAGCGACAGACGTTCAACCCTTAACCATCAGTGAGGGACTTCTAATCCCCCCCAGAGTCGTCAGGTGTCGGTCCTAGAAAAATAGTATCAACATTGATAGAAAACAAAAGGATGGGAGAAGCCCTGCTGGGTGTACACCACCGGGAGGTACAAAAGCTCACACCGGGAAAACAGGGATAATTAATGGATCTTTTTGAATTTTGTGTGTTGTAGTAATTTTCACCCTAGAATCTTAACATACATTTCACGTGTAGTCCAACCTCAGAAAAAATAAAACCCAACTTATTTATGCCGCGTTGTTCTGTGTATATGGAAGTGAAAAGAAAAATGGAAATGAAGGAAAACATGGAACAATAGTGGAACAGTGGGCTCTCTTGTTTTGCACAGAAAGGCGTAATAAAATTCAGTGGCTGCAAGCAGAAGTTAGAAAAAAAAAATCAAGCTATAAATAGGATGCTAATTTTTAACTGTGAGGGTAATTAACCACTAGAACAACTTCCCAAGGACTGCAGTGGATTCTCAATTACTGGCAATTTTAAAGTGAAGACCAGATTTATTTATTTTAAAGATATGCTCCATCAGGAATTAATTACATCAACTCCTGCTGCCTGAATTGTACAGAAGCTCAGTCAAAATGATCCAAATGGTCTCTTTCGGCATTCTGGTCTCTGATCAGGCCAGACAGCAATCCAGAAGAAATGGGGGAATTTTCAAGGAAATAAAATTACAATTGCACCGGTGCTGGCAATGAGACCCCAGCACTGCTCCCAAAAGGGTCAACATCCCAACTCGGCATCAGCACAATGAAAACTGTACTTGCATAATAATGTTTCACTTCAGGACGCAGTCTATTCAAATTCACCTTAACAGTAACAGAGAATAGAAATTAGATGGGGCAGC
>JAHREE010000161.1:7380878-7413023 GCA_033628505.1 Tringa tobata | reverse complement strand
TGGAAGGTGCTGAGGTACAGATTGCACAGAGGTCACCCTTGTGTGCAGGCGAGGGGACAGTCTGATAGGAATGACGTGCCTTTTCCCAGATGACTCTGGCATTAGCAGTGGAGCTTGCCTCTGTGTTGGACAGGACAGGTTTGGTTCTTGCTGATGGGAAATCGACCAACAGCACAAAGAGATTAATTGTTGTTCCTCTGCGTTTATTGAGACCTGCCAGCTCTCCAGTGCCTAGCAGAGGGGGCAGCTCTTTAGGATGAGAAGTATCAAACCCCTTTCCCTGCAGGTAAATTCTGGGAGTGGGAGAGGATGAACTTACATCTTGACTTAAAGGTTTAAAACATCTTTCTAAAACTGAATCTGGTGTTGTCCCTCAATGTTTGCAGAATTCAGAATGTAAAATGTGCTTGATTGCTTGGTTTATTTTGTTACAGAGACAACTAGCCTAATAGATAGATATACAATGATTAGTTGTAATATTAGTATTTTAATGGAGCAGGTGGTGGGAGTGACTGTCTTTTCTGGTTTGACCATTTAGTCCTCAGTGAGCGTCTTACTGGGTGAGTCTTGAAATGTGTTTTGAGCTCTCTATAGAATTGCCATGAGGAAAGGTCCTGAAAGACCTGGAATGATAGAATATCGTGAGTTGGAAGGGGCTCGTAAGGATCATTGTGTCCACCTCCTGACACCACAACTGTAGCTCTAGTACAGGTTATATGTTATTGCTAGTGGCAGTGCAGTGGTGGCATCTGGCATCCTGGTGCCCCAGGAGGTGAAAACAAGCAGATTTTCTTGAACTAAGGCTGTCATAGCACAGCAAAATGTGATGCAGGAGCAGCTGCAGAGCTGCTTTATTTCTAGGAGACTGTTGTGGCCCTTGACTCTAGATGGACATATAATGAACCTTGAGAAACATTACGTGTGTCTGCCAGATAGTCAGGGTGTTATCAGTGGAATACATAATACGTCAAAGACCAGGACCGGTGTAATGATTTGTTCAAAAACAGCTAAAACAATTGGTAAGGCATGAAGAATAGTCTGAACCAAGGGGTTGGGAGACGTTTCTATTGTACAAATATTGATCACCAAACTCCTGTAAAACACACCAAGTATTGGAAGCTTCTGTTCCTGTATCTTCTGCCTTGCAGATACATTTGGAAAGTGTAGAACTCTGTCTTAAATTTAACTTTGACACACAATTAGAACCATGGTGCACTCTGAACCTTAACAACTTGCATAAAAAAAAGATACAAAAATTTGACCTTTGCTTTCAGACCTATGACCGCATGAAAAGTGTAAGACATTGTTTAGTAACATTTTCTCAGTATTCTTCCTCTGCCCATTTTTTGTGCAATTAAATTAGCATGATAAAAAATACCACCTCCGTTTCTGAAAAAATTGTCACGTCTGCACTGTGTTAAGTGGGAAGTGCATGAAATATGGTTGATGTAGCAATGCTGTAAATGTTTATAGTAAAAGAAGTGTCCAGTGTTTTCTCTACCTAGCATTCTGTGCCAGGTCTTTATTTACTGGCTGAAGGATTTCTTTTTAACAACTAGAAATATTTTTGTGGGTATTGTTTCCTGACCACCTGGAATTGCTGACATTTCAGTCCCTGTAGGATGAACTGGGGAAAGCTACACATGTAGTTTGAATGAACTCTTTGGAGTGACAGAAGTTCTGTGTAGGGATTTGATTCCACAATGTCTGTGTTAGGTTCTGTTAGATGTTTCTGTCTCCTCTCTCAAAAATTGTGCATTGTGAATTGTGAGAAGTCTGTTCTACTGAAAGATGTGCCCGCTTTGTTCTAGAGCTGAAAGAAATGAGATCATGTTAGCTGTTGTTCAGATGTAAAACCACTATGTCTCTCCTGAAGAGAAAAATATACCAAAGCTCTATAAGCTTCCTTGAAGCAGTATTGCTGCACCAGTATTTCAGCCTACTGAAATTTGAACTACCAATGTAAATAACAGTCAGTGTTAGCCTCAGGTTGAATATTGTTACTGAACATGAACGGTGCTCCCCATAAGATTATGGGCTTTTCCTTTAATTACATCTATATATATAAAAATACTATATTGTGGTAAACTTCTACAATAATTTATTGACATAATTTAAAGAAATTTCTTTTATAATGCATGCAAGGCAGAAAAAAATGAAGATGTGGAGTGATGGCAGGAAGGAGTTCTTGAAGATATATTATTAAAAACCTAAGGAACAGTACCACAAAAGTTAGTTCATAGGAGTAAAAAACTATTATTCTTAAAGAAATAAACACACACAACCCCCCAGACTTATTTATTGCAAGTAGTTTATATAGACTTCCGTTTTGGGGTTGGACTAATCATTGACCAGATCATTTACTGTTAACTGCATTTGAAATTCCAGTTACAGAGTATATCATAATTGTTCTCTGAAGGCCATTAAGAGTCAAAAGCTCATTTTACTTCACCTGTAAATCTAATTGTTCTTTCCTGAAGTCTTACAATATTATATTTCATATTCTGTGTTTATAATCATAAGAATGTTTCTTCAAACCTTTGTTTCCTAAAGTCTATGGGAAACTTAAAATTGAAATCTCCAGTTATATAATGACAGGACTTAAATAGCTGGTGAGTTTGACAGTGTGTTAAATGAATTGTGGGTCTATTTTTATTAGTTTAATAACCTCACACAAACAAGTGTTCTAATGACATCAAAGAAAAGTCAGTAAAAGCAGGGTAAACTTTTATGCAACTCACAAGCTAATGGAAGAAGGCCTCAAGTTTTCAGCACTACCTCTTAACTTGTCTTAACATTCACATAAAATACTGAAATGCTTTTGGTTTTTTAGTTTTTTGGGTTTTTTTTTTTGTTGGTTGATTTTGTTTGTTTGTTTTTGCAACAGTAGCCCAGCACTATTAGAACTAATGTTTAGACTTCCTTTGTGTTCAGTAATACAAGGAGAATATAAAACCAGCCATTCTAAAGGGAAAGGAAATGAATATGGTTTACTGCAGCAAATTCAAGCAGCAACCTGATCTGGCATATTAGATCAGATGTTTACCGAGACAGAATCTAGAGTTTCACATATATTGGGATTAAATATGAACATGTTTTCCTTCAGCTAGTTGCAAAACAGAAAAGGATTTGTTAATAATCTACGTGCTATTGTTGTGAATGGTTGATCATGATTCCTTCTTGATCACAATTTTCTGTCCTATCCATTACTTTTACCCAACAGTTTTCTTGCCAATTTATTATTGCATGCTCAAGTTCAAAAGAAATCATTTTGCTTTCTGTGGAATACAAGTAAATGTTCTACAATGGAAAATGAAGCCCACCATTGCACTGCCTTTGTCCTTTTCTTAAGGGTACTTCAAAAGGCATATAAAGCCTTTTCCTTTTGTGTTGTGTCAGCCTTCAGAGATCCACTGATCACATCTGTTCTCGTTATATCTCAGGTTGACCTTGGCACAACAGGAAAAGCCTTCCTCAATATAAAGAGAAACCAATACCTGGCAATTCATATGATATATCAGTGAATTCTTTTATACGTTTTATCTGCTGAGATTCTAGGCAGGGAGAAAGTTGCATGGTCTTTATGTTGTGGGGAGAAAAAGTATGGGAATAGCAAATAGTATAAAAGATGATGACCTAGAATCTTTAGGTTACCATGAAAGGGTATGTTCCCGGAGTTTCACTATTATGTGGAAAGGATCTTGCTTGTACTGAAGAACATCTGTCTAGAACCCAGGGATCTCCTCTTTTATTTGCTGAAGTTTGTCCTCAGCAGAAATACTCAGAATCTTCTGATAACTTAAATGTGTCAAATCCTGCATGGGTGTCTGGGACCTCTGGAACACAAAACTATTTATTCTAGTACCTGTGCCTTTGTACTGGTTTTAGACTCCCATTCTTGTCATAGTACCTTTCGTAAGCACTATATAGACACTTGGCAAAAAGTAGGTACTGCCCTGCAGAACATACAACCTGGAAATGTGAGATTGATGGAAATTGGGGTCTCCATTTTATAGATAAGGAAATTGATGAACTGAGAGATTAAACGACTAATCCTAGGGTTACACTCTAGACCTGGAGCAGCAGAACACATGTAGACCAGCGTTTAGCATTGTAATAGAATTCTTCACTTCCTGCTGATGTCAGTAAGGAACTAGCAAATTGTTTTGAAGAGAACTCAGTGTTGGGTATCTTCTGCTAGAAAACCGTGGTTAAGGCTGTATACCTTCTCTTTTGCTGCACAAAGATTCAGAGATAGCAATGCCTGCACACCTCTTCCCCCTGCTTTTGTGCTTGCTCTGTATTTGCAAACAGGAAGCCAAGTTTGTTGAGAGGGGTAGAAATAATGCCCTCATGCTGCATTTTACCTTGTCATCTTAAAATACCAGCTAAAAATCAAGAGCTGTATGCAAGTGTTTTCACTGCAATGCAACTGCTTTTGTGGAATAATAGCAAAGAAGAGAATAGAAATGGCAAAGGGGAGCTGGTGTGTCACAGAGCAGTAGCAAATATTACGTGCATGAAGGTTAAGTCCTACTCTTATGTGGAAACAATAGAAATCTCTCAATAAAAGAGAACAAAGAAATCTTGAGTTGCATGAAGGAGAGAGGGAAAAATACTCCCATATCTGAAGCATTAACTGCATAGTACAGCTCCTGGAAGTGAGGGGAAAGAAAGCTTGCTTTTTTTTACCTCCCAACAGAGGCCCTATCAGATTGAGACTTAAATGTCCAAGCTAATAAACAAACCTGATGTATAACCCAATATTTGCATACAAGATTTATTAATTTTTTGAAGGCATAAGTTTGGTAGGAATGTTGTGATGGATTGATATTTCAGTGACAAATAGAAATGATACATCAATTCTTCCTCCTTTTTTTTTTTCCTCAGTTTTTAATAACCCGTGTGAATCACTGTACATATTTTCTTCCCAAGGATAAGGAGTGTAAGTTTAAAATTTGGATTTTGGCAGTAGGAAAGAATTTATCTTCTGTATAGCCTGTACAAAAGCAAAGTGTGTGCGTGTATTATAGGCTTTGCAGGCCTTGACCTCTGGAGAGGCCACATGGGTTTGAAAGTTGGCAGAGATGCAAAAAGTAATGAGCTCATGACCCAGCGTTTTGAAGGCGTGCAAGAAACTGTCTTAGATATTGATCCAAATGTGTCTAATTGGGATGTCAAAAGTGGCTTCTGCAGCTAAGATTTTTGCTAGATTTCATGTGGCCTTCCCTGCTGATAGCTTGGTTTCGAACAAAGATCTCCACAAAAGGTTTCCAGGATGAGGAAGAACTTTATGAAATGTAAAAAGGGCACTAGGTCTTGAGGTGCTGGTGCTGTTTGGGGTAGTCTTACCAGCTGAGTGTCTTCACTTGCATGTTTTCCTCTTGGCATTTTCTGGTCAGACGCATTAGTCTTTCTTCTACCTACAAGAAATACAAAGGAGAAAAAGATGTCACTTTATGTCTGATAAGAAAGACTTTATGTCTGATAAGATGTCACTTTATGTCTGAGAAAAAAGTTATAAAAAAAAAAAGAGGAGGAAGGTGGCAGTGGGATGTTATGATTCCCAAGGAAGTCTGTCACGGGGAGACAGCAAACTGACTACCCAGCACTGTTTCGGTTATCTCCACTGAATGTTGTCAGTTATTAAAATGTGGTGTTCTTGTGTCTTGCTATGTAATTTCATTGAGTGTTTTCTCTGAATATATTCTCATATTGATAAATAAAATCTCTGGGGTATTTTATACCTTAATACTATTGAAACGAACTGTTGAGTACTGTTTAACTATTTCTTTTTTTCTTGTTTAACCATATACTGTAGAACAGCCTTATAACAGTCCTCGGTAATACTGTTTCTTGGCAGTGATCAGTTTAGCCAGTCTGAGGAGGAGGGTCCCAGTTCGAGGAAGAAATATGTAAGTTCTTATGATATCCCTATTTAGCAAATTATTCAAGGATATATTCCATCTAGAAGACTTGTTTAAATAAGTGTTGGCTTCACAGGAAGCCTAGAGCTTACTTTAGGCATCAATGCCATCCTGAATAGAAAAAAGCAATGAATATCAGAAATATGTTGAAAGGAAATAGAATTTTTTGAAAACAAGAAAATATATAAAAATATTTTTAATTACTTGTGCTTACTGCTCTAACTGTACTAGTAATACAGTGCAAAACTTGCAGATGCTTGCATGCATTCATGTTATTTTGTGGTTTTCAGTTGTGAAAATACGTTTGCAAAATAACGTACTCAAAGCAGAGATTTGATTGCAGCCTTTAGTGAAAATTTGCAAAACGTTAGTGGTTTATGTTGAAATTCAAGTGTGTTTTTTTTTTTTCTTTTTGCAACCTGAATGCAAGGTGAAAAAGACTACTTAAGCAATGTTATGACGTTATCTAACCTGCATGGAACAGGATAAGTTCTCAAGGTAATACTTTTTAAAATGCATCCAGCAATAGTTTAAACTAAGCAAGGTTAGACTGTAGAAGCAAGCTCTGTTCTGTCATTAGCTCTTTATGGTTTGCTAGTTTTACCATTTGGAATTGGAATGCTGCCTGGGTAAGAGTGCATTGAATTATTTTCTGCAGTGCTGTCTATCTTGATATAGTGCTGATTCTGTTATTCTTGCTTCTGATGTATTCAAGTTGGCATGAACGTGAAAGACATAATTCTCATTACCTGTGCTAAGCCAGGCAGGGAGGGAAACAAGCTTGACTAAATGCTTGGATTTCAACCAATGGTGCAGCAAACTAATGTTCCGAAAATGAAAACTGTTACTGTACACTCATCAGCTGAAAACACTGTGAGCTTTAGGAATAAAAATTTAAAGAGAGAAACTGAGGATGCTGTTTGGCAAGTTGACCCTCTTCAGTTTAAAAGCATCAGAAAGAAAATTCCTGTGAATAATAAAGGTACTTGTTACTAATAACAATTGCTGATTTTATGCTGAAGGACATATTGTGTAGCACTTTTATTTTGAGTTGATGCACTCCTTGGCAGCAGCAGACAATAAAAATGGATAAAATTTTCAGTATCAATAGCTGCTTCAAGAACTCTTGTAGGTCAGTTTCTCAGAATATGCTTTAAAGCTAAGAAAGTTGCATCAGCAGAGTTACAGTTGTCCTTGAGAGCTTCATACCAACTTTGAACTCCTTCCTTTCACCGCAGTATGTAATTGTACCACTGTGTTTGTGGACTGGCAGTATTCTTATTTAGAGCACTGCCCTGCTCTTGGAAATGAGCTATTCCCATTTATGCAGCTCAGCTTCTTCTGTAGCTTAAAAGCATTTTCATCTACATTTTTTTTCTTTTCCAAATGCCTGCAGAGTGCATGGCTATTTATTAGCACGTGTGGCAGCTTAAATGGCTCTTGTCAACAATTACCCATTTACAAAAGTGGCAGTCTTCATTTGTGATGTTGTAACGAAAATGATCTCTAAACAAGTGTCTGGTGTGTTTCTTAAAATATAAAGTGATATCTCTAAAATGTATCCTGTGAGGTTGAAAACAATTCAAAGAATAATTTGCGCTCTGTAACAGATCAAGATGGAATACAACGTTAACATTTTTTTCAATTATCTTTGGAAGACCAACTTTTTCTTGTGCTTACCAGCAAAGTTATGCCCCACATAAATTCTGTTTGACAAAATAAATACTGTTTGACAAAAGTAGTCATGATATAGGGTAAAGGGGGTAGCATTAGAATAAGTAAAATGTGTCAACTGTAAAATGAAGGGAAAGAGAGAAAAAGGGGGTTTTCAGCAGTTCCAGCAATATTTATTTCCTGGAATATTCACTTTTCTCAAACTCTTAGAGTTTTTTTAAAAAGGAGCTATAAATTCTGCCACCACTGAAACTAATCATTGGTAAAACACTGCTCCTGTGTGATCAGGGTTTGACCCCTAGAGTCCTTGTACACTGCTGACCATGGTCTATAGGGAAATTAGATCTACAAACTCTAAAAGCAGAGATTTGCCAATAGCTTTGTGAGTAACTACCTAAATCCAGGACACGTTCAAGATCACAAAGTGTTCAGTAGAGCAGGGCTGGGGGGAAGTGAATGGATCTGTTCCTAGAGAATTTGATAAGAAGCTTTACTTGGGAAACATATAGAGAAAATCATGCTGGTGACAGTCCTACTTCCCCAGTCTGAAAGCATATGAAATAAGTATCTGTGACCCAAAGTAGGTCAACAGAGCCTTTTCATGAAGAATATAGTCTGCATATGTGTCTCCCTTTCTCTGTAAAAGCAGACAGCTCTCAGTTATATATGTGTGACTGCAAGGAGCTCAGTAGTGTTTCTAAGACACAAGTAATTTTTTTTTGGTAAAAGTTTAAGCATGAAAAAGGATTACTTAAACAAACTTTTATCCATCTACTTTAAATCTACTTTAATCTATACCTATGTGTAGGTGAAATCAGCCTCACACCTATTCAATTTTTTTCACACTCTTACCATTCTCTCACTCAACAATACAACCTCAAGTTGTTTATAGCTTACATGGAGGGAGAGCATGCATACTTTATTAAGTATCTGTCTTTTTGAAGCAGATAGAGCAATTAAAAATATTTAATAGTTATAATTTATATACATCATTACATGCATTATATGTGTATAATTTATGTGTGGACAAGGGGGGGGGAAATCCCTGTAGAGGGGAAGCAGGACTTAGAAAATTGAGAGCTGAGCTATCAAGATGTGAGAGATGACTGCAAATTTTAATTTCATGCTTTCCCTTTTCATATTAGTTGTTGCTATTTTATGAGCCTATTTCTTGTGGAAAGGTTAGTCCTAATCCAAAACTCTGTTTCGAGAAGAAACCTAAAAACTAGAGTGGAAGTATGATGGACTATGTGGGGAAAGAATTTGAAATGTTCTATGTATACGGTACATCTTATTATATACCATATCTTCCTAGCACAGTGGGGTTTACTTGATTTTCTTTTATATGGTTTATTTTTTAAAAGTCAGCGATGTCATTCCTGATTGCTATAATAGTAGCTTAGTGTTAATGGTTTACCAGCCAAATACATAAATCCATGAGATTGAAAGGTCTTATCATGGCTCTGTAAGGGTGTTCCTATCCTGAAAGTTTCTAGACACGATTAGAAACACTACTGATATAAACCTTTCATGGAAGTCCATAAATTGCCCTGTAAGCCTTTATTAAACTGGAGGAAAAGGTGACCTACTTCATGAACTAAGAATGGACCATATTGAGCATCCTGGAAAACAGGTCAAAGAAAGCTATAGCTGTTGTTTTTAACCGTATTAAAATACTGCCCTTCAGCATTTTCTTGTGCTAGTGTGCAGCTCAGAATTAGAATAGTGTAACATAATCTTTTATCCTATCCCATGCCTTTTTTTCTTTCTTAGGTTTCTTTTCTTTTTCTGAAACAACTATTCCATTTTCCAGGACCTTTCAAACAATGCAAAAACATATTGTAGGTAAACTAAGAATCCTTGCTTTTTAAATAAAGTCTCTGATTTAGGAAAATATTCAAGAAGTGAATGTCTTCAATTTCCAAACTGACTTGTCTTTAGGTTGAGGTTGTGGGCTATAAAGAAGGTTATTAATGGTTTTCAAGTAACTTTGTTTCCAAATAGGGTAATTGTTTTTGTTGTAGTTGTTTTCTAAAGGACACTGGCATCCTAAAGTAGCTGCCTTAGGTTTAATAAATATATATACAGATAACTAGACTGCAGACGTATTTTAGCCTTTATCTACGGTATTAGTAAACAGTGAATATGTGGTGTGTTAAGACCTAAATTAGTCTTTTTTTGCACTGGAATTTTTAGCTTTAATGAAACATCAATTCTCTTGGCATTTTTATTAACAGCTGCTATTTTTCTTTATTTCTAATGAAGCAAAATCTTACACTTTACTACCTTTTTCCACTAGTATTTTTGGGGTGACATTGTAGCTTTGAAAACCAATCTACTTCACATTACATTTCTACTGCCAGTTTGGCCAAAAATGGCTTGATTATGTACAGAAATATAGTAAATGCACAGGTGGAAAGACAATCATATTTAAGAACATACAGATTACAGTAGAGGGTAATACAACCGAGTGAGCAGAGTCTGTTGTCAGAGCTGTAAGAAGAGCTGTATTTAGATGCTTATAGATACAGTTTTGGGGAAAAACTGCCTTGGGGGAAAAAAAAAAAGTGAATTCTGAAATGAATCAATACATTATTCTGTCTCCTAGTCTGAATACCTCTGTCAGGGTATCTTTGTTCCATTTTCAGATGTATTTGGTGGGGATGACTTTGCAGAATTATTCACTCTCAGGTTGGGGTTTGTGTCATTATTCTGTATGGCACTAGCAGTAGTAAATCGGTTATGTAGTTTCTGCGTTTCTTGCTGTTACAGGTGAAAGAGACAAACTTGTATGCATTGTAGGCTTGAAAAAGTTACAGAGGAATGCAGTTTCTTAAAGGAGTTAAGTTTCTGCTTTGGTAGAAGAGGATCAAAGAAACTGTAAAAGACAACCTATCTGTATGCTTTTAGATGTGACTTCCTAAAGGTAATAGTATGATACTATAGTATAAATATAGTATAGAATAAAGTATAATAGGAAAGCAGACCAGATGAAACTGGAAAATGTTTATCTGTACCACTCAAGACAGGTCCATTGCATTGGATGGAATTATGATACCTTAAAATAAATAAGGCTTTCTTTTGAGGTGCTTCTTGAAAATGTGACGAGCTTGTCATAAAAGCTGTAGGGAGAACTGTGAAAACTAGAAATAGGAACTAAACATGGTTGGTTTCAACAGCTCTGCATGGGCCCAGTGAACGATATGGGTTTATTTACAGTGGAGCAAAGAAGTTCCTTAGCTTTTGCTCTAGGACTTTGTATTCAGATGTGATTCTGTAAAATTCAGAGTAACTTCTGTGAGTGCTAACAGAACTTGTGTCCTGCGTGACTCTGTGTCTGAATCACCTTTTCAGAATTTCCAGAAATAGTTCAGCAGCTTTTGCTATGAATCCTAAAATAATCGGCCTTCTTCCTCCTTTTGTTTGAGAAGGAATTAAAGGTTTAGTTGGGTTCTTATGAATGTTCCTGATTATTGCACTGCACTGTGATTACTGTTTAGCTGCTGTGTTTGCCAAGGACAGGATACTTGAACTTTAGACTTATGACCTTCAGGATGCTTTTCCTTGATCCGGTAGTGAAATAAGCATTTTCTGTGCAGTGGGCCAAAGATATTGGGTGTTACCAAAGATTAGGCTGTGTGCTGCAGAACTCACCTGTTCTTTATGTGTAATGTGCTTGCTGTTTTTAGAAACACTGTACCCTGAAGACCTGTGAAAACAAAATAATCAAGTTACAACAGAGTATCTGAGCTCAACAGCTGTAAGTATTCACATGTTTGAGAAACCCAAAACCTTGCATATTACTTCTAAAGTAAAATTCTCATTTTGTTGCAATATGAGCAAAAAAGCTGAGCTTCTCAGTGTATCTGTGGTGAAATGCCTTCAGTCTTCTCTTGGATCACTAGTTAACAGAAGACTATATGGTACATATAGCCAGTTGTTGTGTCAGAGAATATCAAGGGTTAACAAGAATAGCAAAGCTCTATAGATATTTTTCACAATAAAGTTGCAACTCATGCTACATAGTTTCTTTCCTTTTAATCTGGAGGACTGCAAAGTCCAGCTACTGCAAATTTGGAATTTATTTGGAATGGTGGTAGATGCAATCACATAGCCATTCTTTTGAAAGCTCATTTTCCCATATTATGCATGTGAACAGACATCCAAGTGCTTGCTCTGCAAAAGCATGGGTGCAGAAAATAGGCAGACAGATTTTAATTAAACTTTATTAATTTTTTTAAATAGATGAGTACTATAAGGCATTCCTGTTAAAGTTTGGTATCAAATGATGTCATGATTTTTCCAGGTTAGGAGTAATTAGTTTATAATAAGGCCAGGAAAAACAATCAGCTTTAAAATTGAGGTTATCTATTCTTTTGTTCGCTGTACTACCTACTGTTTGATGAAGATTAATCAATTCACCCTGTGTTCTGTGCTGCAAATATAAAGGCTATGAAAGCCTCTTAATCTAAGTCTAAAATACTCTTGCTATTACTGAAATTGAATCTGCTGTGACCTGTCACCAAGTAGATGCACTAGGCTCATTCTTTTTCACTTCATAACATCTGTAGCTTTCTCATTAGCTAAACAGGCCGAGGACGTTGCTGTGTTAATTTGCTTAGTAAGGACTTTGTGTAGTGTGCAAAGATTGAGTGAACTCCTTTCCATGCAAACCCTCCCACGAGTCTATACAGGAATGGGGCAGGAGTGGGTCTAGGAGGGTATTGGGCACATGTAGGGACAGCAGGATTAGTCACACATAGGGATAGCAGTTTGCAAAAGAGATTAAAGCACTGGTGGTGGGCGTTTTTCCTTCAGAATTTTTCACCATAATAATCCACAGCAAAACCCGGTGTTCTGATTTTAAGACTTGAAATATTTGGCATAAACTCACCCTGGACAAGGTGAAACCTTCCTCAGTTTTAAGCTTTGAGATGACAGAGTTTCTTCTTCATAGTATAACTTCGTCCCTAAATTCTCAAGAACCATACATTCAAAATTCAGTGGTTATAGTTTACTTTTCTCTCCAGACAAAGCAGATAAATAAGAACTTGGGTGTTTCTTGTTTCTTTGGCAGACTGGAGGTCTTTCAGTCTTTTATAGGTAGGTAGATAGGTAGACAGATAGATAGCTAGGTAGATAGATCGATCAGGGATCTATAGCAGTTTCATCTAAGAAAATCGCTCTTCTCCATGACATGATGCAATGTGATTCATACTTGCTGTTTTGTGAAAATGCTATTAATTGTTGTTCTGGGGATCCCGTGAACTAAGAGACAGTAGGTAAAATCTCAGTGTTGAGGCTGTTATTTTCCAAAGAGCATTCAAAGAGGAGTACAGCACTGTCTGCATCTGCAGTCACACTGTAAAACCAAGAGCTTGTTTTGGTCCTGAAGAGCACAGCAGAGAGTGAGCACTTGGTCTACAGTCTCAGGTCTCTGTCAAATAGGAGAGGAGAGCCCTGAAACAGCACAGTAATCAGGCAAGAGTAATTTTTCCAACAGCAACAATGGAGTCTTAAAACAAACAAAGCTTAAAAAATAAGCTTTGAAAACCTTTTTGCTAGATGGTTAAAATTGGCACAAAACGTACTGAAAAGTGGGCATGGTGGTGGAAGCAAAAAGCATTTTGCTTCTTAGTTTCATTATGGTTAGAAATACTTATCTGTGAAGAACAGACTTGCCACCAGATTTTTGTGTTTGTCAGCCTTTTTGAGGTAGAGACATTAGCTATACAAAAACCCAAGGAGAGGGCTGTTGGTGATAAAACAGTATTCCTCTTTCCTTTTTGGTATTTACCAGAGGTTTCAGGCCCATCACTTTCCAACTGAAGAGCTTACGCTTCTCTTCTTCCAAAGAGACTGTAATCAGTAGTAGTCCATTGAACTAATTGCTTGTTTGAGTGTTTTGAAACAACAAAATTAAGAGAGAAATAGAAAGAGGGAGGCTGCCTTCTTAACAAAATCTCAGAAGTATTAGGGCCATTTTCTGTTTGTTGAAAAAGCCTGCAGCCCAAGTCTCTTTTGTCTGAGACTGACATATTAGTCTCCAAGTTCCCTAGAAAAAAGGAAAATTACTGGCCAGTGGGGCCATTTACTGTTGTTTCTGTGTGTTTAAGGAAAAAGAAATGGAGTAGATATTGCCTGGATCAAAATGAGTTGTTCACCGTAGATTTTTTTTTTTCTCCACTCCTGATTCAGAGAACAAATACTCATGATGATACTTTAAGGATGCTGTTCTGAAATTTGTTGCCCTTCCAGTTAAAGTAAAATATAAATTTTTGTAACAGCTAAGTAATTGGGTATATATAACTCCATGAAATAACAAATTCATGGTTGAATTTCTGTCTTTGCTATTTCTTTATCACACTTAGGGACTCAGCTGCATACCGAAGGGCAGAAATTCATATGTAGGTTATTTTTTGACCAAATTCCCTCCATTCTACAAAGAAACCTGCAAGTAAAAGAAGTAGATACACTTTGTGTTTGGTAATAGAGCAATGACTAAGAAGGCATTAAACTCTAAATTTTTAGTAATTCTTGGAACGGTTGAAAAAAACCAACAAACTGGCTGAGAAGCCAGTTCCTGGTCTCAGGAAGCTTCTTGAGGTGCAAATCCACTGATGCCAGGAGGTAACCTAAACAGAGGATCTGTGAGGAGACCTTGATGGCTACTGACTGTTACTCGGTAGCAATCCTAGCAACTGGATTGCAAATATGTATACTTTCTGATTTTTGGTTGTGGCTATTGTAATTTCTAAGCAGTCCTTTTCTATTTAAAAGCACCAAACAATCAAAAAAATATTAATATTGGGATAATCACTCATTTTGCTGCCTGCATATTTGCTTTTATGATAGCTATCGTTAAGAATTATTTTTTTTTTGTTATAGTAGAGGCTATAGGCTGAAACAGACCGAGCGTTCCACCATCCCTCCACCAGTGGTTAAAATCACAGTGCATGAGAGGAACAGAAGGGATGGGGGGTGGGGGAAGATGTAAAGGGGTGAATTAACCTGTCTTAGGCAATATAGTGGTAAGGCTGGACTAATCCTCAAGATACAGTGTAAAGATTTAGGGCTCATGCTTACCGAATGAACAGCTGTAGCAGTTTGAGATGCTACTACCCTTTGGCAGCGTGTTTCCGTCCCCACAGCAGACGTTATCTAGCTCATAGTTTTGCATTTTGATGTGAACTGCTTCCTCAGAGATGAGCAAAAGCTCTGCCCTGTGAAAGGGGCTGCACACCCTCTCTGCCCTGGTGGCACCACAGCCCACAGGGTCAGTAGCTGGAGCTGTACCAACTTGACCTACAATAGCAGTGTTCACCACAACTTGCCTTGCTGAAGTCTGTCATTTGACTGCATTGTCCTCTCTCCTGAGTACATACTTCATTTTCCTAATGAGAATGTGCTGATACATGTTGTGGGTGGTGTTTGGTTTTTTTTATGGTAAACTGAAGTGATACGTAATGATAAAAGAAAAAATGAAAGGTACATACATCTATTTTACCTGTAATATGCAGAGGTTGATCTGTTACACTCAACTTAGTTTTTAATTTTAAATGGTCATTTGGATGATTAGGCTTCATTAACAGCAGTGTTCTTAAAGAAGTGGAAATTTGGAAGGGCTCCATTTTGTGCACTGCTTGTTTGTCTTGTAACATTGATGAATTAAGCAAGTAGGGTAGAAGAACCACAGCAGGATGGAAGTGTCAGTGTGTGCCAGCTGTGAACACAATTTTGAGGCTCATCCTTCCTACTCTTCATGTGTATATTTGTCAGTATTAAAAATATCTGTGATTTGGATAGCTGTGAAATGCCACAAACAAATGAAAAGCTTGATGCAAATATAATTTCCTTAGTAGCATAACGTTCATCTGCTTTGATTTACCAAGCTTTCCTGTAATTAGTGGAGAAATCCTCCACTCAGTGTTGACATGACGGCAGTGTGCAGGATTCATTATTCATCTACTTGAAAACCTGTTCTAAAGTCTCTGAACTTGTTTCACACATCAGTGGAGTAAAGTGACTTTTGTGGAATTGCTACAAATAAGATGAGAATCAAACCCGCTCTCTGGAGAATTAGATCTCAGAATAGGTTTTACTTTGAACTTGCACTCTATTTTGCAAAACCTGGTCTAAACGTAGATAAACCCCCTCACTAAGGCCTCTTATCCCACTAGATATTTATGAAAAGCAGCCAGAGTGAACAGTGTGTACCTATTTAAAGGCTGATTTAATCCTTAAGGAAGTTATGTCTGGTTTTGGATTTTAGGATGTTCTCAAGGGATTGTTTTCTGGTTTGTGAAAATACTGCAAAAAAGAAAGCAAAGATGGAATTTCCTACTATTTCCTTCCAGGCTTTTCCTTGGATGATTATGCTGGCTAGCAAGTTCTGCAATATGCCTAAATGCAAGCCTGTAATCTTTTAATGCATTTAACACAAAAAACGAAGTGCTTTTCAGTGCGATCATATGTAGGTAAGTACCACATATTTTTCTGTATTTTGTAAACTCTATTTTGTTGATGTAGCTATGGCAAGCATTCATTCATTATTTCCCCCCCTGCATTTTTAAAATCAAGTTCAAACGATGAGTGGGCAGAGCACTGTGCATAGACAGAAACTTGCCATCTGTCAGTACCTTTTCTGCACTGGAGCACTGTCACCAACAGTGATAGGCCGTTAGATGTGGGGCACAACAGGGTGCTCAATAAAGTGTTGGGAGTGTGATCAGCACAGTCCTGTTTTACAGTGGAACCGATTTCCCAAGGTCCTACTACATGGTCAGGAGACTCATGGTGGTTAAAGACGAGGGACGAAGCCCAGCTACTTAAGGGAGGGCTGTGTTTGGCTGTAACTCTGGGGGATTTATGTAGGGCTGGCTACTCCTGACACTCAGACTCCTCTACGTGTGCATGAATGCACTACAGACATGATCAAATTCTGCTATGCTCATTATATATTTTAAGGTGACTGATGGGAGCAATAGCTTACGACGTGTACTCTCTTTCACTGCTGGAGATCAAGAGCACCATATGCCTTTCCTGGAGCTGATCGGTAGAGGAGGCTGAGGCAAGCTCCTGCTGGTGAAAAATGAGAGTGAAAACCAGATCTTACCACATTGCCTTTCTACTCTGATCTACTTCTTTGGCTGCGTAGCAGCAAAAAAGAATAATTTCTTTGATTACTAAATATCTTACATTTGAGGAATTCAAAGGGTCTGTTTCCAGTTGCTGTCTCTCTTGGGCTTCCTATTCTGTCTTCCCCTTCCCTATGCTACTAGAGGAAGTGCAGTCTTCTGGAAATCAAAACAAACCAGATATTAAATTACTGATGAAGTCACAGTTGTTGCCACTTCTTGACATCAGTGGTTCTGGTAGGAAAGAGACTTTCAATAAGTGATTGCTATTATGGCTGTTGTGTTCCTCGGGATGATATAAAAAGCTTGAACACCCCCCCCACTAATGTATATTTAAAATGTGTTATGTGCAGACTCAAACTGTGCTGGATATTCGAAAAGGATAAAAAGGTAGGCTTCAACAGAAAGGGTTTCTGGGGGAGGGATTACTTTGGGGCATTTTCTATTATGTTTGTTTCCTGATCTAAATACAAAGAATTCAGACCATGCTAATAATTTTCTGAAATGATTCATAATTCCTTCCCACACTTCAGAAAACTATAGAAAAGAACACTTTCTTAAATCTGTAGGTTAATTTAAAATCCTGCTAGAGTGTCTGTTAGAGAAGGCAAAGCCTATCTGTTCACAAGACCTGACTTTTTGGGAAGGTGAAAGTTTATACTTCGGAGAGTGGAGGTGGGTTGGATTCTACTATTCTTTTCCTTTTTCTTTTTTTTTTTTTCTTTTTTTTTGAACTGACAGCAAGGTTCTGTCCTTGTCCTCATGTTCATGAGTCTCAGGAGAATGGCACGTACCATTTCTGTGCTATTTTTACTCCTTTCTCCTGGTAATCTATTGGTACTTTCAGCCTAAATTAGGTCACCTTGAGGATTAAATAATGGCAGTTTGGGAAGCCATTTCTGGAAGAAAGTCAGTTGGTTTATTTCATTTTTTTGTTTTGCTGGATGAGAAAAGGGAAGTTTTTGTCTGCTGGAGAGGACTCTTGAGTAGCTTTTTATCTTTGATGTTCTTAAGCTATAATATAAAGGTCTGGGTCACTGTTTTTCACACCAACAATATTTAATCTTAATTGCATTGATTGTTTTACCGTACTTTGGTGGGTAAGTAATTAGAAATGGCTTTATATCACAAGATAGAATAAAGTGTCTTATCCAAATGCCTGTGAGTTGGCAAAAAAAGCAAGCTACCATTTGGTGCGTGGAAAACTGCATTGCATCAGCTACATTGCTCTAGCGATATGACCTCCCGCCTGCATCGTTCTTCAGCCTATTTATGTGTAGAGATTCCCTCCTGAAAACAGTCGATTGTTTATTGTAATAGCGTGTTTATGGCTCCACTTCCCCTAGGTTAGAGACAACCAAAGTATGACTGAAAGGGTTCAAACAATGGCTCTGGCTGTTGGCCATCTGTCAAGAGTGCAACAATGACATGCTTTGGCAGTGAAAGAGCGTCCAAACCTGCCATTCCCTCACAGAGGTCGAGCATTTGGTACATGTCCTTCTGGAACCACTTTGAGATTGTTCATTATTTCAATGGTCTTTGGATGTCTTTGAGTATAACTTTTTCTTTGGAAGAAATCAGCTGATGAGCCCTTTTTCTTCTGCTGCTGAGAATACCAGTTCTGTTTAAACCATATTTATTTTATATACGCACCATACATATGTGTGTATATATTATGTATATATTAAAGTCCAACAGAGAATTACAGCTAAATGCAGCCCTATATTAAGGAGAATAATTTCATCCTTCATCTTTAAAGAGCACGGGTCTCTCTTGCATGTATTGCAACCTCTAGAAGCTGGATCCCCTCCAGTTCTGTGCTGATCACACTCCAAACACCTTACTGAATGCACTGAGGTTAGAGATATATATGTGTGTGTGTGTGTATATAAATATAAAATCATTGGAAAACTGGAAAATCTGGAAATCCATGTGGAAATTGTCTGCAAACTCTTGGCAAGCAGCCAGAGCAAATGGGGGAGAAAATGAATATCTTTTTTTTCCAGATAGCTGGGCAGTGTTTGGTACTCCAGTCTCTCCTGGGCAGTTAGGGATGCAGTTATGTGTGGTAGAGCTATAATTCTGTGTATTTCTCCATTATCCTTAGCTCTGAATTTGTCTTCCAGCAACAGTGCTACATGCTGAGAGTCAAGTGGGGCTTTTTACACCCATATCCACAATGATGTATACTCTAATGGAATACATTGTGTATACTTAATACTTTTGTTTTAGGGCATGAAGTCATTAGCAGGAATGGGGAGCCCAGTTCTCTGGCCTCCCAGCTGAGTACTTGTTAGTAAGCCCAAACCGATGCTTTGTCAGCTTGGAGCAGCCAAAAATACTTTGTATTTTATTCTGTCTGCCTGTGAATTCTACCTGGATCATATTAGTGTTTAAGCTGTACCCATGTATTCTGATACACATGTAAAGGATTTCAGGATAAAAGATGCTTGAAATGATAATCACTCATATTTCTATTCAGGTTATTTCCTAGAGGTCCTGCACTTACTGACTGCTGATTCATTGCTGTTCAATTTTGGTTGGATGTCTAAATCCCTTCTGAGTGCCCCCAGTCTTGTAAACCCTAGAAGCTGTTTTGTGCTTGCAACAGCAGCAGAGTCTTTCAGCCTCTGGAGACCCTTCCATATATGCAGTCAGTGTCAGGACTAGATTATGGAGAAGCCAATTAGGACACATACCCAACAAATTCTCCACTGAGTTGGCAGAGAGGTCTTGTTGTTTCTGCTTACAGAGGTGTTTCTTAATAAGCTCCAGCAGATCTAGGAAAAAATTGATTACTAGGATGTTTCTCAAGGGGGCCTTGAAAAATTACGGAAACTTGAATTTTCAGGATGATTTTCATGCCTGACTTGTCTGCATGAGACAGAGTGAGCTAGGATTTAAGTTTTTCCTGGATATTTCTTACTTTAACTTCTCTTTCTCTGCTGCAACTGAAGGAGGAGGGGAGGAGAGGGAAAAGATACTCAGCAGAAATCAGTCGACTACATTAATACAGACATGTTTTAAAGATGGCTTTACTGCTGAGACTTGAGGGAGGAAAGGATTTTAAAGTGTCAGTAGGGCATAAGAGCTATTGCAGAGCCCAGTTGTCCCTGGGTTTGAATTCCCAAACAGATTTTTGAAATAGCATAGCATTTCATGTTTGACTTCAGCCATTTTAATCTCTAACAAGGAGGAGGAATCCAGGGCAATGGTGTCAGCTGAATTGTAGGTGAATAAAATCACAGGCTGGAGCTGGAAGAGATTCTTTTCAGTGACATCTTCTAGAATAGCCTGGGATTGCCAGGCAGGACACTCTTCTCCCTGCTCAGAGTTCCTCTTACCAAAAGCAAAGGATATGTAACTTGTGGGTACCACTGTCACTAAAAAATGGTGTAAGGTATTACTTAGCATGGTTCAACTATTTATTTGGCCAGTAGCGTACAGAGCTATTGAGTTTTATACTGGTGGTTTTGATGAAACCATGACTTCTCTAGAAGGAGAATAATGGGGTGCTTGAGCAGAAACTGACTTGGAGTCCCCCACAACTGGGTTAGGGGCAAGAAAGACAAATACAAGGAAGAAATCTTGGATGAAATTCCAAACGTGCCAACCATCACTGTTTTATCTGTAGCATCAATTGCTGTGATCCCTAAACTGTTTTACAGGGAAATTCAATCTTTATGGTGTGGTCTTTGGGAGTTCTTAAGCAGATTTTCTGTTCCACATCCTCATTAATTTTGTTAAATTTTAATACCTGCTTCTCAAAGGTCCAAATTTAAATGTAAAACCTGTGAATACAGTAATTACACTTTCTTCATGTCTTTACAGGCTTGCCGAGAAAGCTTTCAGGGACAGAAAAGGCATAAAATGAACAAGCAGGTTGTAGGCATGTTTTTATAGAATTCAAAGTGCAATCATCGCTTCTGCCAGATGAAAAGTTGTGTCTGAAGTGAACGGCTAGCCAAAATGTAACAGCCAGATAATTTTAAATGCAAAAGTATAATATTCCTCCTTCTCCCCTTCTTCCCTTCTGTCTTTTTTAAAATGAGGTTGGATTGATGTAGTGTATCAGTGTCAGGATACACTGTCAGGATACAGTCAGGACTGGGAGTTTTGAACTATGTAGGATTTTACTGTTTAAAACCAACATCAAAATATGGACTAGAAATCAGCTGACTTTTTATCTGTCAAAATCAAAGTAATCTCCACGACAGTAATGGTTTTACTCCTGGAGACAGACTGTATAGACATATAGCCCATTTAGGATTCACTTTCAGGATCTTTCTGGATTCAAGTTACCTGCAGGGCTTGAGGATTAATTTTTTTTAGGACCCAGGAATTTTGGTGACAAAGTAATTCTAAAAGTTTATATTCATTCTTCTAGGCCTGCCAGTGAACTTGTAAAATTGATTTCCTAAACCACTAGACTTTAACAATTTCATATTTAAAAACTTAGACAAAAATTGTTTATTTCTGCAATCTACTAGATACATTGCCAGTTGGTACGAGCTGCATGCAAAAACATCTCAAAGAGATAGGGAAGCTTTTGCAGCAGTTGGAAGTATGACAATTGCCCCCCCCCCTTTTTTTTTTTTTTTAATTAAAAAACCCCAAACTCCTGCAGCCTTCTTTGCTAAATGTGTTTTGGAGACCTCGCTCATCCTTCTTCATACCAGGCTGTCATATCAAGACAGAAAGCACTCAGAAGCGCTACCCTCGGTGTTGGTAAGATCAAGCTCCATTTTTACTTTTAGCAGAAATCTGGACTCTCAGAATTATTCTAAATGCTTGCAATTACTGCATTTTGACACAGTGCTTCTACCTAAGCAGTCTGTACCTGTGGACAGTGTTGTTTTTTTCAGAACTTGGTTTAAAAAGCGTCCAGCAGATGGTGCAATGGGCTTTTTGTTGGGTTTTTTTTTTGAACTACAGAAATGCTTAAATCTTGAGGTTTCCTTTAGGTTGAAACTAAATGAAGTAATTTTATTTGCTCTGATCTAAAGCTAACTTTTTTAAAAAATAGTTTTAAAAATAAAAATATACAGGTTCTGTACTTTTTTGCTGAGGAAATCAGTTGAATTTGATATACATTTCTGTAATACCTCCTCTTTCCTTATAAACACTTCTGAAAACAGAAGCAAATTTTTAGGGGAGCCATAACTTTGCTTAATCCCCATAAATGGAAGAATTCAGTCTTGATTATCACAAGCATCTGAAAAAGTGGGGCTTAGCACCTCTGCATCCTGTAAGAAACAAGAGCTGCTTATGGCTGTGTCTCTAGGAGAGTAAGTCAGTTCTTAGTACAATGTGTTTGCAGTTGGTACCAGTTGGTAGTTTAAAACTAGTTCCTTTCTACCCAGCAGTAATTTCCTGATGTTAATAATCAATGCCAGACAAGACATACATATTTCCACTTAATAACAACTAATCACAATTAATTAGAAGACTGCTTTTTGCACAGATAGGTAAATGGGTCTACCTATTTGTTTTTGATGCAGCCCTTCTCATACAAAATCAGAGAGTTAATTTGGTGCTGGAAATTGCAGGCCAAAATGCTGCAATTTGGCCAGTTTTCTACAGAATAGCCCAAGATATCACTTCTGGTTGCGAGCAGAGTTGATCACATCCCAGGAACCTTTACAACTCTTACTCAAACCCCCTAAAAACCAACAAAATCCTTGCAAATGTACATGTATGTATTTTGGGGTCACAATTAGCAAAAATCACAGTAATAGAAAATCTTCTAACAGAGCAGTACAAAGATGATATGAATTAGTTTTCCCTCCCTGTTTCTCTTAAAATGGGTCCACCAGTTTGTCAAAACTTCTGAGAGGCTGCAATGTTGAAAAGTGCACACTGAGGAATCTGAGCTGTAAAGCTCTACAGAGGCTTGAATCCCTTGCAGCAGATGCTTCTTCTATGTTCTTTTTCTCCATTTCTGAGTAAGCTACACGAATTTAGCTTTAGAGCCAGAAGTGATGAATAAGGAGAAAATCATGTCGTCTTTGGAGATAAGAGTCAAACTGTATCTAGAAGAGCATGCACAAATTCCTCCCAGAGTTGTACTGGCTCGCTTCAGCAATTTGCTCAGTGTTTAAAAGAACCATTAAATTACTTGCCCATCTCCTGTTAATAATGGAAAACTCCTCATAAACTGAAGACCTGAACAATGGAGATGCCCCAAAAGTGAAATAGTTTTTATTGTAATCATGAAACCACAGTCTATAAATATTTTAAATCTCTTAAAATTGTGTTTCTAACTCTCCCTTTTGTGGACTCCTGAATGCAGCGCTAATGTGAGTGAAATGCTTCTGGGTAACTCAGGGAAATGCAATCAGATTCAATTTAATACCAACCTGCCTACTTTCTTGTGCCTGCTGATTTTTGGTGGTAAATCAGCTGTAGACCACTTAGTGTTTATTTTAACAAACGTGAGTACTGGGGTCCAAGTTCACATCCAGAGTTCAAAGACAAACTTTTTAGGCTGCTGTGGGGTGGAAGCATGGAAGAAGTAGCGAGCTTAGATCTTATAGGAGGAAATATAGCTCTTTTGTAATTTTATAGAAATCTTTCAGTTTAGCAGGCACTGATGCAACTCTTCTGGTTATGAGTGACAAGTCATGGAGTGTGATGTGTCTTAGCTGGAAAGTCTCACTGTGGCACAGACATTACGAGAGTGCAGAGTAGTGCATCTGCCACGTCTTGTGGGCTTTTACAGAACAGGTGATGTTACCGAGTGTTGAAAGATTCTTCAGCTTTCAGTTCTGTGACTATTTTTGAGTTGGGGAGTTTCTCATTTGCCATACTGGAGGTTAATTTGCCACATAACATCAACCTGGTCATTCACTGAGATGCAGTGTCAGATTTGCTGACTGATGTGCTTTCTGTAAGTGCTTCCCTGCTAGACTGGTCCTGATTAATAAAATATATGAAAGCAAAAGAAAAACGAGTCTTCACTAGGGTTTTTTTGGTGCTGAACTAATTTACATTTGTAGCAGATTTAAGACACATATATGATCTTTGTTTTGGCTACATTCTGCTTGCACTTCAAGCCATTCAGGTGCAGACCTGGTCTAAACTGGGAACTCCATGCAAACTCTACTTGCATTAGCATAAGGCTTTGTCCAAGCTAATAATCCTTGGGGAGAAGCAGAGTGCTACAGCAACACAGTGTGATGATTTTTTGGTTGGAGATGTTGAGGGTCTGATTGATTCAAGGGATAAGCTTTTCCACAATTGTTGCCAAGAGGCAGTAGTCCGTAATGCTGGAATTCTTAGGATAATTATAATAATATTTAAAAAACCTAACCAATGCACTTCTCAATGTGTAGTTACTACTGAGTCAAATCCTGAAGCCCATTGACTGTCTTGTCTGCATAAAGGCAGAATCAATACCTGATTCTCCAGTAATCAAAATCTGATAGATCTCTTAAGTCAGTCTGTCTTTAATAAGACAAGCCACCACTTTCTTTTCTTCTGTTTTGTCTTTCAGACTAGAAGCAACAGTAGAAATTATCTCAAAAGTGGCCGATCTGTGTGGTATTCATGAACAGAGAAGAGTAGTCCCTTTCTCCCAAGCATTGTTCCTTGGAAGATCTGTGACCCTGGTTTGAGGTATAAATACTGCAAATAGATAAACAGTGTAGCTGGAGCTTTAGCAATATTTAAAACGGTAAGCATCTTCCTCTCACACAGCATAATGGGGCAATGTTAATAAGGAATAAGGTGATGAAAGGCACACTGGGTGTTCAGTGCAAGTAAGCAAAGAGATAAAGTACCTAAATGGGCTGTCCAGTGTGTGAATGAGCCTTCCTTCATTTCTTGGTTGTTCCTCAGGACACGTCCTTTCTTTCCTTGTCGTTTTGCCCCTTGGCTGGCAGTCCCCATATTTTTTCTCCAGGGTCAGTGTTATGCCCACATGGCTGTGAAATGCACGTTGCTGCGGATGGTCTAGACTTCTGTTTTGTGAATGATAATTTGAGGAATTGGTTTGTTTTACTCTCCTCCTGTGAGTTTGGGCACAAGACGTTTGTTTGAGGAAGTCATCACAGACCAGTTCCTTACCAGACCCTTGCTTTCCAGTTCCTCCAGCATGACTGCAGCAGGCATTCCTGTTTTTTAAGCCCACTGGACGTTTGTGGACTGGTTTATGGCACAGGCTCTTTTTTTTGCTCCCACACTTTGCAGCGAGGCAAAAGGCACTTGCTTTTTTACACACAGTGCAACGAACATGGATCAGTGACTGCAGCAATTGATTAGTCAGGAAAAGTAAAACCAAGTCAGTGGCTTGCAGAGTTGTGCTATTTAGTGGATACTCTTCTAATACTCAGAAATCATCTTTAATCTCACTTATTAACGCCCCAGAAAAACTCTTAATTATTAAATTAATCAGATTATTTACCTATATTATTAGGTTTTAAGGTTTAGAAATAGCACTGCTGATTTATCTGTTAAGCAAAGGAAAGGGAGGTGTATGCAGCCATTATTTCCTGATAAAACTTACACACTGTTGTATATAAAGCATCTTATGTTTATAATTTTAAGCCTGTCATTGTCACTTAAGCTCAACTTTTTACCGCACACCAGTTATGGTTAGGAAAGTATATCCAGGATTTCACTATAAACAAGTAGTAACTTCGGATATCATACAGTGCCAGAGTTTTAAGTATATTTTATATCTGTAAAGCAAAGCTGGAAGCAGTGAACAAAAGTAATCGCTGTGCATTATTCTTTATCTTTTTGCATTTAATAGTCTGATTTGAATTCTGAATGCTTTGACTAAGCAGCAGTGCTGCAAGACTAGGACCCCTTCTGTCTCCTTTTTCAGGATTTGATTTAGAATCCTAATTTTTAATAATTTTTCTGATGTCAACTGAGTTAGCCTTGTAACTTTAAATAATTATTAGCTAACTTTTAAATGGAAAACATTGTAAAATTTCCCCTTCTGAAACCTTGTGGTTTTTATAAAGCTGATTTATTTTAACTGAAATATCTGCTGCATTAACAAAATCCCTTTCTTTTTCTTCCCAGACAACAAGAAACAGGCATTTTCCATACACCTTAGAGCAGTAAGTTATTACCATTATCATCTCTGTAGGTTTTTCAAAAAGGGTCAGGGACTTTTTCTTTATATCATTTGTATAGCCTTCACTCCGATGGATAACATGGCTCCTCCAGTCCACCAGAACTGGAGCAGGGGTGGGATGAGCAAATTGATCTCATAGGCTGGGTCTTGCCTGAGACTGTCCTCTCCTGTATGTCCTGATGCAATTACAGAACCTGGCAGAAAGGAAGCAGAAGAGATTTATTGAAGAGGCTTACAGTTAGGGCTACACAGATTACAGCAATCATCATAATGAATTTGGTATAATATGGAATTCAGAGAAAAGGGCAAGTGTCTAATCAAAATAGCATTGAGTCCCAAAGGAAAGATAAAATCGGTGAGATAGGAGTGATTTTTAAAGATTTATCACCCAATTTATTCACTTTAATTCAGACAGATTAATGTATAAAACCTAGCTATCACCATGCAAATATCAACAGGATTAAATAATATAATCTTTGGAGACAAGTATTTAAGTCAAGTAATTTAGCCAATCAGTTAAACTTTTCCTTCCCAAACACGTCTTTTAGCTTCCTTATCTGCAATGCAGATCACTTGCATTCAGTTCGGCTTTGGTCTGCATGAATAATTTCCAGTAGGAGTTCAGGATTTGAAACAAGGCGAGAATGCCTGGAGAGCTCTGCAGTGGGATAAGGAAATTGGACATCTGCTGTTTAGAAAAAAAAAAGAGGTAGTTTTGTACCTGCAGCTGTGTGATATTGATATTTAAAATTAGCCCCCTGTTTTTGTGTCTTTTGTTCCTAGTTCATCTTGCTTGTTGCTGGCAGTGGTTGGACTGGAGGATGGTCAGCCACTTCTCCCCCAGTTCAGGTCCCTGGCTTTTTCAGCCTGAAGAGATAACTACCAGAAACATGCTGCCCTATCGATAGTTTACTAAAACCTTTGCCAAAATCAGAAAGAAAAATGTCAATGTAATTGCAATAGAAACCAGGGGACAAGTGAAGCCTTTGTCACCATCTGTGGCATGTTCAGTCCCTTCCTCCTTGTGATTTTTGCTTAAGGGTCAAGTGATCCCATCTAGTGAGCCAAGTGGCCAAGCTTTTCTACTCCCACTTTATAGCTTTTGTTTTTTTTTCCCAACAGGTCCCTTTGTCCACCTCACTGCCAGGGGGCTGGGGAAAGGTGGTGGTGTCTCCATGTGGCACCTTTATCATGGCCGGGCGATGTGATGTCTATGGGGAGCTGCGGGACTGGTATGTGCACCTGTTTTGCCTTGAATGCAAAGGTGTTTTGTTGTTCAGTTTCAAAGTCATCAAGCCAATTGTGACTTAGCCCACAACTGATGTGGGGAGGCAGCAATTTGGGCTCCATCTTTTCTGCTTCCTTCTCCTTATTTTCATCCCTGAATCACTAACTTCCCCTTTTCTAAAGAAACCATCTCCTTTTAATTGTCTTCTGAGTGTTGCAGGTTTTGTTTTTTCCTTTTTTTGTTATTCATATTGCTGCTGCTAAGGTTGGCTTTGTTATTACAGCTGTTAATATTGCATGATAAAATGAATTGTTAATTGCTGAACCTCTGAAGAGCAGACAACTGGCTGCTTACTGCCTACAGCAGATGTGGGAGGCTGTCAAGGACTGTTGGACCTAGTGTCAGATCAATCACACACTGGAGGTTTACATCAGAAGGTAGTTTTGAAAGTGAGGAAGCAGCTCCAGTGTTAAGAATATTCCTCAAACTGATCGGTTCCTCCCTGTTGCTGAAAGGTGCTCCTTGAAGTGTCAGTCCGGCTTAGCTATAAATTACTTGCTGGATATAACTGGTACTAGCTCATGTTAGTACTGCCAGAAGCTGCTACAAATCATATTTTCTCTTGATGTAGGAAAAGTTGGAAATGTTTTTCTATCATAGGTTTGTCTAAAACTGTGTCCTGCGTTGTAGGAGCTATTTAGAGACATTTACAATTTAAGAAAAAAAAAATCATCAGTACTCAAGGATGCTAATTTCTGTTTTATCCTCTTTCCCCTCCTTATTTCAATAAGGACCAGCTGTCTCTGTGAGTACTGCTGCCTGCCATTGTGTGACTGTTATTTAAGGAAAGTTGATGCATATTTGTTGTTTTCACTTATTTTTGTGAACATGTGAGGCTATTTTGCCTCCTAGGCAACACACTTCCCCCCCCACTCCGCCCCGCCTTCAGCTCATTTTTAGCTCTTCCAACAGTATTGGGGAATACAATTTATAAAGACAGAAGAAAAAAAAAAAAAACGGAGAAGCTTTCTGAGTGGGTCCTTTAGTTTGAGACTAGACAAATCACTCCATATGAATTTATGATGTGGTATGACAGCAAAAAGAGCAAGTGTAGTTTCATGCTGCATTATTATTTATTGGATTTATAACAATACTGCAATTACAGGGAAGCCTTGCTCATTCAAATGTGCTGAGACATGATCAGCATGCACACTAGTGCAAGTTTATACTATTGCAATGTAGTTGCTGCTAGTACAAAAACGGGTTCTTTAGAGATAGCAGTGAGATTTTGTTTAGAAAAAAGCAATCTGGGACTAAGGAATGCTTGCATTTAAGTTTCCAAAAAATCTTGTGCAGAGGTGGCAACTGACCTTCAGCACAGTGACATTCCTCTAAATCTCTTCAAGTTACTTCTATGGATTGAGGAAACTCTGCCTAAAAATGGATGTCCCATTTATTCTTTTGGCTTCTGCTTATAAACAGAATTGGTGACATTTCAGATCCCTTTCTACCTCTGTTTAAAAAAAAAAAAAGCTCTACAGTATGTATGTGCTAGGGTCACAGTTAGCAGAAAGGTAAAATATTAGTAAGACCAGTACAAAGGTGGCATGCGTTATTTTTTCTTTCTGAATTCGCTTGAAATGTGTCCACCAGGTTTTCAAGATTTCAGAGTCCACGTTATTGGAAAATGCACAGGCAAACAGAATAACTTATTCTTGTAAATACAAATCTCCACTGGCTTCTATTTTCCCTTCAGTCTTACATCTAAGTCAATAAGTAACAATGGAGGAAGGATGGAGAGAACTATGGAGAAGGATCCTGGAGAAGGTGAGTTTAGCAGCCTGCCTGCCTTTTGTTGATTCTATTTCAATTGCAATTATTTAATCTATAGAAATCAAAATTACAACAGTGCTATCTGACAACTGGTGCTGGGAAGATAGTCATTCACATGCACAGTAATGGCATGACTGTAAAGAAAGATAAATCCTTGCTAGTCCACTTATTTTACTTCAAGAGGGCTGTAAGAGAAAGTGATGATATACTCTGGTGTTTGGGTTTGTTTGGGTTTTATTGAGAAATTGCACCTGAAGAATATTTTCTTCAAGATAGAAAGAAACTAGAAGGAGCTCACAGAAGGATAACAAAAGGCTATCAACGCTAAGGTTATCCAATTCTCCCTTTTCTCACAACATACAGTGCTGTTGGATAGCTAGAACATGGACAAATGAAGGTGGGGCTCTTGGCATGTGCTGAAAGCCAGGGATGCATGCTTGTAGACTGGACTGGATTCACATCCAGACAGCTCAAAGCATGGTTCATGTCTGCAACCAGACCAGATAATACTCTCTGGGCTTTCATTCTCTGCTGTTTTGTTCTTGCTAAAAAATCAGCCCAATGTTATGTAATGGAAGAGAAGAACATCAGTATGAAGGAAGAGCGAGTAGGCTCTGCTGGAAGTGGTCCATATTTTGTAAGTATAAGTTAATGATTAAATGTGATTGTAGGGAAACTAATTTTCTTGAGAGCATACATTTAAAAAGAGATATTAACAGTGTAGTGTGGTAATCAGACACTGCAATATCCATGGTAAAATGCCAATGTTCCAGAGATCTGACAAATCCAGCATTTGTTATTTACCTATCCAAAATACTTGGCTTTGAAAAAGCAGTGCCAACTGCCAGCAGAAGGGTGTTCATTACAAATTCAACACAAAATGCAGTCAGCTTCAGCACAGAGCTAACTGTATGGGGTTTCTTTGGCTCTGCTTATAAGGTACAAAGTATATTAATTTGCCTATAATTCAAGCTGAAATAAAGAAAGGGGAAAGATAAGATGAGCTGTCAAGGGAAGCAGCTAGGTTCGCTGGTGATTTTTGGGTAGCGAGTTGAGAGAAAGGAGCACTTACCCTTGAGAATGGCACAAAATAATTTGTAAAGTCAGTAGTCTTATGAATTATTTTGACAGTTATTGTTAATTATTTGTACTCAGGGAAAAGAGTTATGCTAAAAATCCTATTCTACTGACTTCTGCAAAAGCACACAATAAAAAAGCAATCTTTCCCCTGAAGAGCTTTTAATCTCTTAATGCCACTCTTTATCCACACTGTTTTGTCTTCTCATTTTCATCATTTCATTTGGTATTTCCATCCTCTCTTTTATTCCAGTACATGGCACCTGAACCTCTTCCTCAGAGCTGTGTTGGTGTTTAGCAAATATGAAATTGATGTATCTGCACTCTTTTATGTCTCTGACTATCCTTTGGTTTTCCTCTTTCTCAGCATGTGGTTCCTTTTCTCTCACAGTTAATTTCCCTCTTCATTTTCTTGTCTCCTTTTCTGCTATTTCTTCTATTGTCCCAGTCTCCATTTTTTTAACCTTTCTCACACTTCTCTCATCTTTTCCGTGCACTTTTTGTCTGACGTTTTCCTTCTTTCCAATTTTGGGGTAGATCCGGGAAGAAGTAACTCTTGTCTTCAGTTGTCCTAGCTGGACTTTTTCTGGTGAATTGTTCTACCCCTCCTCACTTTCCATACCCAGCAAGAATCCACCAACAAGAAAGGTTATTTGGGGAAAAGCACACATTTTCATAGAGAAGATGATGCTGCACCATGACTTAGGGCTGTGCTGGGTGTCACCAACTGCTGGAAGGTCTAGCTGGGGGTGGTTCTGATTCTGGAGGGTCTTCAGTACAAGACACCTACAGTAAATTTACTTGGGATATTATATAGTTTATATATATATAGTTTATAGCCTGGATATTGTATAGTTTTATAAATAACAAGCTTAATTTGTGAGCTCCCTGGCAAAGTTCCAACATTGCCTGTTAGATCATAGTAAAGACATAGAAACTAGACAAAAAGAACAAAGGTAACTGTTGGCAGCTTCGGCAGTCCTTCGGTTGATGGTTTGACTTGATGATCTTAAAGGTCCCTCCCAACCTAGAAAGTTCTCTGAATCTGTGATTCTATTCTGCTTTGCTATTAATTGTGATGGCTTGTCACAATTCATGTTTGCAATAATTACAGCTATATTGCCAAAGTAGCCTTTAAACAGGATTGTTGTTGTTGTCATAACTGTTATTGTCCAAGAACTGCATTTTTCAATTAGGGGAAATACATGAGATACATTATCTGTAACAATCTCTTTTAATGATAACAACGGATATGGAAATTAGTCCAGAGTATAAAATTAAAGATATTTGAATAATTATAGTGTAATCAAGTCAAAATTACTGATGCCTTTATTTGAGACTAGATTATGTGCAAGACAGCATAAGAAAATACGTGCTTTGAAATCTGAAAGGCACCAGTATTTGATAGCACATTTGCATATATTGCACCAAATAAGTTTGGTTTATGTCTGTCAAAGATTTAAAAGATAAATAACAGTCACTAGGCTAGTTTTCAGAGGCTTGGCCATGTTGACAGGAACTCCTTTGTGGTTGAGTGTGCTGGCATGTCTCAGATGTTTTGGTACGGTGGATTTGCAGCATAAAGGTGAATTTAATGGTGCTCAACAAGGTGACTCAAAAATGTCTGCATTCTAAATGCCTGTTTATTGGATTTTCTTGGAAAAATTTCAATTTCTGTCACTTCTCTTCTCCCCTTTCTTACCTGACGCTACAGGTACTCTTTATTTAAAGATAAATAAACAAAAAATGCCAGGAAGCCCAAGGGAGGTCAGAGACATCAATTCAAGGGTCAAATATTAATTTTCTTATTGTGTGTTAAAAAACCACAAACAGACGAAGAAACAGAAAACAAAAAACAACAAAAGAAAAACCAAACCCAACCAAACAAAACCCCACAGCTCCCTCCTGCTCCCACCCCTCCTCCCCTCCTCTTAGGCTTTGAAGAAAACAACTTCTTCAGTAATTCTTTACCTTTAATAGCAAGTGCTGACTCACCAAGCCAGAAGAAGAAGGAACAGTTCAAAGCTCTGGCAGACTTCCAGCTGGTAAGGCTCAGGCATTGCCTATGTCAAAGGAGAACTGGGAACAAAGCTGTGACCTCCAGGCTATTTATTTGTGCAAAAAGGATGGCAAGAAAATAATTTGTATCATTTGACTTCATTGCAGAAGGTGATAAGGCTT
>JAHREE010000161.1:7285494-7375888 GCA_033628505.1 Tringa tobata | reverse complement strand
TTTTTAGTGTGAAAAGCTAAGGAAGAAAGGGAATTCCATTGTGCTTGTGGGTTTTCCTTAACTCCTGCTAATCCAAGGCAGTTTAGTCATCACCAAAATCTTGGTTTTCCTCTTGAAGAAGCTGCTGTTAACTATTTTGATTGTGTCTTCTAACATCTGCATGGGGTTAGAGCTAGCTGATAAACATTTCAAAGTTGCTTCTGTTTTGAAGAGTTGAAACTGATCAAATCAGATTTTTTTTACACAGCAACAAACCAGATTTCCTTGGAAAAGGGCAGTGTTGGAAAAGGAATCTATTCTGTTTCAAAGAAAGTTTGTATTGCTTTACTTGACCCTAACTTTCAGTGAAGGAAAACAGTGCTCAAAATAATGCTTCAATAAACACTCCATTTTTTCTTTTTTTGAGCTTTGTTCTTCCTTAAATCAAGCTTCATTATTAATTTGAAATGCATGGATCATTTTTATGAAATGTTGGAGTTAAGTGCTGGGTTATCCTGAGAGCATTATGTCACTGTCATAGGTGCAGAGTTCCGTGGAGAATAACGTTTAACCATCTCATATGCAGTCCTCTGCCAAATAGTCTTCAAGACCTCCTTCTTCCTCATCCTGCAGCAACCACTGGTGAGTGTTTATGAAGTGAATTAATACAGAATTTACTGTTTCCTATTAAAAATGGGGTTTTCTTCCTTATAGTGAATTATGCAAATGAGACATCATTATTCCTTCCCAGGAAGAAAACAAAACAGAAAAATAATGAAACAGACTGAAGAACTTTCTTCTCACAATGTGCATGTGATTGCCAGAGTCAGAAATATAATTGACAGAACAATTATACTTTCATTTCCTTGAACCGCTCTTCCATGCTATTTCAAATCTAACTTTGGCAAGTCATAGAAAATAACTGTGTGAGCCCATGCACTGCAATCAGGAGTCTGGCACAACCCTCTACCAAAAAGTCACTTTGTAGGGGGTTTACTTTTTCACTGCGTTTGACAATAACGAGAATGAGAGCTTTGACTCCCTGTTGGCTTATGGCGGTGAGCCATTTATTTTTTTCAGGCAATCTCCTGTCAACTAAAGATTTAAAAAAGTAAAACAAGCTACAAATAACTTATAATAATGTATATGTAAGAGAACTTGCTTCTTCCGGCAGCTAATCATGTGTCAAACATGAGACATTTTTTAAGCAATGCCTAAATAATAAATGAATTTTTTTAACCTTAAAGCTAGGTAATTTTTATTCATTTTAAGTCAATTTGTACTGTTAGAAAATGCCTACTTTGTATTGACAGCTGTGAAATAACCAAATGTCAAGTTTGAATCTTGGCATGATTGTTTTACATAAATTTTCATATGCCCACATGTGCTGACTGAAGGCAGTGGGTCACACACACACAAATGAATCTGGGTCAGATTGTTAAATTACTGAAATCCAAATTCCACTCTCCACTAGAGCTGAACATGTCTCTGAAATGTCTGAAGGAAACAAAATCCAATCAGTAAAGGTGAATAGTGCTACATATTCCCACCTATAACAGAAACTGTGGAGTTCTTCCCTCCTGGGTAATTCTTCTTGCTCCCTTAGAGACAGTCTTCAGCCCTTCCTCTCCAAGTACAGCAGACCAGTGTTGATACAGCTGATTTCTAGGCAAGGAAATGGGTTTCTTGCAATAGGTACTGAGATGCATTTGTACCATTAGAAATAAAATACAGACCCGTGTTATACTGAAATGACTTGGAGACAATAGAACAAGTTTTCTCTTATCATAACTTGGATGACTTCAGCAGTGCTACAATTACAACAAAAAGATATTGGCATGCAGTAAAGTACATAAATATTTCTATTTAGACTGAACCAAAACCTGCTGAGCTATACAAAACATCGGTGAATTGCAGATGTTTGTTTTGCTCATCAAAGATGTTTCTTTGTTCAGAAAGTTCAGAAATAAAATTCACTTTCTTTCGGTTTTGTCCCTCATGACAGATGCTACTTGTAGAAAGTATATACTTATTTTATGTAAAATTAAATGAAGCAGCAACTACAAATGACCTTTTTACTCATTTGCTTGCATATTATCTTCATACCTGTGATTTTGCTATACCTTTACAATTCCTTTCTGGGTTTATTTAAAATATGAACATTATGCATACTTATGTTGTAGTTATAACATCATTTAAAAAGTAATGCGGTATTGTATTTTTCTCACTAAAATTAAGTGTCTAAATAATAGATAAAGTCCTGTAGTCATATCCTGAAGCCATGAAAGTTTTAGTGATGACTAACCAATTATAGTTGGCACACAGGCAAAGACAGATCCAAAATTCTTTCCTGTCAATAGATTTTGACTTATGCCCTACATAAAAATAGATATCCTTCACTAACATCTTGTCCTTTAGGTACTGATGCCCGTTTATAACAGATCCCAAGTTTTGAAGGTATATTCTTCAAATTCCCATCTATTACAACAAATCACTTGCCATATGGGGCTGTTTCTGCTGTACACAGGAAAACAAATGCAGTGGTGGAATAAACCACGTTCTGAGTTAGCAGAAAGTGTCTTATAACAGTGTTATTTGCATTGCCTGGGGAGGGATCGAGCTAAGCTAGTGATAAACAAACATACTATCAGACTAAACTGTCCTTCTATGGCTGTGCCCTCCTTGAGCATCACCTTGAGGCACCTTACCCCTTTCTTCCTTCTCACCTAGGCTCTAGCACTTCCCAAATTCAGGATAGTAAAACTGTTAGGTGAGTCAGGTAAGATTCCTCCCAAGGGGTCCAGAGGTTAACATTTTCCTCTCTCCTAGACCCCTTCTGCTTTCTGCAGAGTGTATTTCAAGTCTTGGTGTGGTGTGCCTGCTGGATATTGCATTCCCCAGAGCCTTTCTGTAAGAACAGCAGGAGAATCTCATTATGAAAGTAAGAACTAGGTGGCTCATTACCTTTGTAGTGCATCATTCCCCATAGGATCATCTAATTGCTTGCTGAATGATTCCAGTAGTTTTGCTCCAACACCCTTGCCTGGGAAGAGGTGCTCTCTCTAGGTTGATGATTAATTGCATGAATAGGTTGACTTTTTTTTTTTTCCCATTGTATTTTCATCCTTGTTGAAATTGTTTTTAAAAGTAGCTTATTACAGATTATACTCATGTAAGTGACATGTAATGAATGTAACTCCTATTACCTTTATCCATTTTTATGCCTCCTAGGCTTTCTGTGACTGATTCCACTTGGAGGTTGATTCTTTTTAAAATTAGTGTAATTCCATTGACATAGGGCTCTCATGCCAGATAATGAGAAGTAAATTTCTTGGAGTCTGTGAAACTATGCTGACATGGCGTCTGACCAGATTTACTTGGTAACAGCTCACGAATGGGGCATTAATTGGAAGAGTGTGTCAGAGACTTGGGAACAGAAAGAAAAGTAGAAATTTTTGCTCCTTTTCAGACAGGCTGAGGAAATGTCCATGACTCATGTGGTCACTCACAATAACTGGGCAGCAATGACACAGTTTCCAGAGCTGTATTTATATACAGCTTCAAAAGAATGGAAACAAGAGGAAAATCAAAAGTGGAGCTGAACAGAGATTTTTGCCCTAATACTATTGCATTGCACAATACTTTCCCAATTCCAGAAGTCACTGTGTGACACCTGAATTCTGCTGTTAAAACAGCTTAAATGTTGTTCTAAATGGCGTACATCCATGTCAGGGATCCTACAGGGTTGTGAGGACAAAGTCTGGTCACCAGGCTTTCACAGAAATCCTAGGTAGGTCCCTGTTGTCTCAGATGCATCCTGGTGTCAGCCATAGAGGTGATGACTATGCTAAAGGTTAATATACTGCTTGTGTGTTTCTGACAGTCTCCCTATGCTCATTCCTTCTATGGATGGATTTATCTTTTAGGGTTGTTTTTCTAAGCCTAAAGCAATCCTAGTTCAGGGAGAGTTTGTCCCGCATTCCCTACATCTAAAACCTTAGACTGTAACTAGATGTCATTCTGAGATGACATCATGCTGCCAAAATAAGTCATTTTGATTGAAAGATTTTCTAGCTGGAATCTTTTCAGATGAGGAACACGATATATTTATACCTTATCCATGAAAGATTGAATAGGATAGCAATGGTAGAAGGCAATGGACTGCTAGGGGCAGTCCAAGGACTAAACTGTGCAAAATTACCTGCACTCAGTTTCTATCAGTGGGTATCCAGTGTAACTCACAGGATGCCCATCTCACACAAACTCCTACAAAGATGTCTGTAGACCGGCCTAATACAAGCGGGATCTTATATTAACAGTGTCTGTGTGGTGAGAGAGAAAAATATTGTTTAAAAAGTATGCATAAAATAAATAGTTTTGATATAAAGGACAAGGTTCCGTTGTGGCCTAGTCTGGCTAGATGAACTTGCAGTTAAGGCAACTTTTGTCTGTGAATTGCCACACGCTTGATCAATACAATACCTGGAGGTATTTCAAATGGCTCCTCGACCGGAGATCTTATGTGGGCAGGTGAGATGGCAGACAGCAGTAGGGTTTGCAGGCTGAAGGGCATGGCCACCACATCCTTATGGCACTGAATGTGGTGAGAAGCGCTCATGGCTCTTGGTTAATTGCATAGGAGTGGTTTTGAGCTCACTCCTCCCAGTCTTTCAAACAAGACTTCCTTGAGAAGGATGGCCTGGAAAAGCTGTATCCTCTACTTCCATTAATATTCCTCTACCCTGTACTGCTTGCAGGGACAGAATTTTGGCTATGAGCCTTCAAAGCTAGTTGTCCAGCTGAGTCCAAGAAATCTCTAGCGGCACACTAAGAAAACTGTAGAAGATATGAGTTTTGGACAGATAGCTCTTTCCTGCCCCTGTAGAATGTTTTTAAGGTCAAACAGTTTGATGTTTGACTTACGAGCAATGACTAGGAACAGGCAAGTATAACTCTCTTTATAGGAGTATGTTCTACTATTTCTATGATTGATTTGACAGTTTTAATTCACTTTAAAATAATGCTGCTGACTTGTTTTCAGCCTTTATCTGTCAAGTCACAGATTTCCTTCGTGCTTTGTCTATGGGTTGTAGTGGCACAATCAGAGAAAGGGTTCTAAAAGCCTACCTCAGCTGGGTCTGTTACCTGCAAAAAGAAAATCAACTTCAACCTTGGAAACACTCATGTATTCGCTTAATTGTATGTGCTCGAATTGTTCCATTGAGTTCACTGAGAACACTCATATATTTTAAGTTGATCATGTCCTTAATTACCTTACTAAATCAGGGCCCATATACATAAAATTAAGTGCATGTGTAAGTGTCTGTGTATTCAGGGCCCTAACGGAAACCGCAGTGAAATAGAGTTGCATTTTACATTCATTAACTGAGCAAAAATCTCATTGAAGTCAGAAGTCATTTTGCTGAGTAAGGCCAAGAGGCATCTGGCCCATAGAGCTTGCATCCCCAGCTGTGACTCTTCATGTACAAGAGTTAAAATACAGCACTGGTGCACCAGGCTGCAAGTGAGGAAAGAGAGATCTAATCAGGCTGCCACAAAAATCCCGCAGCAAATTGCCATGTCTGCTAGAAGTTCTAAAACAAGGTTTTAGAATGGAACAAAATACTCCATTTATTTGGCAGAATAAAAGAAAGCAATTAAATTCATGGGTTAACGTGAACTTCTAACACACAGAGATCCCAACCTGTTTCATTGTTAAGCAATGGGTGACTTGCTGCGGGACAGCACAACTGTGACAAAATACATCTAACTACATAAATTAAAACACCCCCAAACATATAAAACAAGGTGAGACAATATAAAATCAAAGCTAGGAAATACGATCATAATCATTCTTCTAGAGGGAGTTAGGTGGGCTACAGGAAGATCTACTGTGGCATGGTCCAGGCTGAGCAACTGCCAATCCAGAAAAATGTATTATTAGGCAAGGGTCTTTATTTAATTGTCTAATTCTTGGTTTGTTTTTTGTTTCCTAAATTTTCATTTTGCTATACAGAAAATTATCTTATAACCACTGCACATATTCTGTTCTGAGCAAGGTGGCAGCTCCACCTATTCAAGATAAACATGCAAACTCTCTCTAAACTCAAGACAGGTTTATCTGAGGATGCTATATGGGATGGTAGCAGCTTGGGACTGTCTCACTGCTAGAAATGGGGCGCGAAGGAACAACCTGCCTGCAGTGTTGGATATAATTAAGTGGATCTCCCTGTTGCCATTTCACAAACAAGATTTTTTGAGTAAAATAGAAATTAGACCTTTGTAGCAGATCAAAAAAAAAACCAAAGAAGAAAACCTGTTACTTGGTTAAAATTCACTGGGAAATACTTCCATATCAATTGGCCACAAAAGACTAGGAAGGCTATTAAAAGTATATTACATTGCAAAGAGGCGATAAAAAAGGCAAAAGAACAGTGCTGTTTGAATCTTTGTTATATTATGGTACTACGTTGTGACTATGCAAAGTCATAAAAGAGATAAAAGAATGTGATGGTTCTTATGTATGTGGAATTAGCATAGCAAAATTGTGATTTAAAGTAAAAGAATGATACTGTATGAGTCACAGCAAAAAGAGCAACGATAGGAGGCTGGGGAGACAGATGAGTCAGAGAAGCTGTTTGTGTCAGAAGTCTGAAATAAAATTAAGGAAATGCTGAAAATAAAGTAATTTAAATAGCACAGTAATAGTTTATATAATGTGTTATAGAGTTCATAAGGTTTTTGTATTACTTAAGGTCTGTCTAATAATCATGCAAGCATAATGTTTATAAAAAGAACTGTTTTCAACAATGCAAATGAAACTGTTGAAACAGCAGCTTTAAGAAAACTGAATTTAGTAAGTATTTGCTTTCAGAGTAGGCTATGGTGGTGCAAAGATATTAGTTATCTTGTTTATACTCTGTAATCAACTTAAGATTTTTCTTTTTTGAACCAAAGAAGTTTTCATAAATTGTGCGCTAGACTGATTTTTTTTTTTTTAAATATGAGCTTCTAGTAATTCTTGTAGTTTTCTTATGTTTTCTAATTCCAATATTATATTAAAGTCATCATCTAGTTAAGGCAGAACAGAGCAGTAACTAAAGGGCAAATGAATGATTTCTCCCCCTCCATTGTCTATCAAATGTAACACGGACCACTGTGATAATCTGTGCTTCCAACCTTAAAAAAAAAAAACAAACAAAACAGTTATAGTCTAGTATGGAAAAAGTATAACAGTTGTGACTCTTGACTAAATTACTTTCTGTCCTCTGGTCTGAGAGACAGATTTCTCAGTTTGACTTGAGGTTGAAAAACTCGTTGTCTTTGCTGGGATTGGAAACTTCACAATATCTCAGTGTTTTCCTTTCCACAGCCTGCCAGAAGGGGAGGTGGTGTCCCAGAGGGGAAAGGGGCAGCTCATAGTGCCTGCATTTGGCTCAGGCACTGGGAGGGAGAGGTGCACAGCCTGTGCTCCAGCTGAGGGTAAAGCATGTCAGTAGCAAAAACACTCTCTGGATGTAGGCAGGTCAGTGTAACCTCATGAAAAAAAAGAGATAAACACTAAGTTTGGAAGGGAAATGGAAGGTAGGAGTTATATGCATGCAGAAAGTTGATGCAGTTGGAGATGGTGGAGTGTAAAATAAAGCAAGAGAAGATGTAAGGTGAAATAGAATTTAAGGGGAGGAGATTATTGTTGAGAGTAAGTCAACCAGGAGATGGAGGCACAGAGGAAAGACAACAGGAAACAAGATGAATCCTCCTGGGCACTAGCGAGAATATGCGATAGGATTAAAGAATTAACAATGAGTAATGACAGAGTTCTGTCTTCAGTTTGCTTGGTTGATTTTTGTTTTTTGTTTTTTTTTGTTTTTTTTTTTTTTTTTTTCATTGTAATTGTATTCTTCTTTCTGCATGTTTTGAATTTTTGTGGCTGGCAGCAGTAAAATGCCAAACTTGCAGTTTTGGCTTCTTTACTGCTGGTGTAATTATTTAATGTGCAATTTATTACACAGTTATTACTAAAAATAATTGCAAGATGGAACAAATACTGGTTTTATGGTAAACACAAGGAAAATGAACAAGAACATATTTATAGCAAATGAGATAAGTTTTCAGAGTAAGATATTTGTGTCTAGGCAACTGGGCTTTTTTTACATGAGGATCTTCTTTCCGAGTTCACCTCCCGCTCCAATCTTTTAAATGCAAGATGAATAACTAGTTTTCTCACAAAGAAACATTCTGTAACTTCCCCTCAATGCAAGTATACTTGTCAAAAGCTTTAAATTACAAAGTGGTAAATTGATGAAATCTATCTTAAATGCCCCTTTTTAACCCACAGGTTAGACAGTGGATCCCCTAATTTTGGTGTATATGAGACCTGACCTTTTAGTGACTTTTTTCAATTCAGTTGACTAATTTCTACTCAGGGTTTATTTACTTCTGCAGTGTCTTGCTTAATTTGTTTTGTGGATCTTTCTATTATTTCTTTTTTGTTTTAAGTCATAGTTTTTAATTTCAGTTTTTCAAATGCCTCAGCAGTAACTTCTGTTATCCTTGACATTTCTGTGTCACCATAATATGAACTGCTGCAGTGGGAAACATAATCCTCTAATCTGGCTAGCTCAGATACATTGTTCATATAGAGACATTTTCTAATTCAGTGTATTTATTAACAGCTCTGAGCACTCTGTTCACTCTGGCATCTGCACTGGGAACAGTTTTATTAATGGAAACTGCAGTCAGTGGGATTATGCATATGACTTATTCAACTAACTGGAATAACAGTGCTGGTTCATATGATTGTAGACTTCAAAACCTTACCTTTTAGTTCAAGAAGTTATAAGATATACATATATATACATATGTAGGGTGTGTGTGTGTATAAATATGTATGTGTGTATATCAGATTGCCAGTAAATCAACTCTTTTATTGAAAGGGAAAATCTGAGTATTTATACAAACTTTCCTAGGTTTTCTGAGGAATCCTAAAAATCATTTGTGATAGCCATTCAAGAAAGCATACTATTTTGCCAGTTTCAGGTTTTCAGATTAGTGTTCACTTTTCTGTAGAAACAGATTTTTCCATTATATTTTTTCAGAACCTCAGTTTTAGGAAATGGAACATTTCTGACCAGTCTTATTTTTAAATTGCTTTATTTCTCATCTATTACCCCTAAAACTTATGCAGAGTTGCTGTCCCTGGGTATCCTAAGCATGAGCCTAAGGTGACAATTATTGTGTTCAGGTCTAGCATACACAGACATTTGGACTGTGGGATTTGTCACTGTTTTGGGGGGCTATTTGTTTCAATAGCAGCATCTTTTCAAAAGTGTAATAATTTTTTGGTATTTCTGTGATGTTATAAAAAGCTGGCTGCAGGAAGTACTTTTAGGAATGGTGCCCGAGTCCATTAATGAATAGATAGCTAATGGCTACAAGTCAGAAAAGTGGTGTGGATGAATATGCAGTAAAACTGATATGCCACTTAGGGTGTAATTTGAACGCTAAAAAGGACACGTAGCAAAGAGTAAATATATAATATACAGAAATACTCTTACAGACAAATAATATCTGGATATGCAGATACTTCTAGTGAAGTCAAAACAAATTTTTGCTTAAGTATGTATAAAATCTCAGGATGGGGTGGAAGATCATTAGTGATATGATCTAGTTTAGACAGTCGTACAGTTGAACTAGACATTAGTGGTAAATACCATCACGATCTTTAGACAGGAGACTGAATCATCAATATAGGTAATATAAACTGTATCTCCATGAAACTAAGATTCATCTTACTATGGCTGTTCCATGCTGGAGGTATGGTAGAAAAGTACCTTTATTCCCGTAGGAGTAAAAATTTCTTAACTCTTTCCTTCCCCTCAAGAAAGCCAAAGGAGAAAAGGTTTTACACACAGTTTCTCAGACTGCAAAGCAAGAAGAAAGGTCCTCAGCACTGATGTTTTCTACTACCAAATGCTCTGAATTCTAAAAATTAAATACAAGAGCAACTATTATTTGTATTTATCTATCTCTATGTGCTATATTATAAACACATGCTCAAAGGTTAAATGTGTTTTTGGAGAAATACTCATCAATGACTATGATTCATTGTAAAATATACTATAGGCTGCTTGGGAAGAAGATAAGTTCATAACATGCGATTGTTTTAAAGAATGGAAAATTATTTTTCTCAAAAGTTGGCATGTTTATTAGGAAGACCTTTGATGTTGTAATACCAAGCTCTTGGAGAAACAAATCACTGTTAGTTGGTTTCATCCTTTATTGACAATGACATTTTGGATTTGGCAGTGTATGGAAAACTCTTTTCAGCTGAAGTTGTTGGCACAGTCACTGAACAATGCTATTGTTGCAAAGAGAAAATAATTTAATTGGAAGGCTACTAAGGGTTGTACTGAAGTCACAGAAGAAATATCTCTGCATGTTGCAACATGCTAAGAAACCGAGGAAACAACTGCAAAAAGGTATGTATATTTGCAATCTCGGAAATAAAGGGGGTCTTCACCAAGTGTTTCCATTGTACTGTTACCAGGTACTCATTTGCCAGTAAAATAAAGACACCTATCTTGCATCCTTGAATCTGTTGCTTCCATGCCTCTTGAACCTACTATCTTCAACTCATGATTTCCCCTTGTTTTTTTCCCCAGTTAACCCCTCTTTGTTTCTTTCTGTATCTCTGTGCTATTCCTTTCATATGCTAAAGACTGGCAGTGCCAATCTGGCACATGTCTATTTGTTGCCGCCATTGTCATCTTCCCTACTTAAATTTTCTTGGAAAGATGTATAAAAATGCTCCTAATAAAAATCATTGCCTGAGAGTCCTGTGACATCTGTAAGAACTAGAAATATGTGACTATACACATCTGATCTTCAATATAATACAGTAATAATACTAAGGGTAACTTTGTACAAAATGAAAAATCAAAACCCACTTAAAATACACAAAGAGTCTTAGATAAATATGTTAGCATTTAGATATTTCTTTCACAGCAAATCAACATGTAATATAGCTACATCGGGCAATTCACTGAGGCTGAGTACTCGGTGTTCATTGTATTTATCATTTCAGTTCTCACTGACCCTTTCTAGGGAGTCATTGAGCCCAGTGCAATAATTTGTCGGAAATAGCCTTTATTCAAATGAGGAATTGCTCACAAGAATTATGAATTCATATAGTGATAGCTCTTACAGGATCAGATCTAGTAAAAGTTCACCTGATACAATTTCTTATGTAAATGAGGATTCCAGACCATTTCTCCCTTTCTGGTTGCACTATGCTGCCACCATACTCCAAAGAAATTCATTATTCTTCCATTTCTTTACTTTAAATGAAATGTTTGCTGAACTAATTGATGCTGCAATGTCTCTTTTTGCAGGGCAAAGAGAATTGTGCAAGAGTAATTCAGTCTATTGAGTTATTCACAGCCATTGTGTTTGACTGCGCCTTACTGACATTGTATTTTTTTTCTGAAAAATATTGGAAATCATTTTCACTGATGAAACTGATGAGAAACAATGAGTCATTCACATGAGAGACGGTGGATTCAGTAAGTTCAATGGAAATCATTGTAGAAAGTTTTAAAAGTGTGTTTGTCCGTATAAAATGTCAGTGATTTTTTTTTTTTTTTTTCCTCCTCAAGGTTACTTTGAAAGCAAGTATTTGGAGGCTCCTCTTGATTATTCTGAAAGATGGTGAAGAAAGAAAACAAAGATATCTACAGAAAGAGACAAGCAATGGGAATGATGAGAGAAGGTGAAGAGAGATGCAGTCAGTTTTGTGGATTTTTGGTAAGCTGGTGCAGGAATTTAAGTCTGCTCCTGTAAAATGGTATTTAGGTATTTAGGGACCCTGATGGGCCTTTTAGATAAAAGGAGAAACAAAAGTTTTGCCAGTTTCTTGCACTTTCACCCTGGCAATCCACAAGAGCAAATGTTTCATGCCAGTCAGCAACAATTCCTGTAATGCAATTAAAATGCAAATACGTAAGTGAGCCCGCTGGCTAATCAGACTATCCTATAGAGGTTTTAATTTTGGCTAATGCTAATGTGCACTGTTAGAATTTGGTCCCATCAGTGTCATATTGAGCTCTGCTTGTTAGAGTGGTCATGCCCAAAGGCCATGCCCATCTTTCCATCCTAAATCCCTCTTCTGTATGAATGAATGCCTCTAATTTATTTTGGCTTAAGTTTGTCAGTGTCGTCTCAGTTCACAAGTAACTTGCCTTCCTTTACTCTTCCAACAATTTGGTTCATTCAGGACATAAAATCTGAATTAATTTCAGGTATTATTTTTTCTTGGATTATTATAGCATAAATTTCTTATAAATAGACCAGCTATTAATTTTTAATATTATTTAATTGTACTGTGGTCTTTATTACTGATTCACAAAATTAATGGAGTACTATTTTGGCTTGACAGCATATAAAATGTCAAATGCAAACTGTGGTTTTAGAGTGAGATTCCTTGATAACAGAGAATGGGTTTTATTTTGGTGAAGAGACTATTCCTAAGGAAGGTGATTAGGGAGGAAATTGTTAGACATGACAGTGATACTATTTTCCATTTTTCCCTACTGTCTACCAGAACAATCTTTGTGGTCGCGACTACTCTAATATGTTCATGTGCAAGATGTTTTCTGATGTGAAATCTTTATTTCCTTCTGATTACCATTTCTCTTCTCTTTGTAGCCTTTAAAAAAAAATAATCAAAACTGATGAGAGTCAATCTACAGAATACGGGAAAAGCTGAAAGTACACTGCTTTTCTACCAATTTCCTGACAAATGAGATACTGTACTCTTGAGCCTTTATTTTTCAGACAAAGGCTGTGAGAACAGCAAGTGGCACAACGTGAATGTATTCTTGTGTCAATTACTTTAGTGAAAATGGAAAATAGTGGTACCGCAGCCCATGAGTACCCTTGAAATGGTCAAGAGCTGCAAACGTATGAGACGCTCTGCTCAGCACAGCTGGTTTAAGTGCACACACTATCTCCCGAAAACTGCTCTACCGAGCTCAGTAATTTTCTTCCCACTGTGAGGGGATGTTATAGAGGGTTGTTTTATAAACTTTAATAGAATTGAAAGGCAAAGTGTACAGATACCTTGTATCAAAGATGGCGTTATGATGAAAGTGCACTGCATGCCTTGTTCTTAGGATATCTCAATATAGGCACTCCTACGTTCCGTGAAGAGTGTAACAAGGCTGAACCACAAGAAATACCACAGCTCTCCACCCAGAAAAAAATGTACAAAATACATAAAAAGCAGGCAATATAACTCACCCTTCTGACTTCAGGCCTACTGCTATTCCTTTACAATAGCAGGCTGTGTAAGAATAAATTAAATTAATCTGCCATTAAGCAATTTTTCACAGCTCATGTTTAAAAATGACACTAGTATCAACAGTCAGATAAGAAGCACAACCACTGCTGCAAGCCTTCAAGTCTGTAATCTTGTGATTGTGTTGCATGACGATATAATCCTCTGTGGTTGGGGTCCCTTTTTCTTGTCCTCTCGCTTAACAAAGACTTCAAGCACAACATGAAAGGCTTACAAAGCTTGTTAGCTATCTTGTCTTTATGCACAATCTGAGGTTTCTCTTTGTAATCTTCTGAAATTTGGACTTCTGGGTATGAAACCCTTGCTAGCCTTTCAGAAATAAACCCTGTCTCAGTGACAAAGCAATTGTGGTTTTCCTGGTTAGATGCTGAAATTGAGTGACAAAGTGAGCAGTAATCAGCTGAATTAACACTTGGGCTACTAGTGCATAGAATGCACCATTTTATTGAAGGAATAGTTTCCTAAAGTTCACTAAAAAAGAAATTCTGACAATGTTAGTGGCTTAAAAAGTAGGAGGGCAGATAGATTCTGTTCTCAAAAAACCTTCCAGCACAGATTCAAACCGCACTCTGAAGTTCAAATTTAGGTTCATGGGTGTTTCCAATGTCTTAGGTATTAAATTCTGAAATTGTAGGTCCATTAAAGACAATTTTGAAATTATCCCCATTGGAACCAAAATCTTCTCATCTTTCAAAGCTCAACCATCTTTGGCCTCAGCTTGATTCTTCTTTTCAAAGCTTTTTCTGTCTGCTGCACAAGAGGAAAAGCTGTAAAAAGAAAATGCATAAGGAGAGTGTACAATAGATAAAGTATAGTTACACAGCAGTTGAGTTTAAAAGATATACTCGGTCTTTTAATCTGTCTGCTTCCAGCATTGTGAAAGACTATCCTCCATAATAATCTCTTAAGTGCTTTATCTAATGCTGACACTCGGTGTTCGTTGGTACAAACAGTGCTAAAATCTTGGCTAAACGGATAGTTGGCAAGTTCTGTTACGTGTGTGCGTTCTTCATTGTATATAGAGCAGTGTGGAGGGGTGTACCTGCCTCAGAAAGGCTTATTCCCACAAGAAATATTGAATGAGTCCAAAAAGTTCCTATTCTCAAATTAAATACAAAAGAAAAACTTTTGAACTAAGCCCAAGAGGCATGTAGGACTTTTGCTGAATGTAACTTCTGCATACACCTATCATGTTTTGAAACAGTGCATAAATGTAATTAGAGAATTGTATACAGCCTTCTGGCTATGAAGAATGGATTTTATGCATATAATTTCTGATCAGAAAGTTCTTATGGGGACTTTATTTATGGCAAAGAGGAATTTTAGAAAAGAGAATTTTTTTCTTTCTCTAATAGGGCATGTTTGGTTGTGCTATTTTAAAGAAAGGCCATTGTGAAAGTACAATCAGCTGGAGTGATTATAAGAAGTGAGACCTTTTTTCAAAACAAAACAACCCTGGAATTACGATATATAGGATGCGTTTATAAAATGCCAACAACTTTTACAATACTCACTAGTTCACAGCAAATTCCTCTTTGTGATAACATTAGGCCAAATTAGCTGCTTGTATCAGCGAATGAAGGTTTCCTGAGAGCTTTGGCCCATCCTGGACTGTAAAAAAGCTTACTGAAGTGTCTACATTTATACAGATATTTTAAACCAGGTAGAGGTAGACAACATCCACCGCCCTCCCCTCATCTATCCATCCAGTCATGCCATCATAGAAGGCTATCAGGTTAGTCAGACATGATTTCCCCTTAGTGAATCTGTGTTGACTACTTCTGATAGCTTCTTTTCCTCCACACACTTTGACATGACACCTAGAATGAGCTGTTCCATTATCTTTCTAGCAATGGAGGCAAGGCTGACTGGCCTGTGGTTTCCTGGGTCCTTCCTTCTTTCACTTTTTGAAGACTAGAGTGACACTGGTTTTCCTCCAGTCCTCTGGCACCTCGCCTGTTCTCCAGGAGCTTTTATGGAGAGTGGCCCAGCAATGACTTCTGCCAGCTCCCTCAGCACTCGCGAGTGCATCCCACCAGGACCCACCTGGACACATTCCTTGCTGTAGGGGGACCTGCTCTGGCAGGGAGGTTGGACTAGATGATCTCCAGAGGTCCCTTCCATTCCCTTATCATTCTGTCATTCTGTGATTCTGTGACTTGTGGATGTCCAGTTTACTTAATTGATCTCTAACTTGATCCTCCTCAACCAAGGAGTAGTCTTCCTTTGTCCACACTTTCTCTGTTACCTCCAAAGTCTGGGATGCCTGAGAGCTGCCCTGAGTAGTAAAGACTGAACCAAAGAAGGCATTTGGCAACTTGCCGTCTCGGCATCCTCTGTCACCATGGCACCCATCTCATTCAACAGCGGGCCCATGTTTTCTCTAGTTTTCCTTTTGCCTCCAATATACTTGAAGAAGCCCTTCCTGTTGACCTTGATGTCCCTTGCCAAGTTTAATTCCAAGGAGACCTTGGCTTTCCTTGTTTCATCCCTGCATGCTCTGATGGCAGTCTTGTAATCTTCCCAAGTGGTCCACGCACTGTAAACTTCCTTCTTCCACTTGAGCTTTTTCAGAAGCTCCCTGCTCAACCACGCAGGTCTCCTGCTTCCCTTTCCTGATTTCTTGCTCTAAGGGATTAGGTCCAGATCCAGACATTCCACTGTTTAGCTGAACTCAGATTTGAGATTTATACAACCAGCAGTGACTTATATTTCAGTTGAGACATACACTCTATATATTTGGGGAATTTGGATCTTTTGTTCCATCTTTAGTTGGTTGTATCTTACAGCTGCGTGTCTCAAAAGTACCCACATGGCTTTAAAATTGTCCTAACTCAATTAATTGTAATATGGTGCAATGGATCAGATAGCTCAGTTAGGCAGATTGTATTTTTTGGAGCACTTAATCCTTTTTATAACATTGCACGATTTCCTTTTTTTCCTTTATAGCTGACACTTAGGTGTTCTGCTTTAGTCTGTAATATGTCTTCTGAGGCACGGTGTTTCAAAGAACTCCTTCTGCTGTAGATATTTGAGATCAAAGCCAGTACCTATCAAACATGCTAATGAAAACACCTTAAAACCAGTTTAGTACATGAGTACATTTCAGCAAGAGGAAAATGTTACTCAGCTAACAACAATAGCTTTCATGTAGAATGCAATACAAGACAGTTGATAAATCTAGAGCTCAAATTAGTTCACTTTATGAAGCGTACTGAGTTAAGGGACATAAAAAGAATTGCATTATGCTGTTGTGGTGAGTATCGAATAGCTCTTTCGGGTAGTTTGCATTTGTAATTCTCCTTAGGATATTAGATGTAGGAAATGTTCCTATTGCTCAATTACATTTAACTTGGCAAATTAGTTCAGGCAAAATGTAGCTGCCCCACTCAATTCTAAAGTTAACTTTTCATTGAGTTTAATTTACTAGCTGCTGCTAGTAAATCCAGACTACTCGATCTAACGCGTAATTAAGAGCCGTAATGCTATGAACAAATACATTGCTGAAATGTATACCACAACAAAGGTATAGCTCATTAGTATTTGCTTAACTCTATTTATATTAAGATTAACAGCAATCTAAGCAACACTGCAAACACTACAAAATCCTAAATATTTCTGAATGAGGATTAAAAAATATTATATGTAAAGTATGTCCTGGATAATCTGTGTGGATAAAAGGTTATCTGCAAGTGGAAAATGTAGCTTCTTTCCAATTTTCTAATCTCCTCCCTAACACCTCTGTTCTCTGTTCCCTGCATCTTGGCATGCTGAGCTGGGCTGCATGGCTCAGTGCAGGAGGAAAGCAAGGGAGGACAGTTTGTGGGAGGACACAATAGCATGTGGTCTCCCAATTATGCTCCTGTATGCTAACTCTATGTCTATCAAACACAGAGAAATAAAAGAACTAATAGCTCTTCCTGGATGATCACACAATGCTAGCTGGAATTTAGTCTAGAGAAAGTGCTTCTCATGAGGCATAAGGATGTTCGATCATCCCATCAAAAAATTAGAGAATATTATTAATCTGTATTAAAAAGACTAATGAAATGGAGTAGAGTATTCTGCCAGCTGTTGTTTAGAATTCTCCCTTTTTCCATTTGAATTACGAAGCAGGAAACCCCATAATCAGTGCAGGGCATGGAAGTGATGAAGAAGGAAGTAATTTAAAAGTGTTTTTTCATTTCTCAAATCTGAAGGACCTGAGGGAGCAGTTCAATGCTTGGTTTAAGCAAGAGCAACCATCTGACATGCTGCAGCTCTCCAGAAAATACAAGTCAAAAAAGCCTGGGCTTTTTTTTGCTTAGAAAGCAGATTATTTTTTTCTTTCATTTTGGTCTTTAACATGTAGGAATTTATTAATGCAGGGAGATTTCTTCTTGCAGTAGGTAAGTTACATGGGCACATCAGAGGTCTCAACCTGCATCTGTAAGCCTGTATGTTCAGAAGCAGCAGTTCATACACATTTTGGTCACAGCACATCACGGTTGCTGGCCATCTTCTGTGGCATTAAAACCAGGGTCAGCTGACTTTGTTGTTTGCCCCTTGGAAGGGTTGCACCTGTGGGGAGGAGGGGACAGGGCAGGTGACCCAAACTGACCAACAGGGTATTCCATCCCATCCACCATGCTCAGTATAAAAGCTGAGGGATCAAAGAGTCAGCTCTTTTTCTTCAATGGCTCTCTTCTTCTGTGGCTGACATCTGAGCAGGACCCTGTCTGTCTGCCTTTGATCCTGATCTGTGTGTTCCTGAGACCAGTCTGGGATTTCCCCAGTGCCTGTCGGGGACATCTTCCTGGAAACTCGATAAGGTTTTGTAAATATGTATCTATCTAATGATTTCCTTTTTATATTATTATAAGTGCTTTATTAAAGTACTTTAGTTCCTTCTAAGCTCATAAATCTCTTTATTTCTCTCCTTCTTCACCTCGGAACAAGAGGTGGAGGAGAGCATGTGTTGTCTCCTCGTTTGCTAATCTAGCCCAAACCTCAACAGCTCAAAATAAAGTCAAGATATAATACCATGGGTCAACTCAACCTATGAAAATGTGCACCAAAAAAATGCATTAGGATTCCCAAACAGAATTTTGTGGGAAAGTTTGTTAGGTTTCATGTTTTGCTGCTCTTGAAGTTTAAGAATGGCACATTTTCTACCCCAGTTCTATGGCTTTTCTTCTAACAGGTTGATACCTGCTGAGATACATATGAATGCCTGGTTGATGCAAGTCAGTGGATCTCTCCAGGTTTGGTCTGGGCCATTGATGTGAAAGAGCACTTTACAAACAAGACCACTGAAGTCTACAGCTGTACAGGGTTTATCCATGTGAGGTAGTTATGGAGCAAGGGACCTACCACTTCAGAAATGATCAGCCTTTCTCTTGAAGTTAAATATCCACAGTGAATTAAAAGGGCAATATAATTTTGTGGCGAAATGCCAGGGCAGGTAGCAGAGTGAGGGGGAAAAAGGAAAACCCAGAGGTGATCTTTGTGGTATTTGCACATATCAAATACTTGATAAAGCACATAAAAAGCCATTTATGTTCTAATATGCTTTTACAGGTCACCACAATAGCTGTATCTATATGAAGATGTATACCTGTGAGTTTTTCAAGCTTAACTAGAAATACCTTCCTACAAAGATCCCAGACTTACTGTTGGTAAGGGAAGCAAGTACCTTTGTGTCTTATTAAAAAATAAATAAATCACCGATGAGTGTTCGCCTTTCCTAATAAACTGAGCGTCATGTTATTGCTCAGAACTATCAAAATTTATTTCACTTTATTATTGCAGTAGAACATCAATTTAAGATTTTGGATAAATTCTTTAGTTTTCCTGTGTAATCCATGACATTTATTACAGTTCAAATGACTAAAATGTATGGGAGGAGACATTTATTTTATGAGCATTAAAAAAAAGAATGCGTTTCACTGAAATGTGGAAACAGAATGTAGGAGCTGATTAGACATGCCTGCTGTGTCGCATAAGCCTGAACTTGACGAACAAAAGGAATCTGGGGAGGTGTGATGCTGCAGACATTATGCATGGCAATGTTGTCGCTCAAAAATTAGGACTATACACACCACTTTTTTTCAAGTTTGGTATCACTCCTTTATCTAGAGTATAATTAGTAAAAGCAAGAGCAACTAAGAATCCCTAAACCGAACAACAACCCCTATGTTTATACCAACTTGAAGGGGTTTATATTGAGCAAAATGTTTTCCTCTGATGTATAACTAGTGTAATCAGTTGGCTTTCATTTTAGTATTTTTTAAATTCTATTCAAATCTGAGTTTCTGATATAAGTTATTTAGATCAAGAAGTAAACTTGTGTTTCAAATGGATTACTTGTGGAACAGAGCATGCAATACAATGAATAATGGAGGCGAATTTTTAAAAATTACAAACTGACCTTTGAAATGTCAGAATTTAGATGTTTCCTGCAATCAACATTCTGTGATAAATGAGAGCAGTAAATGTAAAGATCCTTGGTTCAAAAGTGTGTGTAATCGAAATCCAATGAGAGATCGATGGCCTTTTGGTGACCTTTTATCAAAAGGTCAAATGACAACATTTATGGGAAACTTTTCTTGTGCTTGCAGGATGATTATAAATGGATTTATTGCATTTCAGTGTTCTGGCTATGGAGGAAAACTATGCCTATACCCGTGAGTTCTATATATTTATATGTGTATGTATGTAATTTTCAGTCATTCACCCTCGTAGGTGTGAATTTCATGCATAAAAATATGTATACACATATCTTCATGTATATATATTATTTGAAAATTTAACTTTAAATTGTTATTAATGTTTATAAATCAGTGAAATGTTACTTCAAGCACAGGAAATGTTATCTTGGTATTTTTAAGTTCTTAGGGAGACAATAGGAGGATCGAACATGAACTCAGTTGGAAATTGTTTTCATTCTGCTAACAATGACAAGGTATTGGAAATGAAATCATCAACAAAAGCTTGTATCACATCATCAGAATCCACAGGCACTTTTAGGAATAAGTCCACTGAGGTATTTGGGTCTTGAGTAATTCTTGGAGAGGGGTTTTGTGTTGATGTTATGTAAAGTAGCACCAAAAAGTCCAGAATGATTCAGAGTTGTAAATTAGACACAGTCATCACCAGGACATCAGCTTTTTTGATGTCTTCCCTGTTGATCTGTAGTTGAAATGATGAAAACACGCTATTAATTTTTCTGAATGATTGATATGGTTGTTTATTTTGTGGTGAAATTATACATGTGTTCAGCTTTCAGTGAGGACCTGCAGTACTGGATTTTTTGTCTCCTTAAAAGTTTATTCTTGAAGAAGAGCTGTTTTCCATGTTTCTGTGGAAAAGAATGGTTTATAAGCTGTTTTACATCTCATTACAAAAGCTTAATATTCTTGTAGCTTACACAAAATTGCTTAAAAAAGTTCAATTATTGCATCAATCTTGTTGTGAATTACTGGAAAATCATGTAGACAACATTAGCTTTGGCTGGACTGTGTTTTACAATGTGTGAGAATTGAAATTGGGTACAGTAGTTGCAGGAAATTAACATTTATTGAAATAGATAAAGAAATGATCAAACTAATTTGTTGAATATTTGACTAGTCCACGGTGTATGTTGTAATTTGCAATTACATGCTGTTACACTTTTTGTAAGTTCATGATGTCTTCTCCAAATTCCCAACTGCCAGTGAAAGCATTTGACTTGTTTTAAGTGTTATTTTAGAAAATGGAAAGAGTGGGGGATTCTGCAGCGTATGGATGCTTTATCAGTAAAGGTTGTTCTTTTATGTAATATCAGCTATGAAAATACAATCTGTAAGACATTTTATAGTTCTGTAACTTTTATGTTGCCTCCAAAATGGTTTTCATGGTTTCCTCCTGTTAAGCAGAACTTGAAATGTAGTATGTACATATTTATTCCTGCCTTTCCACTTATCCTCTTTGCTTTTTGGCTTTAAGTCAGGAGAGTGACTCAATCTAAGTTTTCTGAAAGGCACAACAGGCCTGGTCTTGAGTGCTGGTGCTGTTGGCTTGTCGCATAGGATTGTTCCAGCTCTTTCAGTATGACCTTCAAAACGCTACCGGCTTTCAGGGTTGCCTGTAGCTTGTACATGCTCTGTTTTCCACTCATATCTTCAAGCCATTTTCCTGAAGATTATGGTATTTCTCAGTTTGCTCAATGTCTGCGTGTAGATGTCTATTTGTGACTATCACTCAGTCCCCAGTAGGAAGTTCTTATCTATTTGCCAATTTCAGTCAGATTTGAAAATGACTCAGAAATACTAATGTACCTCATGTTCAATGAAAGCAGGCATCCAAATACATGAGAGAATTTATTGGCAGATCAGCTCTCATTAGACACCCGGGCTTCCATGCAGAAATACTCTCTTAATTTTTTTTTTTCTCGCTCACTGAGGAAGGTCAGTGAGAATTTGTACCTTGAACAGCTGATGGGTGAACCACGGGGCCTAAATCCACAGGGACGCACTTTCAGTAGTTTTACTGTTCGCAGATCTGGTTGCTTCCTTCGTGGATATTCAAAAGGAGATCTGAGAGCCCAACTCACATGTTGTCCCCTTTTCCATCATTCATCATTAATGAAGTAACATGGACAATGATATAATTACTCTGATCATAGTAAACAGGTTTGATGGCTCTGGTGACGAGTGCTCACATGCTGCTTGCTTTACTGGTTCTATGCTTGTTGTAAGAGTAACAAAGGGGTGAGGAGGGAAAAAAGAAGAGATTTAATAGTGTAAAATAGCAGCTATAACTGTATATAGAAATAATTATGTAGAAAGGTAAGAAATTTTTACGATGAACCCCTAAGAGCTGAACTACAGTTTTAGTGAAAAAAGACTGCTTCCATATGAGGAAATAGCAATATGTCTTAGGTGACATACTTCATTGATATGCAAGTATATAATGCCAAATTGCAGAGATAAAAAGCACAGGTGTTTTGGTCTTTAAGTGGCCTGTTCTATTAATATTTCTTTACAGTATGCAGCATTAACTATTTTTAGAACTATCTGAGACTTAAATGCATGTTATTATTTCACACCATTATTCTGCAATCTGAAGCCTGAGCTAAAAGTTGTGATGTGTTGTGTTTTCATCTGTGTTGCCAGATGATTTGATACTGGAGCTTGAGTCTAGCTTTTCCGACATGGCTGACTGATGCGTTTTATATTAAATGCAGTCAGTAGAAACAGGCCAGGAAGATTCTGTCTCGTGATTATTATAACTTGTGATTAAAAGATGGGCTATATTAAGACAGCTTTGTCACAATCTTCCTTTGAAAGACAAATTAAGTATGTTTAAATTCAGGCAGTATACACAGCATGTCAAGCCGTTGTCTTTCAAAGCAGTGGAAGGAACTGCTTCCTTTCTTAATAGTTTAGGTCTTCCCTGTGAAATGAGTTTTCAATAAATGACTCCTCTAGCAACAGCGTGGATAAGAATTGTAAATTAGAAGCGTAACAGTCAGTGAATAGGTTAAGAACGCAACCTTTTATTCACTTATTTTTATACTTTGGGTGAATTTTCAGCACTGTGCACGTATGCCTTTATTATACTAAGGCCATTTGCATTTTAATTCACTGTCCATCGCAAACCTTTATAAACCTTTGCCAAAAATAACAAATGTCATAACCTCGCGCGGTCCGATCTATTGTTTAATCAGAAAGGCATGAATGTATTAAGACCTTAAATCTATGACAATGTTACTCACTTTGGTATTAATACAGGAGTTAACGTTAGCATGTTGTTTGGACATTAAGTCCTTGGACATACCTTGTCGGGTAAGGAGTAAATATTGAGAAGAATATCTCACATGAAGAAAAGCATTAATGTTTTGCCCGCAGTTTTGCACTTGTCTTGACAGATATTAGTTTGTTTCTAAATATCAAAGAGTGAATTGGGCACTTGGAGATGCAGTTACTGAATTTTACTTTCATAATATAGTTTGCAAATGTATATTATATTTGCAGATAGTGAGAAGTCAGCCCTTGCATTAACTTTAAAAATACCTGTTGTGGTAAAATATTTGCTATTCCAACATGAAACAAATTGTTCAGCTGTCAATGGAAAAGAATAGTTCAAGGGCTATTTTTTTGGCTAGTACTTTTTACTGATAAAATCAGTGTGATGTTTACCTGAGGAGATGCTCCATTGGGGATATATTTTGAAATGAAGAGGAAACAGAATTCTGAGACTATTTATCAAGGGCTAATGCTATTGAACACATTTGAAATCCTCAGGAAGTTGTCTCTATTGATGCATGAAAAAACTTGATCTAATTTAAGTAAATTTTAATGTTTATCTCTTGTTCTCTTATCTTCTCTTCAACCTCAATGAACTCATAAAGTTAAACTTGTTGTGATGCCCCACATAAAAACTTCTGTCTATGCTACAATAAGCATCAGCTGCTTCATTAGCTGTGTGAAACTGTCCTGGATTTTATGAAAAAATCAGTTCTGGTTCAATAATATAACTATTGGGCTATCAGAAACTGCCAACAAAGGTGTAGCAGTAACACACAAAATGCTTTTCAAGTTGGTTGGTTGTTTTTTTTAAGAAACTGTACACCTCTTGAGTTAAGATTCCTCTCATAGATTTATAGGTTCCAGACTTAGTATTAGAAAGTGTATGTTTTGTGAAAATTCATCTAAAAAAACAAACCCCACTCAGTCGTCTGTCATGGCAAGCATCTCTGAAATATTATCAAATGCTGCCGTTTTGTCATCCTGACATGTATGTGTCCTTTCCTTGTATTTGGCCAAAGATAATTATAATGGTAGTGTAAGAGTTATGTTTTTGGAAAGATGGTAAAGATCTGTGAACCAGTATAATCCTAACATTTCTGCAGCTTTACCTGATAAAGAAGTTCCAGTAGAAATATGGTAATTCATAAGGGAAACTTTCTACTATCATTATATTTTCAATTGCTGAAAAGATGTATGGCATTCAGAAATGCCGCTTTCAAAAGAGAAAGGTAGCTTCAGTTCTTTTCCTTTTCAGTGGTTCTTTAGATACATCCATAAAAAGAGTTTGTCATTATCATTTTCCTTTCATGAACAGAATTTAAAATGCTGATGCTACCAACTTTCAGCTTTGTAGAAACAAACAGTTCATGTTCATACAATACAGTCCTTGATGCAGAAAGTGTAGACATCTATAGATATCTGGTGGTTTGCTGTTTGAAAGGGTATTTTGAAGAAATTTGTCAGGAGATTCACTGAATTCTCTCAGGACCAAGTTTGACCCATGGAAAAATTTCACAACAGAAAATAAATACTTCCTGGCTGTGATATGCTTTTACTGCTGCAAGCACTAAACTCAGCTCCCTTTAGATGGGAAACATCAGCCTGATGCAATGCAAACTTTAAATTGGCATAGAGCAGTTGAAGAAACTCTTAAACAACTTCTTACAGGTAGGTTAGCACACAGAGAAAGCATCATCTAGGCAAAGGGAAAATGTCCAAACCCACCTATGCCACAAAAAGCTTTTGCTACTTCATAGCCATCTATTATCAGCCTAAATTAGGATATACGTACGTGTGTGCACAGTTTTTGGCATGTTAGTCCTGGAGGGTAAAAGAAGACTTGGATTTTATTCAGGTGAAAAGGCAAAATGAACTTCTCTGGAAACTGTTAAAACCATGAGGTTTGCCCTTGGCTAAGGGAAAACAGCAACTCAGCACTAACAAAACCAATACAAAAGAGCACACCCCCCTATATCAGAATTTAACACAGGCAATATACTTTAGTGTGCAAGGAACTGCAGCTGTTTTTCTAAGTTTTGATCTCCATCCCTGCACTACTGTTGTCCAAAAAGGCAATAAACGTGACCTTCCCTCGCTTCTGCTTCTCATTATTGAAGGTGAAAAATGACAAAGCAAACAAAACAAGTGGTTAGAAATCATATTGTCAAGTCTGATAGAACTATTTCATTTGATACTTTTACTGGAATCTGATTCAGAAAATAGAACTACAGAAAACTAGGGAACGCCAAAAAAAAAAAAAAAAAGTTAGGATATACCATATAGGTTTTGGATGGAAAAAGTAGATTTCTTAAAATTTTTATCTTTTCTTGGATGGGGCATAAGCAATACTTATGTAGTCACATATTGCTGAGATAGGTGATGATGCAGGTTAGGCTACTGCTGCTACCAGTAGAAATCCCAAAGATTAAGGCTTGGAGGTCCGTGGACTGCTGCAATATGATCAGTCACTAGTGGATTGTGATAAAATGCTGCAAATTACTGTGTGAGAGATTTAGAATGGGTTTCTTCGAGTACTCAAGAATTCAGACCTGGCACTTGAGTGCATGAAGCAGATGTTTGACTGCTGCTGTGATTTGAGACCAGTGTGGTGACAAACAGTCTGACATAAAACGAGCAGCAGTGGATTCAAACAGGGTTCGTGGCAGATATATATACAGTAACATATTATATGTGGGATGAGCAATTTACTGAAGATTCAGAGCTCGCTCTCTGACACTGAGATATCAATCACATGAGATTTGTATTGAGAGGTGTTTGCTTTCTGCCTACAGATAATGGTCTCCTGTGAATGACTTGAGAGATTTGCATGTAAGCCTGCTCTACAGCCTAAATGTGAGTCATGGTTTTCTATTTTTTGCTTTGTCATGAAAAGTATATTTAAAATATACTTGTATATACTTTATTAAAAGTATATTTCAATATACTTTATATATGCTTATTTACGTAAAAGCACATTTAAACATCAACTAGGGTACGTTGGTAACTACCATAGTCTTTGTTCTACAAATGATCATGAGATTTTTTTTTTTGTTAAATCTGCTGTTCCTCTAAATATTCAATCTCTAAGATGTACTATTTCAAACCTAAGTTATTCTTCCAGCATTGTAATGTATTCAGACAGTACACTGAACCTGAATGTAAAGGAAAAGTCAAATGTCTAGTCTCTCTATATCCATGTAAAACTTGTGGTATCAATATGCTGAAAATTTACTAGGATGAAATTTAATTTTTCCTTTTGTTCAGGGCTATTTCTGCTTAGAACCGGTAAAGTTATTTTTCCATTCTGTTATTGCAAGTATAAGATTTTATTTTTAATTTATATTTTATATTTTTAATAATTAAGAATTAATAATTTTATTGATTTATAACTTTATCTTTTTATTTCATATTTTTCCATGTACCTGTTACAGTATTTGAAGTACAAGGTATTCTCTTAATGTATTCAGTTGTGGAAAACAGAAGCTATTACATTTCTAGATTTGCTGTAAAAAACACTGATATCCATATTAGAGCGAAGACAATAAAAATAAGTTACTGTAAAAGAGATGGTAGATTTCGTTGACATAAAACCTAGTAATTGGCATTGTTATATAGTGGTAATTGAAAAGCACTATAAAGAATAAGATCGGATTAAAAGACTACTAAAAAGCTGTGTGAGAAAAAAAAATTTCCTTTGCTAACTGTATGCAAAGGAAATGTACCACGTAAATGGAAAGAAGAGAATATTCCATTATTTGATATACAATCCTGGAGAACACACAGCATAAGCAGAGCTTTTTGAAAGCTACAGCAATTTGAAACTACACCATGGAGAAATCCAGTTGACTAGGAAAATCTATATATAGATCTGAGATACTAGGTTGAAATGTGTTATTTATACCTTCTGCTTTTCCACATAGTTCAACGTGGAAAGTCAAAAGCATAGAAGGCTATGTGGCTTACTTGATTGAAGACTTCTGTACATCTTCTTGATCTTTCTCTTAGCAGATTTTTTTTCTCACTGTCCTGTTTCCTCTGCATTGTCACACACACTATTAATGAGTATGTAACTTTGAGCTCTGCAGCTTTTCTGCTGTGTTCAGAGGTCTTTGAACTGAACCCTTCTAGGCATTCCCAAAAGACTTAGGCACTCCCAAATCCTTTTCATATCTGTATGTGAAGATACTTTATCTCCCTTTTGTTGTTGTTCTAATCTGGTCTGTTACTCACACAGAACCTTTATCTGCTCTTGTGCCCAAGAGGTGGTAGATGAATGTAATTTTTCTGCATCCCCCATTTCCCCCCATCCCTACTGTCTCCTTAAGATCTTAAGGACTTTTTACTTAATTCTCTTTTCATGTATTGTGATCATTATCTTGACTTCATCCCGTTAATTACTACGATACATCTTTATTGAACATTACAGTGTGAAAATGAAATGTAGAAAAACATTGTTGGCCTGTTCACAAACATTCTCAGTTGAATGTAAACTTTCCATTTCATTTTCAGTGGATTTAGAATCATAGGTGATTGTTTCCCTTCAAAGTAACTTTTCAACTGAAAAAAGTAGTTAGGCTTCCTGAAAAAGTTATAATACTATTTTCTGGATCAGTCCTGAAGTTCTTTGTTCCAGTAAATCCCTGGACGCTGGATAACTAGAGGTGCTTTGGATTAGCTGCCTGAAACTAATGGCATTAAATCAATTGCTACAGGAATATATTTAGGCTGAGCATTAATAATATGGGAAGCCGGATGGCATAATGATGGAGCACTGACCTGGGATTCAGGAGGCCTGGACTGCGCTCTTGGCTCAGCCAATAACTTGCTGGGCGACCTCAGGAAAGTCACTTTACTCACTTTTGCCTTATTAAAAAGTTCCATGTGGAAAGTGCTTTGAACTCTTCTGATGTCAGGTGTTATATCACCACCATATATATTGTAACCACGTAGGTGAAATCTATTAAATGTCAAGCAGAATGAAAGTGGTGAGTGCCTGTGCTTAAAGAACCTTTTATGGAAACTGCTTGAGACTCCTGTCAAATCTGTGCTTCTCTAACAATCTCATACGAGAAGTGGAAGGAATATGAAGAGGCCCAGAGATTTTTTGTGTCTTACGAACAGCCCCTTATGCTGAGAAGAGTGGTTTAATAATGATATATAGCACAACGTAAGATAAAACTAGACGTGTCAAGTAGGATTCTGTAGGAGTTTATTCTGGTTATTGTAGTAGTCAGCCTTTTCATTAAGGCACAAAATAAGACAATACCAGGAAGGAATATAGAGAGTATCAATGATGATGGAGATGCTGGTCGTCTGTTTTAGATAGCAATTTTATTGATAGGTACCTCTGAGAAAGCTAACCTACTTCATACCATTATTTCTTTTATGGATAAGAGTTCAGCTGCCAGTAGGAAGATCAGCTGAAAATTACCAGGAGCAAAAAGGCAAGATTTGGGGCTGCATCAGGGGAAAAAAATCATCAGAGAGAACCAAGCAAGGTTCCTTTTTTTGAAATTGGCTGGACTTGGTCTGTCTTCACTGGGAAGCTCAGAATAAGGTGAAGCAAATGGAGCCATTAAAGGTTATCTTTGAGAAAGTGTGGAGGATTTATGAACTCCCAGACCCTGGAAAAGGGCAAATGCAATCCTTATCTTTAAAAAGGGAAAAATGGAGAAACAGAGAAATTAAAGACCAGTTAGCCTTCCCAGAAAAAACTACTGGAGAAATGATCAAATCATTTGTAAGGAAAACAAAACAAAACATAACCCAAGAAAGAGTGAAAGAACAAATATCTCTCAAAAGCAAATTATTTTAGTTTCAAACCAACGTTTTTTCTATGAAAGAGTGGCTATAGTCGACCTATCCAATGTTGTGTACTTTTACCTTTGTAAACAAAACGTGGCAGCTTCAAAACTAAACTGGGAAAAGAGTGTCTGTAATTAAACTGCCATAAGGTTGGTACAAGACTGTTGGGAAAGCCATGTTCACAGAGAGGTTATTAATGATTCACTGCCAAGCTATCAAGCAGGATCCCGTGCAGTCTGGTTACAGCAGGAGTCAACATTTTCATCAGTTACTTGGATGATGAAACAAAGGCTGTGCTTATTAAATATGCGGGCAATACCACCACAGGCAGCTTCAGGCTTGTTGAAAAAATAAGAAAAAAAATTAAAGAATTTGATAATTTAGAGAAATGGTCTGAAAAATAGAATGGAATTGAATAAGAACAAATACGAGGTGTTGAATTGTGCAACGATAACCAGCTGTGCCAGTTCAGAATAAACTGGGTGGCTGATCCACGGGGGAAAGTCTGGGGTCTTAGCATCACTAGTGGAAGTGGAAGCACTTAAACACTGTCAGGCTGTTGTGCAAAATAAAAATACCCACTGGATGCTCAAGAAGAAACACACCCTGCAGGGTAAGTGAAGGCAGCCTGGTGAAATCCTCTTCAACAGTACGCTTCATGGAGGATGAGACTGGAGAATGGCAAGTGAAAGGCAATAAGAATGACTGTGCTAGTGAAGATGTAATGAACTGGTGTTATTTCATCTAAAGAGAGAAGAAGACAAAGGTGCTACATGATAATTGCCTTCAAATTCAGAAGAGATTGCTGCGAAAGATAAGGAATAATTTTTCTTTCTACCCAAGTGAATCAGACATGAAGTAATGAGCTAAACCTGAAGCAACCGAGTTAGATTAGACATTAAGAAAAAGTTTCTAACAGTATGGGCAGTTCAGTGTGAGAATAGATTCTCTGCTCTGCCCAGACAATCTCCATAATTGGAAATTTTTAAGAACAGGTTAGACTAATGTCTGAATGATCACTGTACAGTTGACTCAGCCCTAAAGCGACCACACTGTCCACAATCTTATTGCTTTTTGGGAGGGCAGACTAGAAGTTGGAACAGCTACTTGGGATCTAGCATTGTCAGCTTTCATTCCAGTAATTTTTTTTTTTTCTGTTGCATATTGTGTTTTCTACTTCTGTTGCTACCTCAGTGTAATTTATATACAGGTAGTCTATGCTAGTTTCATTAGAAGGGGAATGTAAATAAAAGTGGTGAGGAAAATATATTAATGTTTGTACTTCATGAGCCTCAGCTGAAAGGCAGTATATAAGCACAAACATTATTATGGGAAATCAATGAATAAAGTAATAAACTAAATTGAATAAAAAATGAAACAAAACCCAAAAAAGTGCCACACTCTGCACATAAACCCCATAAAAGTTATATTAACCTTAAATAATAACAACCCATTTTCAGCAGTTGGGTTTTTTTTATATACTAATTAAGTCTTTTTCATTTACCAAAGTTCAAACAATTAATCACAGACCTATGTAATCAAAAGTAAAGTTTATTTCTTATTACCTATTCATATTGCAATCCTAGCATTTGAGATGATTACATACTATATATAAACACATACCTACTATGTAATCATTTAAAGTGCTGCGAACAGTGTATAGGTAGTTCAAAATGAACACCGTATGCGCAGCACAAAACGTTAATGGCATTCCAGAGCGTGTCACATTATGAGAAAGTCTAATCTGTCCCTGAAATGAATTTGACTTATTCATTAGTGAGATGAAGAAAACTGATTACATTGAACTACTTTCTTTTACATCATATAAAGGATAATCTTACCCTCAAGATTTTGGGTTTTCTCCTTGAAGAAAAGAAAACATGTTTTGAAGAAGAACATATTTCTAAAGCAGCTGCAACCAATCAATCACACTATTTTTTGTTGTTTTTACTAAATCAGTTAATTTTAAGATGACCTATTCCACTTCATAGTAAATAAATATGAATTTCCTATTTCTGAAATGAGAGTTCTTTCTCTGGTGCATGTCCAGCACTCTTTAGATAGATAAAGAAGCAATAAAGATGCAGAAGAGTTAATGGGAGATTTATTTTTTAGTTGGGAAATTAATGAATAGCAACAGGATTTTAAGGAAAACGAAAGGATCATAGCTTAAAATGAGCAAATTTTTTAATCAGAAAGAAGGTAGACTGACAGTCAACATTTCTTTGTTCATTAATGTTTACAGGATATATAAAAATACATAATAACACAAATACAGCCTGTTCTTTTCCTTTCATAGCCAGGTTATTCATATTTGCACTTTGTCTAATGCTAATCCCAGCTGTGACTGAAGACAGGTCCAGATGCAACAGCAACTGAAGAAGAGGACATCAGGAGGAGGTCATAGAGGTAGTTTATGAAATGAATTAATGAGAGCTCATAATTTATTCTACATTTACAAGTCCTTTCATCTAGGTGTCTTGGAGCAATTTATAAACATTGCTCCACTGCTGCAACAGAAGAAAGTTATTGCATAAAATCCTCAGGAGTACCTAAGTCCCACTGATGTGATGTAGCATCCAGGCATCTAATGACCAAGTCACCTTAGAAAAGACGACCTGAATTTTGATGAACTTGTAAGCATTTGGGTGCTTTCAATGCCTCTCAATTATTCTTACTTTATTAAAGAAGATACAAGCACACAGAGCATGGTTCTTTTCTCTCACCCAGCTGGGAGCTGTTGGCACTGACAAAACTTCAATCCATGACGTGCTGAATGTCTTCATTAAACAATGAGTAGGAAATGGAGACACCTTGTACCTACAGCTTCTTGCAGGATTTATATAGTCAAAATCAGGTCCAGAAATATGGTGTACAGGAAGTCACATAATTGTGACAGAGAATCAGGACTGTAACCATGTCTATACTTTTACCACAGAACTATCTTCCTGCAGTGACAGATTAATAAAATCCAGGGTAGGGCTTGGAGAAAAACAACAAACCAATTAGCTTTTAAGGATAAGTGAAAAAAACCAAATACAAAACTTGGGCGATCTAGGCTTTTTCATGCAGAGAAACAACATTACTTGGTACATTACTTGGTTAACAGGTATTATTAAGAATAATAATGTTTGCAACACTATTGTAAAAGGAAGTGAAAAAAGGAGGAAAAGCCAGAATTATTTACTTTGGTTTCTAACCTTAATTCTGATATAAATAAATTACAAAACCAGGACAATCAGAGAAATTGCATTATCTTGGTGGAGAGAGGATCAGACAAACCATTTCACTTTCTTTTTATTCTTGTTTCTTAGACACTTCCTAGAGGACTTGGAGAACCGTCAGAACTGTCAAGAGATGGTCTTTTTCCTTCCTGCCTGGGAAGAAACAGGTCAGTCGTATGTATTCTTCAAAAAAAGTTTAAAGATCTTTTTTTTAAATGAAGATTAAATCTTTACATCTGGTGCCTGTGGCCTGACACAAAGGCAGTGTCCCCAGTGAATGCCAGGGGAGGACAACCTGGAAAAGAAATCTGTTGATACTTGGTGAAGTGGCAAAAGGAGTAAGTGAAAGGATTGATAGGCAGATGTGGAGCATGCTTGTTTTACTGCATGTGGAAGCACTGCCCAAACACCAGCTGGTTACACAGCTGTCAGGACTCGGTTCAAAAGCCATCGACAAGCCAAGAGGGGGTGGCGGAGTGAAAGGGCTGGCTGTAGGAGCAAGGCACTTCACAGTACAAGCTCTGTAGCAGTTTTACCGGTAAACTCCCCAAATTCAAGCCTGGATCTTGTTGATATTTCGACCCTGGCAGTAGGACTCCATGTATGTCTTCAGACAATGACACAAATACATACTTTGCATATAAAATGTGATGGAAATTTTATGATCTGAGATCTGAGCGGTCATTTCATCACGAGTCCTAAACCAACAGCAGTTATAACTACCACCTGAAAGGTGGGCTTCTTCAACAAACATCATATCACTTAAGAAAAGGAGAATTGTCTCCTGAATGAAGCAGGATGACAACTGAAGGGGTTGTTTCTTGAGACAGCACAGAACCCTTGACTGGATGACCACTTTATGATTAAAATTTCTTCAAAGTATCATAATCTCTCCTGAAAGAGTGAATGGAATGAATTGTGAGAGCACACTTGGGTTCTCAGCTGATGGAACTAGGCAGAGAGGGTCCATGCTATCTTGGGAAGCTTCCCAAATGTCCAGGTTACTGTAAGTGAAATATAGTTAGACTTCTTGGCAGTATTTGGTGTTGGACACTGATGTAGGGTACAGCTTCTCAGAACTGATGGTTTTATGGTTTCAAATAGTTCACTGGGATGTGATTTGGCTGGTTCAACAGATCTTGGCTCAGGATTTTACTGCGTTACATCATGTTTGTACCAGTTCTTGCTTTTTTGGCATTTAGCTGTAGTTTCTGCCCTCTCTCCGGTAAAGGATAGCTGGAAATTGTGAAGATTTAAGCAGTAATGAATCAGCATCGTTGCCTGGAAGCTTGAAAGTTGCTGACACCTGCCTCTAACAGGATAGTCTCTTCAAGAGAGCGACTGGTTATCAAACATCTTCACACTTAGGCAGAAGACCAGATTCTGGCTGTGATTTGTCCTGTAGGTTAGAGTGGAGATGACCTATGCACTGTTCAGGAAGAAATGTAGGGTAAGGGCTTTGGGACTTCAGCATTTTCTGGTTTGTCTGGTTGTAAGTCTGAATACTTCATCCTGACTCTGACATAGGTGTTGGTGAATTTCTTTATGATCCCCTGTGATAAGCTATAAATGAGCATAAAATCATCTTGATCTGGCTTTGTTTCTGCTGTCAGGTGAAAGGATAGTATTTATATGTCTTAGCTAAGACCTCTTCTGGGTTTGATTTATGCAGAGAACACAACAAAAATTGATTGAATACAACACTGTTAATCTATTCTGATGTTAGCACCTAATGCAAGACCCACACTTATCTTTCAATCAGTATCAATGAAAAATGAGGGAGTACAGTGTGATTTCTTAAAATAAGATGCTATTTATCTGCATGCTAGTTTTAACTCAAATAATGTCAGAGCTAAAAAAACACCCAGGAGGCTGTGCTTAATATAAGTCAACCACACCACCATCCCTCTGAGGAAAGACAGATTTACAGTTAAATCAGAAAAGTTTTTACGAATAATCAAACTTCTCTGACAACACAGTTCGCCTAGTGTTTGCTTTAATTCCCAACAGAGTAAAATAAGGTGTTCCTATTTGATAATATTTGGATCAGACTTACAGTGAATCACAGTACTACAGCATAGTCTTTTTTTTATTCTTTTGTGATATTGACACTGCTCCATCTCTCCTGTGTTTCTCTCAGATAGTCCCGTTAGGACTCTGTATTTCTAGCACTCGGCTGTGATGCTCTTGCCATTCTCCCGTTGCACCACATCCTAATGCTGTTTTCCCAGTAACAGGAAAAGAGGTTTGGAGAGCAGAACAGCCAGCTGAAAAGCAAAGTGTCATCTGCGGGCTGGAGGGAACAAACAGGCTTCACCCTGTAGTTCTTTCTTCAGGCTCCTTCCCTACCAGTGCAACGGGAGAGCTGTCATTACTGTGGTACTGACTAGTGCACGTCTGAAAGATGATTATATCCTTTTCTTCTTTCTTCTGAGATCCATTCTAAAGAAAAAAAAAAAAAAAATATCTCTAGTTTGTCACTTCAACGCGTTTACCGGTAGATGGTGCTAGCAATTGCTCCAGTCACGATGGTGCCATATGGTACTGTGGTCTGAAAAAAGCAATGTTTTATGACAGCAGCAAGAATTACTTCTCTTTGTGAATCTATATTCTGTCAAAGAATTTACGTTAGGCCTTACTGAAGTGCTGTCATTTTCATTTAAGCTAAAGGTCCTCTGCAGCAGTCAGCTCCACAAAGGGTCTCACCTCGTCAACAACAATTTCACACAAGCGTGAGATTAGCAGAGAAGCTGCTGAAACAAAAGATACTTGTTAAATACAGCAAGGGTCAGCTACAGAAGGTTGATGCTAGATGCTTCAAAAACAAGGCTTCAAGGTGCACGGAAGAAGTGCAAAGTCTTATTAAGAGTGACTGCTGCCTGTGCTAACTCCTGTGCTTTGCAAACCAGGAGTTCGGCAATGGTGCTGAGCAGCTCCCACGCTGTTCTTCAGTAGAGGTGGGGCACATTCGAGGGAGATATACTTAAATCAAAGTTATAGGGCAGGAGCCTGCTGATCGTCAAGCTTCCTATTAATAGATGGCACATTTGGGAGGAGCGTTAAGCAGCCTAAAATCTCTCCCATAAATCAATAAGCTCAAAAGTAGCTGAGGCAGGACCTTGCTGTGGTGTGCTAGAAAGGTGCTCAACCAGGTCCTGATGTTAAATTCTCCTCAATTTTAAGGTTCTAAAGCAAAGGACCCAAAGCCCACAGCCACCCTTTCACCAAAAATCACAGAGCCACATTATTTCCCTAATTGTTTGTCTAGGTGTAAGAAGGCAGAATAACATACAGCCCGGGGGAGACCTACAGGATGGGTTCTGAGGGCTGAGCACCCAACACAGACACACTGCAGGGAGGGGAGAGAGAGGGCTAAGGAGGTGATGAACTAAGACAGATTTTTATTCTAATAATCGGGTCTGATCCTTAAGAAGAAGGCATTTAAGCACTGCTCTGTGTTCCCTAACCTGATGTTACGTTATTCTGGTGTACACTGAAATACTGTCTGGGCATACAAGTTTCACAAACACAGGGAGGGAACCAGTCTCTGGACACCTGAGCGTAGCAGAAAAAGTAGGAAAAAATGTTATTACCATTTTACAGGTGACGTTTCAAAACTTGGACAGATTGAGAGTTCGGTGGGAAGCAAGTTTTCCTAGAACTCAGTTTTAGCATCTAAAGCTAAATTATCCATTATCCATTTCCTTCTGTAAGATAACCAGAGCTCTAGTCTCCAGCTACTCAGAGAATTTTCAACAACTATCTCTTCATGAAAACCTGAAAATGTAGTATCTGCAGTTAGCTGCCTTGATTTTTCAAACTGCATAGTGTTCAGCAGTTCTCTGGCATTTCTGGGATTACTAGCTCCTCAGCACTACATCAAGCGTGTTATTTAAGTTTCTGAAGTGTGAGGTTAGGATCCTAGTTTTAGACACAAATTTTCGCTTTGAAAATTGTGATCAGCAACTGTGCAGACTTTAAAAAAAATTTATTAATCCTGACAAGGGATTTCTCCTCCTGAGTTTTAACCCTGGCAAGTTTTTAATTTCTCTTTCCTCCCTCCCAGGGAAAGAATTCATTAAAGATACAAAGCATTATAAAACTGTCATATCAGATGCATGATACGGATAATTAATGGTGTAGAACCAAGCCATAAACCCTGCCCTGAAAAGCCTAAATATTATTTTTTATTATTTGAAGTTGCCTCCTGCTTTCACCCTTCCAATTCCTGTAAGACTGTGTAACGTGGTTTAGATGAAATCAGATACTTCAGGGCAAGAAAACGATGCCAGTGATTCAGTTTTCACCTGACCAGAAACATTTTGGACCCCGTGAAAGAATCTCTGGTCATGTTGCATTGCATCGCATCCCTGCAACGCATCAGGACAGAGGCAATCAAATTTGAGGGGCTCACGCCTACAGCACACGCGACGGGTGCAACATCAAATGTGGACATTCTGTTTTCTTGAAGGACTGCAGAGAGAGCAGATCCTATTTCCAGTGCCTACCTAAAGGCCATTTTATCAGCCCTTCATCTTTAATTAGCAGATATTCATACAGAAAATCAGGATATAGCCTTTTCTTAGTTGTTGACTACATGGATTTAGATATATTTTTAATCAAATCTTAATTGTTTTCTAATTCCTTGGTCACCAAGTTGCTTTGGTAGGCAAAGGGGAGGTGTTTTGATGCTTCTGGAGAGCTAGAAAAAGATCTCATTTAAGGGTCAGATGGCACACAGTCAGCTCCTGTAGTTGTAAGCACAGGTACCACAGGACCTTTGTTATTGTTTGGCTTCTTGCTGTTCTTGGCAACTTTCAATAAAATATTGTAAATAAAGTGTAAATAACTTACACATAGAAAAATTATCACAAAGAAACCTGAAGAGTAATATATATCAGAATAATTACCACTCAAGGAGTCAAGGTATCAACGTCCATATGGGGAATATTACATTTGAAATAGTCTCAATCTGCTGAATAGTTTCATTCATACAACCCAAGCGTGTCTTGCAGACAGCCTGGGTGCAATCATAAAGGTTCAAGTGGAGAAGACAGACACAAGTTAAGGCTTGATAAATGAAGAAAAATACAACGTATAGGGGGAAAATCCAGTAGAAAATACTTCATGTAGCCTATTGAAGCCTATTAAGCCTTTAATAATTACACTGTGGGCCCTTATGGAATCACAGAATGGTTGAGGCTGGAAGAGACCTCGGGAGGTCATCCTCTCTAACCACGCTGCTCAAGCAGGGCCACCTTGAGCTGGCCACCCAGGACCACGTCCAGATGGCTTTTAAGTGTCTCCAAGGATGGAGACTCCACAACAGTTATACTGTGAAACGTTTAGAACAAGGTATCAGTCATGTACCAAAGAAATGCTCACTTTTTGTTGACATGGGAGCTGCTGAGAAAGCCTAGTTGGTAGTGGCTGAGGACTCGCCCTGAGCTCTCTGGCACAGTAATACAACTGTGCCTTTGGGTATTCAGGTTCTGTTTGATATTACTTTCAAAACTTGTCAGATGGCAATTGTTTAGAGGAATAAAATGAAGAAATCACAATGATGGTCTGGATCTCCTTCAGGCAGCAGAACATTTTGGCTTGCATCTCTCTGAGGAGAAAATTGGAAATTCCCTCTGAGGGAAAATTGGAAAGTTTAAGAACTTAATTTTCAAATGAATAGTTTGAATTTTGCTTTTGGCATAGATACTAATATATGCACTGTGTGTACGCCAAGTGAAGTATTCTGCGTGTCAGAATATCATCGCTAATCTTGGGAAAGAGGACTCCTTTTCAGAGAAAGGCTCTAGGGAGTTAGTAGTCATTTGAAAATTCTCTTGTGTTTCAGCGCTGTTGGGTATGATATGGAAGGCCAGTGATGGCAGAGGCAATGCTACAGAGTGGGATTAATCATCTGTCTGCACCATAGGACCCAAACTCTTGGAAGAAGCAGCACTGACCATTCTGTGAAGTATGACTGACAAAAACTCTTGACCTTGGGAAAGATCTGAAGTGAGTTACATAAAGGAGATGCCATTGGCATCGCTTCCTTTCTTACATGACCTAACTGCATGGAAGAGGCTGACCTATGGTTAGGTAAAACTGGAAAACAGTTGTTGAGTGGTGTTTGATGTTGTTTAGTATGTGCTGAATTTGTTGTTTAGTGTTTCTGTTGGGTAGAAGGTATACAAAGCAGAGCATGTGAGCCAGAGGGAACGTTTTCTGATGCTTGATGCAGGGACAATAAGGAAGTCAGAGAAAGTCCACTCTACTCTTAAAACTCTCAGTTCGTGCACTATCCTTTTGAAATGCAAGCAGGTTTTGCTAACCCGCTGTGTTTAATCTCAATATCTACTCTGTCATTAGAGCACTGATTTGTTCTTTCTTCTGCACTGAAAATTACACTGTTCTCATGGAAACTGCCATCACTTCTGGAGAAGACTATATCTAGTCTTCTGAACCTTTCTAAGTGGACATTAATGGCATTATATGACTTTAATATAAAATAAACAGGAATGCTTGAAAAAAACATCTTCTTTCATAGATTTTTCTTAGAGCCAGTATACCAAGAGCCTGGGTTTGTGTGGCTGAGGAGACAAGTTTTACCTGTGTTTTATGAGGCAAGTGTGCAACATAGTTTTATTTCTGCCAGAATGTGTGTTATTAAGTTATGGAAACTAAAGGCAGAGTGAGATCTGGAAAAGCATTTTTTTTAATGGCTATAATTCAGGCATCTAAAAATAATACATCCAGGTTCTTTCTACAGCCTGTTGTTTGTGTGTTTTCTTTTTTGTTCTTTCTTGAATAAGCTAGTAATTTTTTTGTATTTAGTAAGGCTACTATTTCACTTTAATTCTATACATGAAAAAGTACTTAGAAACATATGCTCTGATGGGTTGGGTGGTTTTTTTTTTTTTTGTGGTGAACATAGCAGCTTGAGTTGGCCTCATTTATTCTATTAAAAAATTGAAGCACTTTAATTACAACACTGCCTTCCTCCTTAGATCATTTTAAGACGATGTAGTATCAAGTTTTATAGTCTGTCCTCATAATGTACGTATTTTAAATCTGAGGTTCCAGCTTATTAACATCTCTACCCCTTTACAGGGCTACAGGACACTATGAGACAAGCAGGTTATGAGGACAGAATTCAGCAGACAGATTTCAATTTCCTTACCCTTAGAAACAGGGTTGCAGGTACATATTTTTCCTCATTCTTTCAGCCTCTAAGTCTTTAATACTTGGCACTTTATCTTTATTTGAGACACCAGTGCAGCAAAGTTATTGTAAACTCTTTTAATACAGGGCTTATCTTCCCTCTTTCATGTTTGCAGTTTCTATCATACATCAATTTGAGGCCATAATCGGACAATGTACACAAAAAATGTTTTCCACTGAAAGAAAATAAAATTCTTGGCTTGGTTCAGAGCCGGACTTGAGGGGTCATAAGCTATAGGCAACCCCAGTCCGACAGGACTTCGTTTTGCCCCTTCTGCATTTTGGGGTGTGTGTGATGTACCAGAGAGGGGTTCAGAAGGAGGGGTTGGGGCGTCCCCATCTCGCGGCGATGCGGTGCCGCTTGTGCACGGGCAGAGCACAAAGGGTTACAGCTCTCAAGCACAGGAACCAGTTCACTGGCCTGGCAGCTGAGCCCAGGCATCTGCTCCACTCCTCCTGGCCAATGCATCCAACTATTCACTGCCAGTTCACCAATTACTACAAAAGAGCTTAGGAGCCCTTCTTCTGCCCAGTTCCTTCATCATCCGCATCCCAGAACGCCTGGAAACTTAGACAAGTAGTTTCACATCTTGTAGGAGATGAGATTGAAGATTTATAGCATGAGCTATCAAATGATGAAAGAGGTGGTAGTAGTTCCTCCTCCTGCTATTTTGAAATCCAGCCTTGTATTTCAGCCTTTGAGAACAATATGGTTTGTTCCAGATGAACTAAAATACTTTGTGTGCAAATGACCTTTCTGCTTGAGCAAGGGAAATGCATCAAACATAATTGTTTCAGATTGAACTGATGTAATTTTTGGTTCAATTTTGCAGTAAAATGTGGTATTAAGGATGAAATATTAAACAGTATTTTTTAGGTGCGTAATGAAATTAGAGATCTAACAAAAGAGCATGAGAATGTATTTTTTGAGTATCAGGAAATACAGCCTCAGTATCAAACCCTTCTGGGGCTATTTATTTATGTACAGTTAAGGTTTGCAGTCTGTGTGTGTTTTGTGGTGACTGCTTGTAGGGAAAAAATATGTTTTTATACATAACACAGATACTGCACAGTTCGTACAAGCAGACATGCTGGAAATTAAACCATAAAAGAAAGCATTTCTTTACGCTATTCTCAGTGTGTGCTGGGAGTATGTGGTTTCCTAAATTATACCTGGGCATCTCCAATGGGTGTATTAGCAGATGTTTCATATAGAACTTCACTGAGAAATGCACCTTCAGTGAACATTTTTTAAAAAAAATCAACATAGTTTTATGTTGCATTATTTTCAATTTATTTTCAGTTTTCAGTATAAACATTAATAAGGAGAACATTGTTTTCTTTAATATCACTTTTGTTTTGATAGCTTCCCCTTTCAGACAAACAACCAAGCCAGCATCACGGGAACAGGAGTAAATAAAATAAAAAAATACTCCTTTCTTGTAAGAAATCTTCTCTTTCACAGTAGTTAGCTCTGCGAAATGCCTTCAGTGTATTTTGGTAGAAGGAGAGGAGATGATACATTTGCCTGCAGATTTTTTTTTTCCCAGACTGAATGGGGGTTTTTTGCACTTAAGACATCTTAAGTGAGTTTCAAAAAATGTTTTATTTCTATTCTTTTGTCCAGTATTGATTTGAGAAAAGAAAGCTTTGTTACAAAATAAATGCAAATGGCTGTAAAAAAAAAAAAAAAAAAAGTATCCTAATATGCTGCCAAAGACCTAAAATGCATTATCAAGTGATAAATGCAGGTTTGTTTTATCTCCCCCCATGCCCTTCATCACAATTAAGTACTTCTGAAGCATGCCAGATTGACAGCCCTGGAGACAAAATGTAACACCACAGGGGCCAAAACAGTATTAGATACCTGCCTGTTAAGATGCTTCAGCCAGGAACAGAAGTGATGGCTTTGGAAGTATGTCATCTCAAATCATTAATCAGGCCCACTCAGCCCATGACGTCCCTTCTGAGTTATCCAACAAAGACACCTTTCTATCGGTTACTACATCTGCTGGCATCAAGGAAGGTTTTATGAAGTAAATATATTTTTACTTACAGCTGACTGGAGGTAAACTCTTTCTGTTCCTGCTTTTGTTTTCATTTTAAGAGAGAATTAGAACAGTAATAATTACAAAAATACCTACAGCTGTCTATAGCTCTCTAGCTCCCTCTCACAACACCACCATAGGACATCAGAAGGATAACATGAAATATTTTTAGATGTGGCGTTTCTGTATCCTACCAGAGTATAATGAAAGGATTATTTCTGATGAAGATTACTTAATCATGCTTTATATTTGAGTGTGCCCGTGTGCATATGATCTCTTTTTCCCAATATGGGGGAAAATAGGACCATTAATTTAGTAAGCCTATTTCATTACATGAAAAACTGCATTTAGGGTAATCCAGGTTTAGTTTATATTCTGTAAAACTGGTAACAGTATGAATTCCATTCTTTCCTCAGAGTACACAGTTGCACTTGTAGTTATTACTAATTAAGTGGTTCGTTAGCTTACAGAAGCCCTCTCCTCTCTGCTAGCAGAGCCCGGTAAATTGGGTATGACTGGGATTCATAGGAGCCTTTCCCACACACCAGTGTGCATTCAGCCCTCTCCTGGGAAAACAATTCCTCCTGCAAGCACCAACAGCTCTGCCAGACCCTGTCAGTGTCACAGAATCATGGAATCGCTTTGGTTAGAAGAGACCTGTAAGATCATCGAGCCCAACCATTAACCCAGCACTGCCAAGTTACCACTAAACCATGTCCCCACGCACCATTTCTACCTATCTTTTAAATACTTTCCAGGATGGTGGCTCAGCCACTTCCCTGGGCAGCCTGTTCCAAGGCTTGGCAACCCTTTCTGTGAAAAATTTTTTCCTAATATCCAATCTAAACCTCCCCTGGTGCAGCTTGAGGCCGTTTACCTCTTGTTATCTCCTGTGGCTTGGGAGAAGAGACCGACCCCCACCTCCCTACACCCTCCTTTCAGGGAGTTGTAGAGAGCGAGAAGGTCTCCCCTCAGCCTCCTTTTCTCCAGGCTGAACAACCCCAGCTCCCTCAGCCTCTCCTCGTGGGACTTGTGCTCCAGACCCTTCTCTGAACACACTCCAGTACCTCCAGTGTGTCACACACACACACAGACCACCAACTCAGCAGTACCCTCAATGTACTGGAAGGTTTCCAATCATCCTTCTCCTCACTTTGGTTTGCTTCCACTGCCGGCCTCGCTCTCTCTCCAATCAGATACAGGCTGTTAGGCAACGCAGGTCTGCTGTTTCACGGGTCTGTGGTGAGAGTTACAACGTGCAGCCCTGATTTTTAGAAATTACAGTCACCCTAAATTCCAACCATGGTCTTATGGCTGCTCCACAAAATCAGACCCTGCACGAGCTCAGAAGAGAAAGCCAAGTGATGCCTATTTGTACTTTTCACTTTTTGAGTATTTGCATGGATTCTGTGACTCGGGTCAATGCAACCTTCCCTACTATCTACTATTTTTTTTTTTTTCCAACTTAAAACCAGCCTTTTTGCAACAGTGAGGTTTTTCCTTAGAAAATCACTGTCTTTGTTCCACATACGTTTTTGCAAAGCCATCACTGCTGCACTGGAGTACATATGAAATTGTTCATAGTTCAGTGAAAAGCTATTTTAAAATCAGTCCTGGTTCCACAGATGCTGTAAACATCCATTTTGATCAGTTAAAAAACATGGTTGCTTTTGCTAAAAGCAGTGTCTGGGATGATTTTGTTTTGATTGTTCAACACTGTTGGTGTTGAAAATAGGTATGTCAGCATTTGAAAGATGGTCCTAAGGCACTCAGATTTTTTTAATAGCAAGCAAAATTCTCATTAACAGGCAATTTTAAAAAGCAGTTAACATTCATTTTTTGGACTATTAAGCTTATAGACTGTTTATATTTCCAGCAAAGAATGAACTAATGGAAAATAAAATTCTGTCATGCACTAGTGCCACAGGATTGCAACATAATGTATGTGAGGCTGATTACAGTTCAGCCTTTCATCAGGATTATACATGATCAAAGCTTCTGGAGTGAGAACTATGTAACTTAAATGATTGAAAACAATTTTAATGTTTTAAGTTTGTCTGCTCTCTTTTTCTTTTAAATCAAAGCTTGTTCCTTGTTAATGGTGTGTTAAACTAAAAACCAAAAAACCGTCTGTCTAAATACCTTTCTAATTACAGGCAGACATGTTTGGTGCCACATCCATTCAATACGCAGCCAGCTCAGGGTCTGGTTGCTTTAGGTGCAAGTTGCGGGTAGGATTAACCACATCAGCCTAAAATACATCTGCCCTTTTTGATGTCTAACCAGCAGATCAGCGCCAGGTCACGGGAAGGCAAAACGCCGTTCTTCGAAGCAGGGAGGACAGGGTGTCCTGCTCCCCAGGAGGCGGCTGTACTTCCACCCAGAAGGAGGGCTGAACCCCTCCGTGGGGACTCGACTGTCCACGCTCACCTTCCGCTGACCGCGATTTCTCCGCGACAGCAACAATTCGCTCTAGAAGACCTGGTAGGTGGTTATCCCTCGCTATCGGCACATCTCAAACTGCCAGACACCTCCCCTAGGACTCGTTCAGGTGTCAGCTTAAGGGTTTTAAGTCACTAAGACTTCTTCCGAATTTTTATGTCTATGGGCACAATGCCAACGTCAAACAAAATTCTGTACTTCTGAAAAAACTATTAATGAGATAATAAGATAATACCAAACCTCTTATTTAATCAATTGTTAATCAGTATCCAAAAAAGACCTGGGAAATCAAGAGCAGTCTTTTGATTTTGATGCAGAACTCATGAAAACATAATCCCAGTCTCTTGCTTTACCTAGCAGCTAGTATAAATTTGATATCACTGACCTAGTATAAATTTGGCAACGTTCAGTATCTAGTAACTTTCTGGAGGGCCGGGTACTCGACATTGGTTAATGCTCTGAGCATAAATAAGGGGCTTCACAAGGGTCAGAATATGTTCCTTTCTGTGCCTACTTTCACAACCACATTGATTAATTGGCATTTTACTCATTGAAAGCAGAAATTGACACTCCTCTGTGCAATCCACGTCTCTCAGTTTATTATCTCAGACCCAGATGTGCAGAGGTTCTTTCAGACCTCGCAGATCTCGCCACCCTTCAGAGGCCACTGCCAGGAGAAGGGTGACTGCTCCACCCTACACCCTACTTAGAGCTTGGCCACGGAGGATGAAGGTGGTGTCAGTTTAGTGCCTTTCCTCAATGTCACTGATCTTGCACAGGTGCTCTCACACAATCGGCAGATGTGGCCGGGGAAAGACACAGAATCAAGCTCAGTAGGAAAGCTGCTCAAATATGGTATTAATAGAAAAACCACCTACAAGAATAATTTGAGTACCCGTACTTCCTTGGAGAGACAATACAGCTGCCAGGAAAAATTTTAAAAGCAAAAAAAATGGTGGTGTTAAGACACATAAAAAAGTAGTGTCCTCTTCTCTCCTTTCTTCCCTCCCCCCTCCAATTTCATCCACCATTTTGATGGAGGAAAATACAAAGTATTTTGGTCGTAATATTGATTAATCGGGTTGTCTGCCCTTTTAGAAATAGACAACTAGTATTTTTATTTTTCTCATAAGAAAATTATTTTTTGCTGGTGGCCCTCAAGCCTTCCTAAAAAGAAATTTGTTATACATAGTTACCCAAAACTAAAAAAGGACTATTTTGTTTTAGAACTGTTATCAAATATCTTATCTCAAAAATCTATCACCATCAGAGTGCTTTAGCTGCTTATTAACAAGAAATTATGCTTAAATTTATGGAGTAAAGAGAGAATTTCTCTAAATTACCACTTCAAAGGAGCTGGCTGATGTCAAAAGACACACAATTTGCACAGCACTTAACCCATGTATTTTCCTGGCTTCTAGCTCTCTTTCTTTGGAAATCATTATGGAAACTGTTGAACCAGCAACTTTTGACTTTGATATGTTGCAAAATTCCTCTGCAGCACATTCAGACTCTGCAGAAGCTTCCAGCCATATTGATATGCATCAGTTAGAAACTTTGTCATATTCTCCTGTTTTTCAGTGAGACTGCCCTTGAGGCAACTTCCAACATCTGCTGCGAACACACGAAACCCTTCCTCACTCAAAAGTCAAGCTTCCCACTTGGCTTAATGGAGCCAAGATATCAGACTTGTTCAGGCACAGCTTGGACAATCAGCAGTGTAAAAATCAGTGAGTGAACAAACTTTTGGTATGAGAAAAATGAGAGAATCAGACACAGAAATTAATGCCACAATTAAAAAAAAACACAAAATGAAACAAACAACTGGTCCTCAGTGGAGTCGCAGCCACATAGAATTTATAGCTAATCAAGCCATAAACCCCAAAGTAACATTAATCAGCCTGCCAGCCCTTGCAACATACATTCACTTCTTAAAAATGCAGTTAAAATTGTACTCATTTCTTTATCTGAAGACCCCCAAGATCCTGATTATGCCGTTCAGCGAATGTCTCCCTAAAACAAACAATTTTTCTAGCCTAAGACAGGCAACCCCCTTGAGCAGCCTTTTTTCTGCTTCTTGTACCACAGCAATGAATCTTTAGATAAGAGCGCTGGCATCACTACTTCTCCGTTTACTTTCCTTAAACAATTTGTTATGTTAGTAAACCGATAAAACTCTTGTTTGGTTCATTCCTATTTAAAATCAGTAACAGTTTTAGGCTAATGATTTTTTGCTGGTTTAGAAACTAGTAGCGTGGAAGAACATCACAATTCTCTCCGTGCTTCTATCTACCGGCGTGGTGCTCTTTTTTCTGGGCCTAGAGTTTGAAGATCTGCCTGAGAAATCCAGTAAGACCAGTAAAATTATGTTGTACTAATGACTTTCCTCTGAAGCACACAACAGGAAAATACAGTTTAGGACAGGCTTACTATTGAACCACTATAGAATAATACTAATAATGCTAATAGCACATCACACTCTGGCACGAGTCTATGACCTTAATCTCATTAGAAGCTACTTCTGGATTTAGGCAAATTTTTTAAAAAAACAAAACTCTCAGGATCCATAAAATAACTATATATTTGGTTTTTTACTGATTACTGATGTATTTATTTATTTTTAAAGCTATTTACTTATTTAAGCTAGTTACTATTAGTTACCATATGAACAGGGTGGAAAGAAACTGAACTTAAAAGGGAAAGGATTTTTTAAAGGGAGATCAGCTCTTAGCAGCTCTGTCCTGAACACACGATGTCCAAGAAGTCGAGATACATCTCCATTCTAATTAAGCCCATTTTTTCATCCAAACAAAACATTATCTCCTCGTCACCTAGCAGAGATTACTGTCAGTCTGCCTGCTGTGTTCCAGTCTCTCCTTTGGATCACTTGTCTGGGTGCCCTTGTGCTACAGCACCTTTTACCTTTCCTCTGGTCACACTGGTCAACAGTCTTCTTAGCCATAAAAACAAGGAGAGAGAAAATTACTTGGTACTTTCTTAGGTGCAAGAAATTCACTACTGAGGAAATGAAAAAAGGATCAAAGTGCTGTGCTGTAATACAGTGTTTCTTTCTGTTGTCTCCTTGAGCTGCTCTTCAGTGTTTCCATCCACAAGCCACTCTTCAGCACACCATGATTTTCACTCGGCTTCCTACTTCCCAGTTTATCCCAAAGGCAGACAGGTTGAATGGTTACAGGTCTTTATGGCAAGAAAGGGTGTTACAAAAGTCACACTGCAACCATTGTACCAAGGGGAAAAAGGCAGCACCAGAAACCTGTTCCTTTATGGATGTTCCAGTTGAGACATAGTCCCAATTATTTTAGGAGGGAAAACATCACACACTAAATATGACTAATTACTTGGATCCTTTTCTGCTTTGGACAGATTGTGACAATTTTACATAAACACTGGCACCAAGTGCTAGGCCAGTCTGGTTTTTGACCCAGATCTGATTATTTTGCAGCACACACAACTGTGCTTCCAGTGGAAGGTTCCCCCGCGTAAAGCTTCTAACCATGGTGAATAAAGCCATCTGTTGGGGAAGCTGGATTTTTGAATGCTATGCCCTGTTAGCCACTGTTCTGCAGATGGAGCTATTCATGACTAAAGATACAACTGTACGCCTTTTGAAACGGGAGTTCTGCTCTCCTGATCTTGCACATTTCTGGGCCAGGTATCAGTTCTTCTACAATAACCTTTATTCTTCCTACATTTACTCGCATCAGACCGATTTCAATATTTTCCCTTTCCATTGACCTCTCTTGTTTCTTTCCGCTTCCTACTTTCCATTGATCTCTACTATAAATAGAAATGCAATAAATGCTTTATGAAAAGCTTAGTTAATTAAACTGGCTAGTATTTAAAAATGTAAATATATTATACATGTTATATAAAGTAATCAAAATATCTCATATGAAAGAGATCTCATCAGCCTCTCGTCCAATATAAGCATCTTCTCTGCAGAGATAAATAAGAAGCACTTACAGGGAAGTAAGAGGGGATTTCCATGGTAAGAACATACATGAATTTTTCCAGACCTTTCAGTAAGTGTTTAAGAAAAACAAAACCCATTCTTTTCCCCATTGATAATGGAATTTGAAGCCCCCATTTATTTACCTAAATTGTTGTTGAGTCAGCAAGTGATTCGATTGCTATTTCCAGAACATTTCTTCTGCTCTGTGCACTCTCTTTGGTCACAAAGAGTACTAGTCCTGGTTAAAAAACGGGAGTGAACGGAAATTTATACTGCAAATTAGGACATGGAAGGAGCACTATATGCTGTTTCATCGACCACTTTATCACTTATGGGGTCCATATGGGTTACTTTCATGGGCTTTAATGTTTGTCCTCTTTTTATTCTTATGAGAACCGACATAACAGACCAGACACTGAAGTCTCCTGAAGGAAATTGGGGCACCATCTGGATTCACACCAGCTAAGATTCTGCTCAGCTGGCTCACTTTTTGTCTGAGACAGAGAAAAGTTCAAAAAAATATAGAGAGTTAAACTTTTAAATTCTATTGCATGGTTTATTATTCGTGGAACAACAATGCAGTATTTTTTATGCCAGTGTCTTGCCCTGTTCATCTACTGCAAGGCTTCACGGTTCTTGGTGATTTTTGGATTATGAAGCCTGCCAATCATGTGATTTGCAAACATGAGGTTAAATCTACGGAACAGGAGTACAGATAACACTTACATATAAATTTACATAGATTTAAATAATATCTGTATTTTGCTAATGTGGAAGGTGATGCTGGATCTTGTATTGCAAACTGTATTTCTCAGCAGTTTGGTACAACAAGCATTTGCTTTGATGACTTTAAAATATCAATTACTTATAGGAACTTGTTTGAATGGTCAGTTACCTTTGTTGTTAAAAATTGCACTTGCTATCTACACTTATTTAAACTTCCATTTCACGTCACATCTAGTAATGAAAATACAGTTTTATGTAGAAAATTAGAAACTGGAAAGGTGAAAAGAAATAATGAAGAAATGGACTGGGAGAGACCTGAGGCGAGGCTTAGAATTTCTAAATCTTAGAAATGGCAAGAACCAAATCAGCACGTTTCACGTGAACCATGGAAGTTCAAACATTTCTAATTTTTTTGAGCAGGTGAATTAAAAAGGAATGGATTTGTATCTTTACAAATCTAAAGCAGAATGTTTGACATTGTAGCTACCCTCACTGACTTATTTTTGAACATTAATGTTACTTCAAAATGAAATACACATTTTTTTGTTGTAGTCTAAAAAATTTGTTTCAAATTGATCATTTGAGAGAGGTAGAAAAATAATATCTTGATAGACAGTACAACCAAATGTCCTGATTTAGTCAGATATAAAGAAGTGGTTAAAATGCAAACATAGAAAAATGGCTAAATTATTTGTCAGCTCATTTTTTTTTATTCTTTCTCATATTCTTTTTCTATGTAATTTTGCCTTTTATTTTTTTTTTTCCTAAAGGCTTAATCCTGCTACTTTTAATACGGTACATTACCCCCAAGATCAGATGACATCCTCAGGGAAGTATTTAAAAAGAAGGAAAATAGGGATGTTTATACTTCTGGCCATTTGGCAACTAACTCAAAATGTCTAAATTAGAAGAATATTCGTCTACAGTTTACCACATGACTAATAGAGAGAGGACATTCCAGTAGGCAATTCAAAATGCTAAACTAAGTTCTTGCTATGAATAGTATTTTAGAGGTTCCACACTTTTTCCTCTAAACTACCTAAAGAACTTACAGCAATTAACATAATTACTTAAATTTAGATGATATTTATAGCCCTGAAAAGTGTTGGTAGGCTCCTGAACAAAAAAATACCAGCTGATACTCAACAATACACAGTTATGACATATGGAAAGTCAATCTAGAACTACTATGAATTTATTATGCTGGGTCTTGACAAATAAGCAAGTCCTAAGAGGATATGATTCAACCCAACCATTTCTAGGAATTTAGTAATATTAAAAAAAAAGTACATTGCAAATACATTGTAAAGTACATTGCAAATCTATATAGTGAACATTTGCCAATTGATTACCATGGTCTTCTTTTTTTTTTTTTTGGTTTTTTTTTTCCCACCTAATGTTTTTACTAGTTTTTATTAATAAATAATTTACCCTGGGCATGAGAGATTGGAGATTCTATACAGCTGAACTCGTCTACATTCAGTTAGATTTTCTGTTTGGTTTTCCTTTTTTGCCTCCTCTCTGTTTCAAAATCATCACTCAGTTTAGACTATTATTGAGCTTTTTGATGAAATGTGAAATCTTGTCCTCTGGGTGGTTTTCAGCTGCCTTTTGCTTACCACAGGCCATGGTTTACTATAGCCCTGGAAGCTGTCCAGTGACCATCCAGAGTGCAGATTTATCTTTTTTTCTTCAACTTTGTATATATTTAAGGTATTTACTTTCTTTTCCTTTTTCCAGTACTTCTCCTTTTCCCTTGTGAAAGGTTGCAGCGCTTTTCTGAACTTCTGCTGCAAAACCAGCACAGTGACTCACAAAATAAAATGAATATATCATTTATTAAGCTGTGCAGGGATGGGATTACAGAAAAACAGATTTCTTCCTGTTGAATCAGTTTTCTAAATTCTAGCAAAATAGTTATGATGCAAAATAAAATTAACTGTTTAGTTTTCCCTACAGGACAGTTGAAATTTTTGTTATTTCTTTATATACTCTTGGCCACAACGATCAAAGATCTAAAGCTGGTAGGTGAAAAAGCATGTAAATAATAGTTTTCAGGTGAAAACCAGTTTGCATCGTTGATTCCTGCTGTGTATACTCAAGTGCTTGGAAATGACGTAAAACAGCATATAGGTCTAAGCAGGGATTTTTGAGAGAGAGGATAGCTCTAAGAGGCTTTTAACCTCACTGTTTCTTTTTTTCTTGCCACCGTGCTGAAATCTTCTGCCATCTTTTGAAGGCTCTGTCACTTCTCTCTTACTTCCAGCCAGTTGCATGTGCTAATGGAGCTGGAATAAAACCATGTGTGACACAACAGGCAGGCGAAGGGGTACGTCTCCCTGTTAGGATCTACACGTATCATCTTGGAGGGGAAGAACGACATCCTCCCCTATCATTTAGCATCTTCATCCCCTTCCTGCAAGGCTGTGCCCATTTTGAAGGAATTAATTTGATCCAATGCATTTTTCATCATTGAAAGCACTTTTCTGTGGCAGCAGCAAATGCATTTTGAGAACATCTTTCGCAATAGAATATAATAGTGAGAGAAACCAAACCAGCAGCTGAATTACTATTTCTGCTTTGGCTAGATATGTGAAAATCTTGGAGAAACTTGGTTAAATTATGCATGAAAGCCATGTCACATTAAACATTCAACCAGACTCTCGTTTGCCAAGCTGCCGGACATTCACACCAGCAAATGAATCATCCCAGTAAATGTTTACTTCAGATTTGCGGAGCTGTGTTATCTTCAGTTTAACATGGCTTTTCTCTTTGGAATTTCCTAGCATTTTAAAAAACCGCACAAGAATGAGGTCTGTTTCTCACTTCACAAACTGTCTCAACTTACTCTAAGGCTTCTTGTCTCTCACCCTTCAGGCAAGACCTAGTTTTGCATAATTTACACATTTTTACAATTCAGAAACTTTCTGGATGATACTTCCTCATGATGTTCAGCTCTTTTGTTGTAAAGATAGCTTGTTACTATTTGACACAAACATCGGAGAAATCCCGTTGCAATGAATGATCACCACTAACTCACTTTGGAAAACGCATTCCACAAACAGTCATCACTGTAAAAAAAAATAATACTATGGGCATTAAGAGTGAGAATACAGACAGGGCAAGGATGAAGAATTAGAGAAGTAAAAAGGTTTCACTGTGCCCTATTTCTTCTTAGAAATATTCCAGTTCATACTAGGTATATTTAAAGGACTCCAAGCTCAAACACAGGAAAACACTAAAGCTAACATTAACTATAAAGCTAATATAGCAGAATGTGTTGATTTAAAGAACACTTATGATATAAATTCTGATTTTTCTTTATTATGTCTCCATGTGATATCACTTTACCTGATTTTAAATGTAATGCTTATTAAAAATACAAAATATGTCACAGGTGAAACATATACATAGGTTCATATTCTATGTGAAAATTTTAACTTTGCTTTGTGGTCGCATATAATACAGCAATATGTGTATTCATTGTTCCTGTCCTCTCACTAGATGGATCTGTTCTGTTTCTCTCCCGTATGTATTCACATCTGCCGTAGTGGGAGGTAATCTGTTTAGAAATGGAGAACAGATCCCCAGACTAAATCCTGATCTCATTTACATCAGCAAGTAACGGAGTTACTAGCCCTCCAGGCTGAGAGTCCATTATAATTGCTATTTCCACCCGCCCCCAAGGGATTTATTTTAGTTGGGATAATTCACATAATAATATAGCTTCTATATATATGCACAGAGGCAGACGAATCTCCCATAGTATTATGAATGCATGGAAATATTTGAAATATTTTTGTTTTTAAAATATTGCTTTCTGTGTCTCTTATTGAATGTAAACTTGGAGCAGAGTGGCTGGAGAGCTGCCTGACAGAAAAGGACCGGGGGGTTTTGGTCGACAGCCGGCTGAACACGAGCCAGCAGTGTGCCCAGGTGGCCAAGAAGGCCAACAGCATTGTGACCTGTATCAGGAACAGCGTGGTGAGTAGGACTCGGAGGTGATGGTCCCCCTGTACTGGGCACTGGTGAGGCCTCACCTCAAGTACCGTGTCCAGTTTTGGGCCCCTCACCACAAAAAAGACATTGAGGTGCTGGAGCGGGTCCAGAGAAGGGCAACGGAGCTGGTGAGGGGGCTGGAGAGTAAGTCTTACCAGGAGAGGCTGAGGGAGCTGGGGGTGCTCAGCCTGGAGAAAAGGAGGCTGAGGGGAGACCTTCTCGCTCTCTACAACACCCTGAAAGGAGGGTGTAGAGAGGCAGGGGTTGGTCACTTCTCCCAAGTCACAGGTGACAGGACAAGAGGAAATGGCCTCAAGTTGTGCCAGGGGAGGTTCAGGTTGGATATTAGGAAAAATTTTTACACTGAAAGGGTTATTAAGCATTGGAATGGGCTGCCCAGGGAAGTGGTTGAGGCACCATCCCTGGAGGTGTTCAAAAGATGGGTTGATCTAGTGCTTAGAGACATGGTTCAGTAATGTGGGTGTGTTGGTTTTTTTGTTTGTGTGGTTGGTTTTTTTTTTTTTTTAGTTAGGTTTATGGTTGGACTAGATGATCTTAAAGGTCCCTTCCAATCTAGACAATTCTGTGATTCTAAACAGTCCAATCTTTCTAGTTTCTTTTCAAACGACAGCCTTTTCTGCCTTAATCACTTTGTCGCATAACTTCTCCGATACTCATCAATATTGAGAACACTATTACCCCTGCACCCGAGTGCATTAGAAATGCTATCAATGTTAGTCTCACTTGTTATACATCTTAGTATCTTGTTCCCCTTTTTGCTTTCACTGAGCAGAGACCATCACTGAACCATCCATGGCAATTTTCTCCAATTTCAGTTGCTACAGTTAACTGAGAATCCTTTTAAATTTGAAGAGCCCTCAAGATTGTAGGAAATAGACTGTATGGACTGGACAGGCTGGTCGTAAGTACTGGCTTCCTTGGTCCCCACTGGACCAGGGGAACAGCATTGCTCTTTATTTCAGTCTTAATTTTAAGTGGAATATCTGCAAAAAATCTGTAAAATTCGAGAAGAGTAGTCATATAAAAGGAAAAACTACTTCACCAGAAAATGTTCATGCACAAAAGCATGAGCAAATCATTATGTCTGTAGATTATCATTAAAAATGAAAGAAGGAAAGGGCCCTCAATGTGTAAGTCACCTTGCACAGAACCTGGATATTGACAGCAGCAGAACAGTGGAAGCCAGAAATAGAGAGCATACCAAAAAAGATTATTTCTCAGTGGAAAGGTGATTTTCTCCTAAGAACAACCTTTATACTTGCTGTGAAGTTAAAGAAGAGCACGCAGCAGAAAATGACACCTGATAGCAACCACAACCTGCCTGCTCATAAAACTGCTAACTAAGCACACACAGTATTTGCAGCTCAGAAATGTGCAACTTTCCATAGGAACTTCAATCTGTGGGAAACTATGTATATTGGAGTTCATATAAATGCTTACTCACTGCAAAAACGTTCTGTGTCCAAATTAAATGCCTTTCACGAGGCAGTGAAATATTACAAATTCAGTATTTTTACATGCCCACTTTCAAATCGACTTTACACTACGCTCGCAATAATACAACGTTGGCAGACCTCTACCAATGAAAAAGAAACCTCTAGTATGTGAATACTGAAATCCTTTTTAAAGTTGATGTAGTCAGTCACAACTGAAGGACACCTTTTTGTTGACCGCTCATCCCTTGCAGAGACTGCATCTTTAGGTACACACCAGTAACACAAATGACAGAGGAGTAGAGGGTTTTTTGTTTTCCCTAGCTGAGGAAGATCTGGGTCTGTGGAGAGCCACAGAGCCTTTGTAAGATTCCCGGTACTCTCAGGAAGCATAATGCTTCTGTAAAGGATAAGAAGGATTTAGGAGAAGGTGTAACTTTCCTTCGCCCCAATCCAGAACAACTTGTGAAGGCCTAACACCCGGCATCCTTTGCGAGGCTGCTGGGCTGTTAGGTGAGCCCTAATTACACAGTTATCACCCTGAGAACACCCACACTTGACACTAAGATTCTCCAAGTCCTTCTACCCTTTCCAGCAAGGTTCTCCCTCTCCATCCCTGCTCTCACTTGACCTTGGGGCTGGCTGTGTCCTCACCAGCCCCTCCTGAGGGCCTACAGCACCCAGCAGCTGGTCCCAATTAACCATGCTGATGCCCAGGTGTTTCTACTGCGGGTTATCAGGGCAGGCTCCCAGCCTACAAAACCTGAGGTGCTGCAATGTCTCTTTTTTTTCAGTCAGGATCCAGTCCCCCAGGAGCAGGTACGGATGAGAGAGAAGCCCGTGTTTTCCCTCAGAAGGAAGACCAGCAGCTCAACCTGGAAGAAGGTATGTTTTTTGTTGTGGCTATGAAGGTATGCTTGAGCCTTGTGTTGTTACTGCCTGGGGTGGAAAGGATGACCGAGCAGCTTTGTGGATAGTAGGGTTGGAGTGTTTGTTGCCTTGGAAGATTCCAATTTCTGAGGTACACCATTCCTACCCTTGCGCTTGGGTAAGAATGGCTGTCTCGCCTGTTTGCCTTGCCTGTAGCAGCTGGGCGGTGAGGCCTGAGCCTGTCCTACCAGCATAGAACAGGTCACGGTGGCAACATCTAAATACATAAGCTTGTACTGCTTCAACAGGCACCAGGGCAAAAACTGTGTGGGCAGTGTACGCTGAGGGCTGCCAGCCACCCTCTCCTCAGGGTGATGTCCCCGGCCCTGGGCCGCGGGTTCCCGCCTTTCGGGCGCCGGGCGTGTGGTTGGTTGGCCGCCCGCCCCGGGGGCGGCTCGTCGCTCTGCCATTGGCCGCTGCAGCCGCACTGGTTGCTGGGCAGATCGGGGTCGGCAGCCGACCGGCGCGTTTGGGGCTGTGGCCGCCGCATGCGGGAAGCGGGGCCCGGGCCGCGGGGTGTGCGGGCGCCGGGTTTGTGGCGAAGATAAATTAAAAACCAACCAGACAAACTTCCCCCGAGTTGTGTGTGCCTGGGAGAGACGGCGAGGGGGGGTACAGGCGCTTGGTGGCGTTTGCCTCGCCCCGAGGGACACACTGCAGTGTGCATTGCGGCCTGTGGTGTGTGTGCCTCATGCATGAGGCCTTGGGGTTCCCCGCGGCAGTGCTGCCGGCTTGCAGGGCATATCTTAGGGGTTTTTTTCTTTGAAATATGTGGTGTTTCAAAAATTACGTACTTTGGATACTGAAGAGGAAGTTTTGGGCTTGAGTTTTTGATTGAATAATCTCATAGAAACAAACATGGAGATTTAGTTAGATTATAGAGGAGTTCAGGGGAACACTCAGTATTTTTTACACCTGAGACGATTCACTTAAGGAGAAAGCATTTTATGATTAATAACGCTCACTGGCTACTCCACCCTGGGTGCTTGAACGCTTTATTTCTCTACCAGTGACCAAACTATGTTAGAGCTGGTGCCTTCATGAGAGCTCAATAAAATGACACAACCCTACTACAGAGCAATGCTACTGGGTATTTATTTTGCCGTGTAGTGAGTCGTCATAAATGAAGCTCTCTCCACAGTGCTCAGGGTGGCTGTTTCTCAGGAAATGGTGGCAGTGGTGAGGCTCGGTGTGAGCCAGTGGTGGGGCTCCCAGGGTACAGCGCCGCGCTGCAGCCAGGCTCGTTACCTGTATTTTTCTAAATCTCTCATGCAAATTGATCTACTGTGCCGTGACTGCTGGCTTAGATGGTCTTTTAAGCGTGCCACTCACTGTTAATCAAACCGGGACCTATTTCTAAAGGGGCGGTTTGGAATAAGGAAGCTTGTGCTTTGCACTGTGGGATAATTTAGGTTGGAAGAGGTCTCTGGAGCTCATCTAGTCCAGCATGACCAGCTTCAGACTTGGACCACGCTGCTCAGGTGGTGTGTGTGGGCCCAGGTGGGCAGTGACCACCACACAGCGGTTTGCTCGCTTCCACTCACCCCTGGTGGGAAGGGGGAAGAGAGTAGGAAGAATAAAAGCAAACAAAATTGGAGGGCAGTGTCAAAAATAAAAAAAAAAAAAAAAAAGGAAGAATAGAATAAAACAAAACAAGTGATGCATATCTAGTTAGAGCCACTTGTCTGGCTGTCCCCTCCCAGCCTATTGCACACCCCCTAATCTTTTCGCTGGGGGGGACAGAGTGAGGGGAAAAGAAGCCCTCAGTACTTTGCAAATGCTGTTCAGCAAAGGCTACAACCTTTACTGTGTAATTAGTACCGTTTTGGTCAAAATCCAAACCACAGCACCATATGAGCTGTTACAAAGAAAACTGACTCTGCCCTAGCCAGGCCTGATACCTCAGGGCTTTGTCCAAATGAGTCTTGAAAATCTTCAGAGGTGATGGTTCCTCTCTGGGCAGGTGGTGCCAGGGCCTGTCTGCTCCCACTGTGAAACTGGAACTGGCTGAAGGCTGCAACCTGTGATTGTTTCTTCTTGTCCTGTTACTGACTGTCCTGTGGAAGAGTGTGAGTCGTGTCTTCTCTACAGCCATGCTTTGTAGGCTGTTGGGGACAGCAGTAAGATCCGCATCTCACAAGCTTTCTCTTCGCCAGGGTGAAAAACCCCCTGTTTCTTCAATCACTTTGTACACTTTGTGTGTTGCAGCCTCCACTTTGGTGTGCTGTCAGCGGCCCCCTCTGTTGAGAGGACCATTTTAGTGGCTGCCTGCTGGACTCACTCCACTAGTCAGTATTTCAGGTGTGTGGAGGCTCAAAACTAGGTGGATTATTCCAGGTATGGCCTCACAGCTGCCAAGTGGGGGAAAGCAGTTGCTCTGCTTTCTTTGACCTTGCTCTGCTCTTGCTGATCCACACGCTGTTGATTCGTGTTAAAATTCCTGCCCAGCTAGGACCCTCATGTTCTTTTTAGTAATAGTTGACGTAGTCTCTCTCCAGCCTGTACTGTTCGATGGGGATAGTCTCTCCATGGTGCAGGACTCTGCAGTTGTGTGCTTATTTTATCAAGTTCTATCTTTCTGCTACTTTAAAGCAATAAAGCAAAGCAGCAGTGCAGAACGAGAGCCTCCAATCTTGATATTGGATATTATAACTTCCTTACTCTCCCGTAGCAGATGCATCCAGAATATCTGAGTTAGCTTTAAAGTTTTGTGCCTCTTAAAAATGAGGGAGAGATGTTGCTTTCTCAAGTGTCTTTCAGATTACTTTGCAAACTGCAATAAGCTACAATGCAAAATCTGAAATATCTGGTTGTTTGAGTTCAGTATAATGTGCTAGTCACTGTTATCTGCTGTGGTGAGTGGAATGGAAGGTACATCAGCCTGGCACAGATAATGATTTCCTCATATCAGTTTTGCTGAGGTACTTGGAATAACCACCCTAGTTTCAAAAGACTGTAAAATCTTACAATTTGCAGGTTTACATTCTGAATTTTTATCTATTCCCAGGGTCTGCCAGCTATATTGAAGTGATATTGTATTATATATGGGGAAATAGAAAGCTATCATCTCAAAATAGACCATAATATTGCACCTTATTAAAAAATACAAGTGGATTTTCTGCCAGCAACCATGACTTATGATAATGACTGTTATCAATATGCAATTACTTCTGTTACCCTAGAACATATTGACATTCATTTATTTAAAGATAATGTAACACATTTGTATTCATTGAGGTAATCTATGGATATGATTAAATGTGAATGCCCATCTTATACCAAATAGTAAAATGAAAAAAAAAAAATTGTAATCAGACCTTCTGCACTGCTAAAAATAGGCTGTATTAAATTCTGAAAATTGCATTTGAGCTTATTTGAAACACGGTGGCAAACAACCATAAAGAAGCAAAAGCATAACTTAGGTGATTACTAATGCAAACATTCATTTTTTCTAATGATATTGGGGAAACCTGGCAATAAGGAAAAAAAAAAAGCTTCAGATAAAATTGTAGTCCTGTGTCTGTGGAATGGACTATGGAGTTTGTAATCAATGTGGAACAGAAGCCCATTTAAATGGTGAATCTTAGTGGAGGTGAAAGCCTATTTGAATAGGCTGTGCAGATCTGTTTTGAAGATCCAGAGGCTGGATGTGGCAATAAGCAGGCATTTAAATGTTTGGTTTAATCTGTGCAGGTTTTGAATCACCGCTTTATTCCGCAAATGCTTCTGTTTTGCAGAGAACCCAGGGTTTTCAGGCTTCTAACTAAAATAGAGGCATTTATATATAGCACATGTGCTACATAAGAGTGGATCTCCAGTGCCAGGTTGTTATGATACTAAACACTTAGAGGTCTATTTCTTCAAAGAAGACATTAAGCAAAGCAGTCTCCATGTTCTGAGCTTGCAAGTACGTAGATTGGCAACATTAGAGAGAGTGAAGGTCAGTGTGTTTGATTGTCCAGTTATATGGTATAAAATGCTATATGTTTTTCTACAACTAACTGCTTTTTTGTCTGCTATTTTCTGTAATATCTTGGTTTCAATGAAACATCGAAAGGAAAAAAAAAAATCAAATCAAAACCCCAAACCCCCTCCCTCTCCCTACCTCCCCCCGTCTATGGTGTTGGTTTCTTGCTTGAAGATTAGGGGTATCCCAGTGAACTGTTGAATACTCCATAGAACAATGGGGTAGTTTGGAATCTTTAAAGATCATCTAGTCCAATGCCCCTGCATGGGCAGGGATGTCTTTCTCTAGATTGGGTTGCTTAAAGCCCTCCCAAGCCTGACCTTGAACACTTCCAGTGATGGGGCATCTACAGCATCTTTGGGCAACCTGTTCTGGTGTCTCACCACCCTCGTTGTATGTGTGTGGTTTAAAAAAAAAAAAAAAAAAAACCCCACTAAAAATGAAACCACAAAACAAAGCCCCACACCCAAAACCCCCTCACTTATATCAATCTAAATTGGTTATAATCCAATCTAAAACTATTGCCCCTTGTCCTGTCACTACAGGCCTTGGGGGAAAATGTCCCTCCCCATCTTTCTTATAAGCCGCCTGTATTTACTGAAAGGTCTCAGTAAGGTCTCCCTGGAGCCATCTCCTGGCTGAACGTCCCCAACTCTCTGCCTTTCTTGGTAGGAGAGGTGTTCCAGCCCTCTAATAATTTTCCTCTTTTTCTGGGCCTGCTCCAACGGGTCCATGTCTGTTTTGTGCTGGAGACCCTGGAGCTGGACATAGGACTCCAGGTGGGCTCTCATGAGAGTGGAGTAGAGTGGGAGACCTCCCTCCCTTGACCTCCTGACTTCTATTCATGCAGCCCAGGATAAGATTGGCTTTCTGGGCTGTAAGTGTGCGGGGCTGGCCTATGTCTGGGGTTGGTTTTTTGTGTGTCCAGCAGTTTCTCCATGTCCTTCTCAGCAGAGCTGCTCTCAGTCCAATCGTTCCTCAGGCTGTGTCGATACCGGGGATGGCTCCGGGCCAAATTGTTGATAGAGCGCGGCTTTCTTTCCCAACGACAAAGCTGCATTTTTATCGGGTATTGCTGAAAGTTTAGATGCGCTGAGAGAATTTCTTTCTTGAATGCATGTATGTAATATAGGTGTATAATTGTGAATTGTGCTCTGCAGAAGGATGTGCTGCCTTAGTAGCAATTTGTAGCTCAATATGATTAAAGGAGACCGTCATCGTGCCTTGGCTGATTCTGGGAGTAGCTGCAAAACAAAGCAGCGATTTCAAAAGCCCGTTTCCAGAATGTTACTCTCCAAAGCAAAGAAAAATGAAGTTACGTTTCTCAGAAACCCATCTTTTATAACCCGAGCTTACTGGAAGGCAGCAAAGACTACTCTTGGGCACAGTAATTCCAAATGCTTCTCGATCAATTTAAGCTTTTTAAGTAAAGCTAACTACCCGTTGCTTTGATCGGGGCCTCGCTGCGGTGTTACTAGTACTGCAAGTTGTTTCTTTTCCAGTTTACCTAAATACTAGTTTACCTCTAGTCTCCTAATGCAGTTCCTATATTCACTGTAAACTCTTTTCAGCTGGGGGGAGGGAAATGGCAACCAGCGTATCGAGCTTGGACCTTAGAAGTCTTCTATTTGATTTGAGACAAATGGTTTGTTCGTCTATTGCTGCAGGAACGGCCGCTCCTCTTATGAATAATTCCCTTTGAAGTTGCAATTCTTTATCTGCACCGAGAGCTCCTGCTGGAGCTTGCAAATGCTCGTGAAGCTGTTTCATCCATCGTATTTTGTGTGTACTTCTGCGTAAGTCGGAATGTGCTCTGCTCTGTGACCTGACCCTAATCTAAAGCAAACTTGCTCTGTATTGGGGAAAGCTCATGCAGATGTTTTCAGTCCCCTGGAGTGGCGTTCACGGTGTCTTAATATCCCCAGACTTGTGGTGCCCCACCACATCACTCCTTGTAGTTCAGCCTTTCTAATCTACATCCCTGTGTGATGGGGAGCCGTGGTCTTTCCAACAGGCAATAATTAGAAGTTACTGGATACTATTGAGTTAATTTGCTTCTTTGACCCTACCTCCATTAAATAAAAAAAAAAAAACAAAAAACCTCAAAAAAAAAAACCAACAACAAAACCAAACCAAAAACTTAAGAGAAATTTGATGGGCATACATGTAGGGGTAGTAAAGTGATGTGACTCTGGAGACTATACCAGATAAACCTTTAGAGCTTCTCATCCCCAGTCCTTTGGACAAACCCAAGTTGCACAAGATTTTTATGTGGAGCTTTGTCCGCTGCTGTCTCCCAAGTGCTTGCTCTGTCCCTTCGGGGGATTTCCAACATCTGGGAGGCCGACACAGTAGTGTGCAAGCAATCCAGGTTTTTCTAGACTTACTTTAGTCAAACATCAGAGCCGAGGTCAGCAGTCAGTCTTGAGACTTAACGGTGGCTCTGATTTTAGTGTTAGCCCCGAGCTGACTGGCAGCTCCATCTAAACCTTATTCATAATGTATCTTCTGGTATTTTTTTGTTTTCCTCTCTGGAGTCTTTTGAGTCTAACCCTGGTCTAATCCTTCTGTGCACCAGGTAGTGCCACCAAAATGGCGTAATGTAAAGCTAATTAACCTCTAACGTGGGGCAAGTCCAGCAGCAGGCTTGATTTCCCCAGGAGTGAACCGCAGGTGCCCCAGTGGGCTTCCAAGGGGGCACTCTATTTCTGGGCAATTTAGATTGTTCGCTCCGCAGAAATGCTTGCTGTAATGCAAGTCGGGTAGAAAATGGTACAGCTTAAATTAATACCTGTCTTCTGTAATTTCATAATTATGTAATTAAATATTGTTGTAGGTGGTCCAAATCGTACTCTTGGGAGGAGGAGGGGGAGAATTAAATTAAACTTTCCTTCCATATTGCAGAAATGGAGGCTTTTAAAATAAACACAGTAACAATGTCTCCTGCCAGAAACTCTTACGAAAGGCTCAAATGCTGTAATTTATTTTAAAGTGGCCAGATCTCTACATATAATTTTTCATCAATTATTGTATAAAACATTCTGGATTTTGAAAAATTGTAGTAGGTTTGACAAGCACTTGACTGACATCATGTTGATTAAATATCATTTCCTCTGACAACCCCAATGTGACCTCCTACTCACAGTAAATGCATGAGCTAATTGAATCCTTCTTTAAAAATGCTTTTGCATTTCAAACTATAAAAGTGACACCAGACCCCCTTCTCCCACACAGCTCAAATGTATACCTTTCTGATGGCTCCTTTTGGCACGCCACTTGGGTAACATCAGTGCTTTTGGTAAATGCATCGGGACATTTCTACTGTGTTCTGAATGAGAAATATGGAAATAGAGGTTTGAGTCTTGTTTGGGTTGGCTTTTTATTTATTTTTTTGTTTTGTTTTGTTTTTGTGGGGAAGCTCTGAGTTCAGGCACGGACATCAATTTACAGTTCCGTGGGTTATCAAAAACCTAGGATAGCTCAATTTTATAAAGACAGAATATCACAAGATTGGATTGATTTAGCTGTGATCTTTTGTCCTAATTTCGCTGAAATAAAATTAGATTAGAGTTGCTTGAGTGGTGAATAAGGCTGTGCATACACTTGTATTGATTGAAAACTTTATATAAAGATGTTTTTGTAGAACAAGAAAAAAAACTGTATATGAAGGCGTGATAGGAACAAGTCTTTAATTCATATGAAAGTATGATTATTTTTATCCCCAAATCTACTAACTTTTACATAAAAGAAGCCAGTATATTGTTTATTTAAGCACGTATTAATGATGCATCCCAGATGACTTGGCAGAAGTGATCTGGTTGCATCTTTGGGATATTGATTAAAGCAGCAAGTAACGTAAGGTGAGGGAGGTGTTCCCTTGGGGCATTTCCCCAGTGATGGGCGTGTGTAGGGATTTCTGCTTTCTGGTTCAGTTTTCTACTTCTGCGAGTGTACCAGCTTAAACATCTTGTATTTTGAAGGCATCTGTCTTCGTCAGAAGCTCATTCAGTATCGTTGCAGGCACCTTCTGGAAGTCTCTAAATATCTGATATCAGATACACCTAAATGTTATTTCTGATTCCTTAATATCTTTCAGCCCTTATGGATATAGCTAGAGTGGAACCAAATATTTTACCACGGGCTATATTGACACAGTCTAATCCCATAAATACAACAGGTGCTATAATTATTTATATGATAGTTGAAAACAATAAATAGGTTAAGTTGCATATCAGCCATTCCACTTTTTATTTCCCTGGCTCCAAGATCATACTGTTTTTGCTGGTTTTGGATGCAGGTGTCTGGTAGGTGGGTGGCTGGTAGGCAGTGTTGTAAAGCTCTGTGGGTCAGTTCTGATGATCTGGTCAGCAAGCCGTCAAGTTATTGATGTTTTGAAAGTGTTCAGTGGCTGCAGCAGCTTCCAGATACCCTCCTTGGTTAGTCTTGGAATAACGTAATTAGTCTTGTCACATAAATATAACTCTGCGTTTCAGAGAAAAAGGGCAACAAAGGATTTTTGACTGTTTATTCCTCTTCTATTATGAAGTGACCGTGTAATAGTGTAAATGTTTTGGAAATTCATTGTGGAACATTCCTTTTTGTTATCTTCAATTCTGCTGGCTGTACACTTGTCTCAGTACATTTTGAGAAATTTATTTAGGTTTTACCCCCGAGCTTTGCCTCTTTGACATTCCTTTTTGTTGTGTGTAACTTGAGACTCTCAGTTCATATTAATTGTTATGATGTTTTTTTTCTATTTGTTTTATGTTCATATGGCTTCCTTTGGAAACTGAGATAAACTTCTCAAATTTGCATTACCCCCTTCCTGATGTGTCTGCACTCCCTCCCTCTCCCCCCCTCAAATCAGCAAAATGAAATTTCCACTTTATACTTGTGTTTTGCCTCACTATTTGATCTCTTTCAGCTTTTCAGTAGCATCATGAACGAGACTTTCTCATTAAAACGTTTCATCATAGTCTGTTTTAACTTGCTGTTTGAATGTTTCAATAGACATGGTCTGTACTTTATGTGTCATCATGTGTCTTATGCATACAATATTAAAACTAATTATTAAAAAAAAGTAAAATACAAGACATTTGAGAAACTGGGTATAATGAAGAGGCATATCTTCTTTTATGATTGTGACTGAGGTTTTTTACTTTGGAAGGAAACTTTTGTAAAAGCAGGATGCATTTGTCGTTTGGACATGCTACATAAGAATTAAGTCTTTAGAATAAAAAGCCTAACCCAATCTTCCCCAACTAGTGGATTTTTGAGTAGACTGGTTTTCTAGGACAGCTTAATTTACTATTGCTTACTTTCAAAAGGATATTCCCTGCTGTACAAATCTTGGAAGTAGGCCAAAATATCAGAGGAGTACTAATAAAAAATAAAACAGATAACATTGAACTGCTGAATCCAGACAGCTAAGGTTGCTTCTCTGTATTAATTTAATTTTTCTTGATGCTGAATTTTTTGCAGATGTTAGTTAACTGTCAAATGTGTTATTTGGTGGACAACATTTAGCATTATTTAGTGCAAAGCAATGCATATGTAGTGGTATTTTTTGGTGTGATAAATCAGGCTGACTTGTCTTTCCCATCCCCTTCTTCCTGGGATGTAACAAATTAGTATATATATATACTGTACATTCTGAAAGCGAGTACATGTCTTAATGGAACAGGAGGGCATCAAAAGTCCAGTGTTTGGTGGGGGACATTGTTTGCAGCTTGTCCTTTTGGTAATAAAGATTTTATTCATCGTTAGCATCTAGTGTTTCAACATTTGTACTGATGGTTGAACTCGCTTTTGCTTCTAGCGTATGAAGCTTTCCACGTTTTAGGGATGACTGAGGTGCTTGAGAATAGATGATGAAAATTGGTCTTCTTGAAAATGCAGCAGGAGGGATGTGGCTGTGCCTGGATGTTACACTGGGTTCAGGGTGGATGAACTGCCCTGGTGGTCTCTCTGTGGCCTCTAGAGCATTTCTTAAGGGCACCCCTCTGTATTAAAGAAGATAATGTGATTTAAGGGAAGGCTCTTACTTAGTTACACTACTATGTAGCTCTACTGAAGCATAAATTAAGAAAAGTTGTGAAACTACTGTAATGCCTTCCAGTGTACAAGATGCATCCGAGAAGGAAAAGTAGGACTTGTGTGGCATACGCTGTGGTCTCATACAGTGTGTGTGCCAGTGCCTGTTTTGTGTTTGTGCTTTGTACAGAAATAGGCTCTGCCATTACTTAAATAATACATAAACAGCATATTAACAGAACATTTAATGAAGGTACATCTTTCTGTTCCAGCTGTGATGATTATAAATTAATTTTATCTCCAGCCACACTTATGTGTTTATTGCCCGAACATTAATTGATATCTGGGGAATAACTAATTGTTGGAAGAGAGCAGAGAGATTTCCCCCCCCCCCTCCCTCTCTTGGCATGGGCTTGATACATGATACTGAAACAATTGGGTTTTTTTAATATGTTCTGACATAAAACTGTTTGGCAAGTAACAGAAACTTTAAAAAAAAAAAAAAAAAAATGAGCTGTGAGTCCGTATCAATTTCTAGTTTTTCCAGTGTCTTCCCACCAAGAGGAACAGGCATAAACTACTTTACCAACCTTCAAAGACAAATGTAAATACAAGTGCTGTTCGCTGTTAACAAGGAAGTGAGAAAATTCACACATTTAAATATGTTGTTTAGAGCCTGAATGAGTAATTCATAATAGCAGACAATTTGCAATGTGTAAGGAGTTGAGTCATTTTCATCCATTTCTACTCACAGCTAATCTGTGAGCAGGGTTCTGAGAGTTCAGTGAGTGATGAGTAGCTTTCAGTTCATGTTGGGAATGAATGTGTGTTTCTGTGTGCTGGTCTACATCATCTGAAACTCTTCCCAAGCCTTCCTCTGTCGTGTCCAGAGTATTTAGTCTATAATAACATAGCAAGAGATGACCAAGCTGTGTGACAACCACAGGAAGCTCCACCAAGACTCTTTTGCTTATGAAGATAACTCGCATCCACTGCCATCAAGTCTGTGTGTGTTTCTCTTTCAAGGAGGGCCTCAAGAATCATGTTCAAAGGGTCTAGCTAACTGTGTCTGGGCTGCACTAAATTCACTACATGAAGTCATTCTAACCATGAGCTAAACTTCACAGAAGGCATGTCAAAATATCAGAGGACCTTGATGGTCTCCAATTAAAAAATGGATTTTTCAAGTGTTGATAAATTCTGATACCTTTTTATTTTGATGTGTCAGTCTTATTTCGGGTTTTTTCATATTTTCTTAGCATTTGTCTACAAAAGCTGGCTCACCAACTTGCAAGTACAATCCAGGATAAATGTTAAATAACTTGAACTGAAAATTATATTTTAGACCCTAGTGTAAAGTTTGAAATTATTTCCAACTCGGAATTTACAATAAGTTCATGCAGGCAAAAGTACAGAGTTGATAATCACAATGAGGGATTAACAGTCACGTTTTCTGATAAGGAAAAACAAATAGATGTCAGTGTCGTCCTTCTGTGATGATGTTACTTATGGCTTCTCTTCAGCCAAGAACTCCGTGCTGTCCAGTAAATGACATGAATCTCAGCAGATCCTTGGTGTAGCTGGTCAACGTGTTAGCTGTCCTGGTACTTCAAATATGAAGAATAGGGATGCCAAGGGTGGTATGTGGAGGCATTAAGGTGGAGTTGAGAAAATGGCAGGTGTTGTTAGGTCTTGCTAAGTCTTACGGAGATGACGGACTGCACTGATTTTGTTTAAACAGAAGCAGCTACAGAGCATGTCAAATCTACAAATCTTTTTTCCCTGTCTTCTCTCCAAGGAGTTGAAGAAATATATTGGGTTGGTCTTCTCTGGAAGCANCCTGTCTTCTCTCCAAGGAGTTGAAGAAATATATTGGGTTGGTCTTCTCTGGAAGCAAGACCAAAAGTTGAAAACCAAATGTGGCCTGAATGTATGAAGGACTTTGTATAACGTGTGTGTGATGGTTTTAAAAAACAAAACAAAACAAAAAACCCACAAAAATAATCCACCCCCCACCAAAAAAAAATAATGCCATGGCGTGTGTCTTGGCTCCATTTATCATGCCACAACTTTCTTCCCGAGAATAAAGGGTTCAGTTTGAAAACTTTGGAACACTTGTTCCATCATTCTCAAAAAACAGAAATGCAAATTCTGAGCTGACATCAGGCTTGCCTAAATGATAAGTGAACTAATGGAGTTTGAATCCTGGAAGGAGGAGGGTGTATCTGTCTGTTTGAGGGAGAGTATTCGTGGGGAGCGGGTGGGGAGAAACGCTCATTCCTGAGGCAGACTGGGGTTGACAATAGGTATCTCCTCACTTCCAGCCCAAGCAACAGCATGTAAATATTGCTATGCCAGTACTTCTAGGGGAAATAATAAAACTGATTTCCGGACTAAAAAGCCCACAGAAGTGAAACTACAGGCTCAGCTCTGGAGAAAAAGTAATGTTTAGACTTGAGCGTTAGAACCAAAATCGTCTCTTCTGTATGTAAAAGCCAAAATACATGTGTACTTTATAAAACTAGAACTAAGTTTCTGGGATCACTTGCTAGTAAAGTCTGATACATGGCTGTAAGAAAATAGAGGGGAAGGGCTTCTCTGTTACTCTCTGGGTATAATGATTTTTTTACGCTGATCTGACTCAAAAAACGCTGTTTCAAACCACTTCCATGAAACAACCTCCTTTGTACCCTGACAGCTCCGGGCATCTCTGTGCTCCCCTATAGGCAAGCACTGGAGGAACACGTCTTCAATCATCAAGTGATGGAGTTTTTAATTTTTATAATCTGATAATCTGTTGGTCACCTAATTGTGTACCGAGGAATACAGTTTGAGTGGCTCTAAGAGTTAGGTCAGGATCGAGGTATCAAACTGAAAAGCTTCACGGTAGGCAGTCTGCCATTTTCCATTGATTTGAAAGAAAGTTTTCAGATCAGCCCACTGAAACACTTAAATTTCTGGAATTTCAGATGGTTTATTTTTGAGGTATTTTGACATTTTCAGATTGACATTACTAATTGTACTGTGTGAGAGCTTTCTTCAGAAGGGATATGCAGTGTTCCCTTCAGCATTTGTTGCAAAAGATTTTCGGATATTTTTAGAGGGGAAGATTATCAGTAAGTCCTAGGAAATGTTGAAGAAGGCTTGAAAATAAAGAATACATGTAGCAGATGTAGTTTTAAATAGGAAATCAAGTTGTCTCACTGTTTAAAAAAAAAAATTCTCATTTTTATTAAACTATTTTTGAATGTGATAGTAACTATTATCTATGGATCAAATATTTTCTGTTATAGTTAGGAAGTTTGATTGTAATTAAACTTAAGAAGGTCTGTGAAGATGGGCTTGAGACTTTGGTTTTGTAGTCAGGAGTCTTGGCCTCACTGTGGAAAGGAGAGACCTGTTGACTAAATGAATTTTAAGACAATGGTGACTGACATTGCTAGTATAATTACTGTATGTTGCTACTTCTGTTTATGAAAGACTGCAGAAGACACAAATTATCTGCAAGTTCATGAAACTAGCAACAATTATTTTCCCTCTCTGTCCTTCCTTCCAAACTAAAACCCAATTCATGGATTAAAATTATTCAAAAGTTTCCTATTGATTTTGAACATATGAGACCTATTGTTTTGTCTTCCTGTGTAGCTTGTTTCCCATCTGACCATCCCTTCAGCCTGGTGGACCTTCCAACTATAAACTTTCTTATCGCTTCTTGTCTTTTTTCTTTCTTTGCATTTTCTATTCTTCTTGGCTCTCATCACTGTTAAATGGGGGTTTGGGTTGCAATGACTTACCTGTGAAGATTGCATGAAAGGAGATTTCCTGGAAATACAGAACCATCACCTGTCTTGACTTTTTCTAGGCAGCCGCTATCTTAAGTTTTGGGTTGGACTTGTTCCCCTCACTGCTTCCCTTTTATGTCATAAAGAAAGACTTGTTCTTTTAGCCTGCCTGCTTTCATTCTTACCTTCATGTCCTTACTCCTTGCGGGCATTCTTCTGCTTCAGAATAGCCATTCGTTCCCCCTACATCCCCATCCTTTCTTTGTCACGTGCCTGGTCTAGTGTGTGATACATGAAGTTTGTCTTAATTTCTGGTGCCTCCTCATGTTTGAATGCAGTATACCTTGTGTTATTTGATTTGTGTGTGGCAATGGTGATGCAGCAGTTGGCTCAGCAACAGCTGGGAGCAGTGAAGATTGTCAGGCCTCAACTACAACTATAGACGTTTGCATTTAAAAATGGTTTCTTCTTAAAAAGTGATTACATTTAAGTGAAGATGGTGGCAAATAAGGGAAAGCACGGGGAGAGCTGTCAATGAAGTTGGAGAATTGGCTAATGAACTGGCTTGCAAATGTTTCCAGGGCATTCTCCCCTGGCATGAATTGCAGTACATGGTGGGGAGGACGCAGTGGAAATATTAACAAGTGAGTCAGTGAAGATTTGCTCCATAGAGTTGTAAGCAATTTTCTAACATTTGCTTTGGATAACCAGTAACAAGTGTTGTGCACTGGAGCTTGTGTGTAGCACCGATTAAAAAAAAAAAACAAAAAAAAAAAACAAAAAAAAAAAAACAAAAAAACAAGAGAGGTAGCAAAGGATTGTGGAAGAAAACACTTTCACCATGATCAAAGAAATAAATCAGGAAGGTGGTGTTTACAAATGTGTTTTGAATGTCAAAAGTGAAGCAAGGCAGTGTTTTTTCTAGACCGTGTTGAGTTGTACAGGGATCATATAAATGTGTTGGAATGAGAATAGAGGCTGTGAAAATTTGTTGCATGGATGGAGATAGGAGAGCCCAACCTGAAAGATAATGAGAGTAGTAACCAAGGCCCACCCAAGTATTGGATGGGAGGGAAAGAATTGGCAGTGATGTGCAAGTGATGAGTTTGGGTGACAGGGAGCAGAGTACTGTGTTGCATGACTAGGAAAAGAGAAACTTGAGTGGGAAGGTCAGGATTTCCATTTTTGCCTTGAGCTGTAGCTGAAATATCAACAGCCATAAGGAGATGTCAGAACAGAAAGATGAGAGATGAATCATTCACTCAGAAATGATGGTTGCGTTTTTAGTTCCAGAGAAGCCTGGCCAGAGGCACGGTACTGAGGGCGATGAGAATAAGAACAGGTGGAAAGTCCTGTGGTGTTCCTGGAATCCTGATTCCCTCTTCTGGAGGTGAAATCTGGATAGCTGTCTGATACTGAGGATTAAAAACCCAAATGATTGAATTTATTATGCTAGTTTATCTGGTTCTTTTATAGACTCCACTTCCTTAAATTACTTTTACCTTTCTGGTTTCTCCAAGTATATTGCGGTGTTGAGGCCTGTTGAAGAATTATTTTAAAACGTGCTCTGTCAGCATGCATCTATTTTACTTTTAAAGCTTTGAGATGTGTTCTTGTTCCATGTGTCGCTGTTATCAAGAAGTCAAACTGAATGTATTTACGATGCTGGACTTAACTTTGTTACAGCCAATTGCTGTAACAAAATTCAGGTATTCTGTTATTGTAGTTGTGCATTCATTGTCTGGTTTTCTCCACTTTAAGACGAGTAGCCACCTTTGCACTGAAAAACTTATTGCACATTGGTATCTTGACACTGATGGAGCTATAGTCATACAAAGTGGTAGATAACATGCTGATTGATGGTTTTCAGTTAATCTTGAAGAATAACGTTAAGTGAGATAAGGGAATTTTAATTAAATAAACAGCTAGGAACTTTACTAAAGATACTAGTTATTTCAATGCAATAAAGTTTTTCTGGTGCTTTGAAGAAAGCAGCAGAAACTCCTAAGTGGAAGGATGCTACGATAGCTTCCCAGTCCTCTCACGTAGGGAAACGTTGGGTTCAGTCCAACAGTCGCTTATGGTCTCATGTCAGTAACTGCCAGTAATTAACTGGAATCAGAAATATGCTTCTGTTCCTTGGCAAATTGTTTGCCTTTGTTAAATAAAAGTTGAAGCTTTCCACTTCTTCTGTTGTTTTAGTTGACCATTGTGTTGATGGTAGTGGTATTGGCATTCTCCTCCTGAAATGTTTGAAGGCTATAATACAGAATGGGACTTCGGAGTGTCTTATTCCTCGTGTATCATTTTAGTGTTAGGTACATGTATATCCCGATCCGTACTGGTTTCTTAACTGTTCTGTACCTTGTTTCTTGTCTGTCATCCCCTCCTTCAAGGGCTCGTTCAAAAGCCTCTGTATGCTGAGAAACGTGAATTTAATCTGCAGATTTTGAATCTCTCAACAGATCTTGTAGCCATCCTCCATTGACTTCTCAGCTCGCAAGTCAAACCCTGGCAGGAGGGCAGGCATACCAGGGTGTTCCTTAACACCCAGGGCACGAAAAAATAGGGTATTTTCTGTATTTGCTCATCTTCTTTTAGATTTGCTCTTTCACATGCAGATGGACTAACAGTTGGATCTTTCTGTGTTTAAAAATGGATTTCGCAAAAGAAAAAGGGAGATGAAGATATTGTAACTTTTTGGCTGTGTTGATAAAATATTTTTGCGGGTGTTCTCACAGGGTTAAGGCTTTCTATGTCACAGTTTTGAGGACAGGAAGGTTTTTAAACTCTGATTCGCTTCTTCTGTGTAGCTGCCGATGTTTGACAAGGTTATATTTTAAAGATGTGGTGTTTGGTTTATTGAGGCACGTGTGTGTATGATCATACACAGCAACTGGGCACAGTGCACGTGGGCATGGCACTGCCCAGGTCAAACTCCTAATTCCACTGCTGCACTTGGTGTCCGTGTGGTTTGTCTGTGGGAGGAGATGGCACACTCAGAATCACTTTCCACCTGCAACTGAGTGCTGTGCTAAAGACAGAAATTGTTTCTGGTCTTGTCTGTGGATACAACAGGTCTTATTCCTCAGCTCTTTGTGAGCAGGATGTCATGTAAGACTGTAAGACCTGCCCAACGGAGAGCATGCTTGTAGGGTGAATAAGTGGGAGATTTAAAGAAATTCCTGGTGTATTCCTGCTTCAGGCCATGGCCTGTATTGAATTATTTGTGTGGCAGTATTTGTCATCCACTGTAACTGCACAAAAGGGAAATGGACTCTCTTCTTAAAGACTGATGTGATGATCAGCTGGAGAGATATGGTAGTAATGCTAGATTTTGGCTAAAGTGAGTTTAAGTTGATGTGATTTAAGTATCATTTATTAGCTCTGAGTAAAATTCAGCATTTCTATTTATTATGCTTTCAAGGAACAAAATGACTTATTCTGAGCTTGAAGCAGACTAGCTTGCAACAACATTTAAAATAAGGTTATTGTAATAAGTTTGTCCTTTTGATGCTCTTGTGAAATTACTCTAAAATATCTTCAAAGACATGGTTATACTCTAAGTACCTTCAGATTTGAAGAGCAGAAGTCTCCATTTAGGGAAATTGACTGTAATTTTTTATTAACTGTGTCTGTCTGCTTAATCTCTTCAGTCTAGATATATTCATCAGCAGCCTCTTCAATGTATAAAATATTTATGTACTGCAGAGAACTCCAGTCGAGCTCACACGTTTTCTCCAGGGAAACAATATTAAAACAGTCTGTTATATGTTAAAAGCCTTTTCGTGGTGTCTGAAATAGCTCAAGTGATGACTTGTTGCCATTAGGCAATATGTCAAAATATTAGCTCAAAACTATTTTGCTAATAGCTACCCTAGAAAGTGATAATTTTTCCTGTGGAATGGATAAATGAAAGTAGAAATGAATAGACTGCTGATTATCTTATTGAAAAAAATAATCTATATATACCTCTAGCTTTAAACTTCTGAAATCATAATCTAATTAAAAAGAAACAAGTCTGTACAACATAGCAGCCAGTAACACCTCATTACTCTTTAAAAGCTGAATGGAACTGTTATATAACAGATAAACAAATATAAATGTTTACCTAAACTACTTGAGTTCAACAGGTAATGGAAGACTAGATGGTACTACTAACTATCATTTTAATTAATCGTGAGGAATTGTAAATTAAATCGGAACCTTATTTCAGAAAAATATATGCTGCTACCCCCAGTTAGCTTGCATGGCTTGCTGGTTTTTTGACCAGCACTGGTTGATTGTAAATTTCATTGAATTTTTAGAGTTGGAAGGGACCATAGAGATCATCTAGTTCAACTTTCCTGCTGAAGCAGGATTGCCCAGAGCATGTTAGAGCATGTTACTCAGGACGGCATCCAGGCAGGTCTTGAAAATCTCCAGAGAAGGGGACTCCACGACCTCCCTGGGCAGCCTGTTCCAGGGCTCTGGCACCCTCACTGTGAAGAAGTTTTTCCTCATGTTTGAGTGGAACCTCCTACGTTCCAACTTGTGCCCGTTGCCCCTCATCTTCTCACTGGCAACCACTGAGAAGAGTCTGGCTCCCTCCTCCTTCAGCCCACCCTTTAGATACTTGTAAGCATTGATAAGGTCTCCCCTCAGCCTTCTCTTCTCCAGGCTAAAGAGTCCCAGCTCTCTCAGCCTTTCTTCATCAGGGAGATGCTCCAATCCCTCCATCATCTCTGTTGCCCTACGCTGGACTCTCTCCAGTAGTTCCCTGTCCCTCTTGAACTGGGGAGCCCAGAACTGGACACAGTATTCCAGTTGTGGCCTCACCAATGCAGAGTGGAAGGGGAGAATGACTTCCCTCGACCTACTGGCCACACTCTTCCCTATGCAGCCCAGGATTCTGTTGGCCCTCCTGGCCACAAGTGCACAAATGGTTGGTTTATGTTGATTTCTGAGCGGTTAATCAAAATACAATGCATCAAGAACAGTGCAAGCACACCCACAGGCCAAAGTCATATTTTGATCTCTGTGTGTTAAGACATCTTTGTTCTCAGGGCACTTTATTTGGAGTGTGGCACAGGACAGTATGGTATCTTGGTACCTTACTTAACTGAGGACTCTACTCTGTGTGGGGTTAATTGCAGTAAAGATCACTCTTGGAAAGAAGAGTGAGATGCTTTTTCCATATGTGCATATATATATATAGAGAGAGAGAGGTGTGTCATGCATTGGTTCAGTGACATGCCTGCCATCTCTCTCCATCAAGAAAAAGCTCTTTGGTGCAAGACTGTCTTGTTTGTTGTCAGTCTATTCTTGTATGTCTAGGAGCTACAGGCATGATAGTTGGTCAGATACAATTTTGGGACAGATTTGTACAGATTTGTCCTTGTGTAGCGGGGAGATGCTTTTGTTGTGCTGGGTTATGTTCAGAAATAGAGAAGCATTAGAAACAGCGTGTGCAGTAGAAGCTGAACTGTGCACTTGCGCCATATAGACAACTTGGCTTTTACGTGATCCGGTACCTACAGAACAGCATTTCTCTGTAGCTCAGAAGCCCTGGCAGTCGGCGTACAAAGCTCTTGGGTTTTGCACTCTCTGATTCTGATCCAGGCTTATTTAACTTCAACATCCTGAGATGCCGGTTAGTGGCAGAGTTGGTCAACACCATTCAGACTTAGTAAAGAAGATCTGGCGTAGATGGTGTAATTTGTAGTTAGTTAAGGACGGGCTTCAAGGGAGCAAAAGAAAAGTGGAAATAGCATAGCTATTGCCTGTACTAAATGAAGTTATCAGTCCTTATTTACGGATCCTAGTCAAATGCTATGAATTTAAATACAAAGAAAATCTGAAGAAAAATCAATCTGGAAGTACTGGAATAGCATTAGCCTATATCTCTCAAGAATATTTTGGTGGAATATCTGCAAGTAGTTGGGATGTATACTTAGTTACTTCATCTCCTTCTCCTGCGTTTCCCTTGCTATGCATGCCTATAGGTCATAGACCAGAATGAAAAAGAAAGTACCAATTTTTGCAATGGCTGAATTTGTAGCACTCTTATGTATGAAAAAGTAATGTGCAGAGCTCTTTTCCTTAAGCAACAAAACATGGTACATACATTTTTCTTTCTTGTTTTGGTGCTTGCATACCTTCCCAATCTTCCCTGTGTGGCTTCAAAAGTAAATTACGGAAAGGAGATTTCGCATTTCTTGCAGGAATCACTATTTAAGTCTTGTAGAAAATGAAATATTTAAGAGTGTGCAAAAAAAAAAAAAAAAAACAACTAATCAAAACCAAAAAATCAAACAAAAAAACCCCAACAAAGTCCAAACAAACCAATAACCCAGGAGAATTATTTTAGTACTATGTTGAATTTGGAAGTGGTATCTGTTTTTACTAAGGATTTCAACAAGCGTGTGAATGGGATAAATGTAGCCATTGAGAAATATTTAATATCTGAGGAGTTTAAAGTACTTAAGAGCTCGAACTGAGCTAACAAAGCCCACCTGAAGGGGCTGCTGAAAGCAGGGGGAAGTTCAGACAAGAAAGAAAAGGAAAGGAGATCTCTAGCTAATAATTTAAAGCAAAAAGCACCATCACCACCCACCACTCCAAAAAAAACCCCACCCAAACCCAAAAACTGAAACCCAACCGGAAAAAAAAAAATAAATCCCTGAGACTACAGGCATGTGCATGTAGAATTTGGGATAAAAATAAATCCTGAGGAAGTATTGTGTGGTTAAATCAAATGGGAAGGAGTAGTTAGAAGTTGAAGTAAAAGATTAAGTGGCAACAAGGTACATGTTAAATAAGTGAATGTACTTATTAGAGAACGCTGTACCCACTTAATTATTTGGTTAGTCCAACAAATTAGATTAACACTGATGAATTGGGCAGTAAATACCTACTTTCTGGTAGGGCAGCTGTGTGGAGCACATTGGCAAGCTGGAAATGTGGTCCTCTAGTGCTGCAGGGCCAGCGCTGAGAAAATTGCCAGTTAGTGCCTGATGCAGGGATGTTTCTCATCAGGCTCTGCTGCTCAGCCTTTGGATTCCTTCTTCTTCAGGTGCTCTTTAGTATCCAAGTGTAAGTGGAATGGGGAAAAAAAAAAAGAGTCAGTAGTATATGATACTCAAACAAAAGACTCCTAAAATCCCTTTAAATTTCTCTTTAAATTCTCAGATCTACTGGACACCTTAATTCACAAGAGTCTTGACTATAATCTTTATCTGATTGGACGTTTCTTGCAGAAGACCCCCAAAGCCTTTATTGATTATACAATCAAAGATGCTTTCAAAATGCATAAAAAATTCACAGCAATGAGAAATGGTAATGAGCAGCAACAGATGTCTTTTCTTTGGAGCAATTATGGAACAGTAATTATAGATAGAAATAGAACCTCCCAGCAGCGGGGAGTTTTTCAGAAGTGAAGCAAGAGAGTACAAGCAAGAATACCTTCAAACATCAAAGAATGAAATGAATGAAAAGCAGTTATTTGTGAGAAGTGAGAAAATTGCATGTGCAAACGTAGTATTGTTTATGCAATGGCCAGTCACTTGTTACCAGATACGCTGTTTCTTAGCTGCTTTTCAGCAGCAGGGTGATAACAAGTGATGCTTGAGAGGTAATAATTGTTATGTAACTCTAATAAAAATTTAAAAAAAAAAAAGAAAAAAACCCCAAATAACCCACAACAACTTCTATGCAAAAAGTGGCTCTACTTATTATGTGAAGAAGACTAAGACACATGGCTTCTGTTTTAATTATCCCTGTTTCTTCTATTCTTCATCTGTGGGTTTTAGTGTGGTATGAAATTTTAAGTTCATCTTCTAATTCTCTCTCAAATTGCTGAAATCCCCATAACTAATGCAGTGTTTATTAACTTTCTTCATATTCTTTTTCCCTTTAGAGCTATGTTAAATTAATATGAATTCACATGAAAGAAAAGGTTGCTATAAATAAGTATAGACTTGCAGAGATTTCCCCACTCTCCTGTTTTTCCTTGGCTAATACTCTTACATGGTTTACTGATGCAGTAGTGCTAAAGTACCATGCAAGGGAAAATGTGAATTTTGGGAAAATAAAATGTAAAAATTCTTTCTGATACAGCACAGCTGAGAGACTTGGACAAACTTTGCAGTGTTCAATATGGAAGCTAGCAAGATCTGGTGATTTAAAATAAAAGTAATGAACAGCAGATAAAAATAGGGATTTGATGCTGTAATGCTACTTAAAACTTTGTCTGGAAAGGAGTATAAAATATCTAAATAATTAAATGGGCAAGAATTGGTGGGTTTTAGTGAACTAAATACTAGTAATGGACTGCATAACAGCAGTCAGTCTTAATCTGTTTCTTAGGAATGGGTGAGGTTTCACTGGAGTCTCTATTTCCTCAGTTCTCTCTGGATTTACTGGTCCCAGTGCTAGTCTGTTCTACTTCTTGAGTGTTTTCCAGCAGAAGAGCTCATACTGCTGGTAGATATTCATTTTTTGGGTGCCACAGCAGATACGTATTCAGTTTTTCCTCTTCTGGTTCAGATACCATAAGAATGTTGTGAGAGGTAAGAAAATGAATAAATAAAAAATCATTTAAACTTTCTGGAGCCTGAATGCTTTGACCGTTGCATATTCGGAAGACATTCAGCAAGTCCAGTCATATACCTAATTTCCATGCCAAATTACCATATTGTTTCCTAATGAGTGGAAAAACATGCATGACAAATGTTTCTTGTGCTGCACAGTGGATGACACAATTACATGTGAAATGTAATCCTGACATCCTAAGTGTCACTGGCTCTCAAAAGAATTAAGTATGAGATTTTAGCCCCATATATCTTGTAAAGACATCTAGAGAAGATTTTTAGTATCTGAAGCTGTCCTGTGCAAGAGAGTACTCTTTTCCAGATATGACTATTTTTATAAATGTCTAAATGAGTAAAATATAGAAAGAAAACATGTATTTATGCTAGAAAGCAAATTGTTTTATATTACAAATTAAGGAAATAGTCACCCAACTGCTATGATTTGCTATGAATGATCATACCTTAAGCCTGGCTTTTTATAATCATAGGATGGTTTAGATCAGAGGTGATCTTTAAAGATCACCTGGTCCAACCCCCCCACCCTTCCAGGGACACCTCCCACCAGACCAGGTTGCTCAAAGCCCCGTCCAGCCTGGCCTTGAACACTTCCAGGGATGGGGCATCCACAGCGTCTCTGAGCAACCTGTTCCAGTGTCTCACCACTCTCTAAATCTAAATCTACCCTCTTTCAGTTTAAAAGTGTTGTTCTGGGAACCCCAGTGCTGGATGCAGTACTCCAGCTGGGGGCTTGAGCTGGGGTAGAGGGAGAGAATCACCTCCCTTGACTTACTAAAGTATTTATCATCTTTTTTACTTTGTTTTGCATTTCAGTTTAAGCTTGCTTTTTTCTTATACTTGTTATTGGACAAGTAGAAAGGGTTTTTGTCTGATAGTTTGTTTGGTTTGGTTTTATTTTTAAAAAAATATAGAATCATAAAGGTGATTTTTATGATTTTTTTCTCAATGTAGGGCCACTATAATAGTTTCAATACCCTGCCTGCTTCTCTCTTGAACAGAGTGTACAGGTAAAATATAGGTAGTCCTTAAATTGAAGTGGAAAGTGTTAAATGATTTTTATTTTTTTAAATGAGGTTTCTGTAGGAAATGGTAATACTTAATGAAATACAGGTTAGGTATTATAAAACCATAGCTGGCTGGAGATTGGTACTGTTCTTATCTATTTGACTTGTATTAAGATCTCTGTTGTAAGATTCATCTGAAAAAACCTCTCCCAAACCAACCTCCCTCTCCCCCTACCACCTTGGTCCCAATATCTCATCACCCTGCTCTCCTGTGCTATTATTGTAGAAACTATTCTCAATACCGGCTTGCACTTGACAATAAAATTCAGCTTTTAAAAATATAATCACAGTGTTACTGTTTAGAGGCAGTGAAGCAATAAAGTGACTGACTATTAGCAGTTCTTTGAGCTAAACAACCAAAATTATCAAAGTGAAACTAGAGAAAAGAAAGGTTAAAAAGTAGGGGTCTGGAACGGTTGTTATTAAAACAAAAATGAGACAAAAATATGTGGTCAGCCACTTAATCCTTATGAGAACACAGATCCATACATTGCTTTGCTCCTTGTAGTACATAACCCTCTTAATAGGAATAATTGACTATTTAATTCCAGGTTACCTTGTCTCTTTCTAAATTAATAGTATTTTTTTAAGGTGCTGTACAAAGAATTTGTTATTGATGCCTATGAGTTAAGTTGTCATCTTGAAGATATTCAGCTTTAGACTTCTTGTGTCGTCTTTGTTTAAAGACATAAGGGTTTGTAAAAGTTCAGAACAGTGTTGAGGGAAATGACTGTACAGGCTACTCAGATATAAAGCTGTTGGTCCTCCCAGTAACACGGGCCTGGTTGTTTTCCCTGCAATTAGCTGTCGAATGATTATTCATAGCAGACAAGTTACTCAGCCTTGGCGACGTGTTTACTTCTGTCAGGTATGCCTATAGTGATAAGGCAGTAAAAGCTGTGTGCTTTGTAATCTACCATATGCAATATGAAAACATCTGTCTCGAGACCTTGTTTTTAGATACTGCCATCAAAAAACTAGAAACCCAGCCCTTTACTGAATATTTGATGAACGAAGGAAGAATAAAACTGAGACACCGGAGGTGCTGAATCTGAATTTACTGTTCCCCCGAAGCTCTCGGTGTGCTGCTTGACTGCGATTCCCATCTGAAGGTTAGAAATATGTTTACTTCTCAGATGGGAACTTCTTACCTGTAGTCAAACGTAGCATTCGGAGTGCTTGTATTGTAAGATCAGCAGTTATTGCTAAAGTACAAGGCATTTCATTTATAGCTAGTTCAGCTTTTTCAGCAGATAGGGAAGTAATGACTCTTTAATGTGTTGATGACTAAGCCCTCACTTGGAAGTGGTGTCTTGCATTATCTCAGCTTGCAGATCCAGTATTTGAGCAGGTTTTAAAAGCCTGGAAGCTGCTCTTCACAGACCACCAGGGTGGAAATTGCCACATTCCTGGTCATTACCACGTAAGTGGTGGTTTTATTTCTCTGAAAACATCTATTCATCAAAATCTGCTCTGTAAAAAGATGTTCCCAGCCTGCCTGTCAGTCAGATTCCCAGTGAAGACTAACTCTTCCTTTTGAATATCCTGTATTTAACTTGTCCAAGGGACAAAATTTGATCTAATCGCACAAGAAAACTTTTGAGAACTGTAAAAAACATCATTGGCAATTCAGCAGCATAGTTCTTTAAGACAGAATAAGTGTTAATGGTCAATTACTGTATGTGGCACTTCTAAGTTTCATGTCATTCCTCTTGCCCTTTTTCTATGAATCCTATGCAGATTTTCCAGATATACTTAATAGCGTGTATTTTTTATATTGTATCTGGTTGCTTATATAGACTTGTGTATCAGTTATAATTAGGTCTGAGGAGTTAAAAAAGGGTAGACTGGTACTTGACCCAGTTTTCTTCTCTGTTTATATTTCAAATTTAATTTTGACTGTCCTGTCTTTTGTTGTAACCCATTTTGGTGTTATCTTCTTTTACAAGGAAGAGTAGTGCAAGATCAATAGTGAATTTGGCTCTGACAGTCTGAAACAGCAGCAGAATCTGTTTAATAGTTGGAGATAGTGGTGGCTGCAATCTTAGTGCTCAAGCTCTATCAGGCCTAATGGAAGACTAATTTTTTGCTGAAACAGACAAACTATGTGATGCCATGTAACTAGAAATGACCCTCAGCAGTTAGCAAAAACTATGTCAGAAAACCCAGTAGTGCAATAATTAGTTAAGGGTTAGATGACAAAGTGACCAAAAATAAAGACTGAATGAAATAGCAGAGCAAAAGATATTCTCTTAGTTATTTCAAGAACTGTATAGTTCACATAACTTTCTGTCATGTGTGTAGCAGGGAAATTCTTACAAAAATAATCTGTAAGATGTCTGTCTCTAGGAATAGTTAACAGATGCACTGTTAAACGATGTTTTTAGCACATAAAGCATTATCTATGGGCTTTATAGGAACAATACTTTTATCTATTGTGCCTTACCTAAATAGGTTGTTGCAGCAAGCTCATAATCAAAACTCAAGCAATGAGATGTTAGTCTATAAGTGAACGTTTGTTCGTGTGCTTCCACATGATTTCTTTATTTAAATTATTTTTTTAATAGTAGAGAATGCATAACACAGCTGCTTAGATTATTGCTCTTTTTTATGACTTTGTTTCTGCTAATCGGTGGTCTGCTGTAAAACTGACCGTTAGAAAAGCAGGGGAAAAAAAAAAATAAATTAATGACAGCAGCTTGTCAGTTTGAAGGCATTGCAAGGCCAGATGTGCAGCGTGGATGCCTGAGCTTTGTGTGACGAAAAATGATGGATGTACAGCAGTGCAATGCTGTCGAGGGGGACAGAGTGCTCTGGGGCTGAGAAACAGCAAGCAGGTAGCTCTTGGGAGTTGCCAGTGTGCAAAAAGAGGCGAGACAAGGAAAAGTTGAACTGCTCAGTGACTAAAAAGGCAAAAAAAAAAAAAATAAAATAAATTTGTGAGTGTTTTAATATTTATGCTTAACAAAAGTTCGGAGAAAATTCCACACCAGAATGTATTCTCTCATGAGCTTTCTTGGAGAAAGCTATTTGGATATTTCTCTCATAATTTTAATATTCAGAGTTGGGGAAGTCTTCCCCTTGGTGAATAGTCTATACAGGGAAACGTGATCTGAAACCGTTCATGAATTTAGGTCAAATTCAAACAGGAATTAAGGTTTCCAACATAGGATTATAACTGAATACTGATGTCTTAAGTAGGCCAAGGCTTAAAGCAATCATCCAATATATATTTGAGTGAGCAAGAATCAGTTCCCTGCACGGCCTTAGTATGTGTAAATAACTGCTTTTTAGGAGAACTATTGTGCATGCCATTTCGTGGGGTTTTCTTGCTTCAAGTCCTGTCTTTTAACTCTCAACTTCATGTGAATATTCGTGCAGGAATAGAAACTAAAAAGTAGTTAGTCTGCTTCCCATGACAGTTCAGGCTGTGATGAATGGATAGAGCTTTTTGCTGTCCTAAAGATGGGGCAGTGGTTAGTTTGTGGGGTTATTCCTAGGTTCCCTTTGACTCAGTGTATTTTTTAATTATTCTAAGTGCATCTGTTCCATGCCTCTCAGTAGTATTTGTTAATCCTTTATGGAGCTGTGAATTGCATAAACCTGGGGAGAGGAGGAAGGGGAATCAACAGCCTTTTTATTGGTGTGGCCAGCAAAAGGCCTTTGGACCTTTTGAAGTTTGTGAAAAGTCACCCCTTATACCTTTCGGCGGGCTTTGTGTGTTAGTCAACGATTGTAGATATCATTTGGTGGATATATGGTAGTCTATATTAATTTATTATCTTGTGGATAGGGTATTCTGCCATTCTGAGGGCTAATTAACATTCATTTCTGGATTTAGTATTTTTTGTGAATTGACTTCCTCTGTTTTGTAATTATGAGCTGACCACAGGAGAGGCACTGGTCTTCATTTGCAGCATCTTCAAAGACACTAATACAAACACAAAACAAATGTTTCAAGAGACTGGGTGAATACAATACAGAAAAAAAGATGTGATGTTCTTGCGAGTAATGCTCTTATCTCCTACCTTTGCCAGTATTGTATATACAAGTTTTTTAGATTTCTTTTTTTTTAGTGACCATTAGCCATATGAAGGAATTCCTTTAACCTCCTGTTTGTCATGATTTATTCACATGATTTATGTCACATTTATTCACATGATTTATTCAGCTTACATTTAGACTGATGACTCTCACTGCAAAATAAGCCAATGGGGCGTAACATGTTTGTCACAATCAGTTTATAATGAGAGAACAGTAGTTTTCCACAGCATACTATTAATTATTTTGAAGCTTTATTGTGTTATATACTGAATCACAAAGTAATCTACAAACCTGGTTTGCTGATGTGTACTCTCTAAATTCTAGAAACGCATTTAGGAGATGCTATTCCCTTAAAGTACAGTTGTAAGAGATACACCATGTGATTTAATTTTCATCGTGGTGTTTTTTTTTCTTTTTTAACTGTCTTGCCCTGTTGGTTGCACTGTGTAAGGATCTTTTATCTAGGCTGGCTAATACTATGTTTGTATTTACTCATTTGATATCCAGACAGCTATTAGTTCACTGAAAAATAAACTCAGAACTACCTAATACTTGGGAAGCAGGAGAGTTCAGAAAACAACAAAACAACAAAAATAGTTTGCATACACTTACTCATTAAGGCTTTCTTGAGGCTGTAAATAATTAAAACAAGACTACATAGAATGGTTGTAGAAACAGATATTTATATTACAAATATATTCTGCCTTTTGTACAAAAGACCAATTAATAGACAAAACATGTTGATTGCTTTTTGAAAGTTTAGAAGTAAAATATGGTTTATTCACATTAGTTGTACTTATTTACTCCCTTCCAATCAATATTAATCTGGTCAAATTTTACTAATAGAAATTTCCACTAAGGAGTTGTAAACTTCAAATTCTGATCTTCAGCATAGGTCATTTCAGTCTTAGAAACTATAACTGAACCTTAATTCAATTATACAACTAGGTTCATATATCGGTTAACTGGAGTGATAAAAAACCAGGGCAAACTACTTCTACTTCTTGAGCTCCAGGGGCTGAATTCAGGTGAAGTTGAGGGCACGTAGTGCTGAAAATGTTATAAATGGCAAGCTACTGCTAACAAATGTGCACTTAAAATAAGGCAGTCTGTAGTCTGGTAAACTGCTGGGGGGAAGAAGTCCTGATAAAATGAGCTAGTATTACTCAGTAAAGATGTTTACACAGCTAGGAGTAGTGCTGGACTCCTTTCATCTTCAATATGCATAGACACAGCAGAGATTAATCTCCCAAACACCTAAGGTAGCTTTTAGTTTGTCAGGTGACTGAACAAAATTACTCCTTTGAATATTGACCTAGCCTTCCCCTTGCCCCTTAATCAGGACGCTACAGAGAAGAAAAAACCCCACTGTTTTTTTTGACAAACAAATTTCTGTTCCGTAAAAATTGTATCACGCATCAGTCTGTTCTTTTCCTTTTCACACCTCAATATTTAGGCTTGTGACCAAGTGAGGATTGTGTGATCAAACTCTGTGGTGTTGAATCAGTTCCTCATTTTTGCTCTCTCCACTGTAACTTCTCTGATCTTGGAAGCAAAACAGAGTTGTAGAAGTGAGGCTGGTGCAGAGCAAAGAGCCTTGGAGGTATTGAATGTACAGGTTGTACATTGATTTAAATGGGATGCCGGGATTTTGGATGCTATGCTATTGCTTTTAGGAAGGTGGTTTGACTTGAGGAGGGACTGAAGATTTGAGTATTTATATGGGTTATGAAAACCAGATATGTAAACAGATTGTCCTGGATCATTCTATATATAGCATTGTGCATAATTGGATGGTAGAAAAACTCAATGTTTTAAAGTAGTTTTGGAGTTTACAAGGGACATTTCTGTTTTTAGAGAAATACCCAGGGACATGAAATGTGTCTTTATTTCATTATCCACAAATTATATATATATAATAAGAAATAAAAACTATGATATCACTCTGAAGCCTGTTTTATAGTGCAGCTTGACAGGGTGACATAGCATCATCTCGGTGAGTTTTCTGAGCACCTTCTGTGCATGAGGTGATATGCAAAGCTTTAAAGATTGTGATGGATGACTTTACAGAGCCTCTCAAAGTCAAATGACATATCATCACAGTTCATCTAAGTCTCAAAGAAACTGAATGCAGTAGTCAGGTTCTTTTGTGATAGATGAGATATTTGGGTGATTGCATCTTCTCCAGGAGAAAAAAAAAACCCTGATGGACGTGAAACTTGCACTCCCTTTTTCTATTCCAGTCAGAGCTATACCTCATACTGGGCAGAAACTTCTAGCTTACCTTATCCAAATACCTGTTTGCTATCAAGGAGTACTTTTGTTCTGAATTAAAGTCAGATTACCACTCTTACTTATTTTGCGTGATACATCAAGAGTCCTATTTACTATAGGAGAATATTGGGTAAAGCTGTCTCTGTGCAGCTTTCCATTGGAAACAATGCTAGAAAATTGTCACGAGAGAAAATAACTTTTGTAAGCCCAACTGTTAGCAGACGTCTTCAGTTACTTCCCTGAAAGTTTTGTAGTCCAGTATGTTTTCATTGAAATTCAGAGTTTGTACCAAAACAGTTGGTCTTGATGCAAAATAAGTGTTCCTATCCTCTTTCCTTACTCCAACAGGGAAGAAAGGCCAATCTGAGTAACCTTCTCAGATCTGTATAGTCAGCCCTAAGAAAAATATTTAGGCAGTTTCTTGAGAGCCTTCATTTAATTTATTTTGCAAAACTGCCACATAAAGAGTTACTTGATAGTGTGTGGCCTAACATAATATTCATGTTTGCGCATGCAGTTAATGCCTTTTTCCTGAAACAGATGCAAATAAAGAGTGTGGGGGAAGTAAGTCTGAGAACCAGCAGTTCTGGCACTTCTGCTCTTTGTCTGAGAAGAATGTAAGAGAGGTCACTTCCTTTGGGTTTTTTTTATAGGTAATGAAATAGTGATTAAAACATTTTATGATAGCTATTTCCATATTTTGGGTTGTATTCTTAATTTCCTTGAAATAGCTTGAAAAAGCTTTCTATTGTACTAGAAAAAAAATATTATTTATCCTTAAATACATATTTTATTTTTACAGTAATGGTAGAGCAACTTTTTTTTTCTATTGAAAATCAGTTTGACTATATTGAATTATTAATAAGTGGAAAAAACATCGCTAGTATCAGTATGTGAGAATTCAGGCGCAAAGATCGGTGACTCTGAATACACTCATGCAAGTGAAACAGATCCTCTGTCCATTTTTAAATAAAATACAGGCTGAAAGTGAATTACCACATAGAATCTATGAATTTATGGATATTAATGCCTGAATTGCATGGCTTACTTATTGTATATTTCTAAGCATCTATGTTGTTCTTGGTTCTTGTTTAAACCAATGCAACATCTAGTCTTCATTGGAAGGCATTAAAGAGTACCGTCTTTGCTCACTTACTACTAGTTTAATAAAGAAAGACATAGATTAAGAGTGAGGTAGCATGGGAAATGGGCCATTAACTGCAATAAAGTGCTAGTAATGTAAGGAGACATATTAATAATGACAATGGCAATGTCATTGATGTTGAAAAATGCAACTTCTACACTTCTATGAAGTTCGTTGTGTGTTGTTTTTTTTTTTCACCCTGACCTCCCTGGGAATTACTGTTAATTGTCCTTTCTCTGGTCTCCAGCTCCACTACCTCACTACCTTTTCTGACCAGGTTGTTTTACTGGAAATTGATACAAAATAAACCTGAAATAAAATACAAATATCAGCAACTGCAGTGAATCATCTGGTGTGTACTGCAAGCATATGGTCCACAGGCAATATTAAATCTATTAGTAGAAAGCTTTCGTGAGGTGTAAAAACATTAATGGTTTACAGATATAAACCTGAAGAGTTCTGTTTAGAGTTAATTGATGTTTAGAAGGAATATAAATTGCTGTACAACTGGAACTTCACAGCAGTCTGTTTTGTGGATAGGTACCTGATGGAGAGGGATGGCATAAAGTCTGTGCAGCTGATAAATCCATGGTTAAAGGTGAAGTGTGCTCACAGAAAAGTATTCTCTAAATTCATAGCTTAAACCCTTGCTCTTTCTGTTAAGAGAAAGTATCCACGTATTGTCTATTTATGGTCCATAATGAGGGGAATTGCAGTAGCAAAATACAAATTAATGAAAACTACAGTTGCAAGGGATTACATACTAAATGGCTGTTTGTGCTATTTATTACTGTGTTCATTGTTAATATTCAGCTTCAGTAATTATTCAGTTATTTATATATTAGCATTTCATTAGTGAAAAAATGAATCTCTCGTCATAGAAAACTGTTGCTAAGAATACTATGGCTATCATTTTTTGAAATGCTTCCAAAATCAGCTCTGAAGTTTTTCTTGCTGAGTTCCAAGTGAAGAGGGCTATGTGCTGTAGGGCTGAGCATTGCCAGAATGCTGTAGAGCAATATTCGGGAGGGAACAATGCCAAAAAATGGGGTGTGTATCTCAAACTGAAACTTGGCTTGGCTAAAAATCTATAGTAAACTCACAGTGAGCTTGATTCCCATCTGGAGGATGCAAGGCTTTCCCAGACCGTGTTATTTCACCATTTCTCACAACTTTCAAGCAAACCTTAAAACATAGCGAGCCTTAATGCAGTTTGAGGTAATCCTGCTGTGTGAGAAATAAAGATAAAAATATCTCTCTTCCAGGAGAGGATTATTATTCAAATTACTTGAGAGCAACACAGAAGTCTTCCTTTCAGCCGCAACCCAGGGAGCATTTATGTCCCTATCGGACCCTTGGGAAGATGGCAAAGTGGCTGGTAGTAACTTCTGATCTGTTCTTGACAATACATGGGTGGACATTTCTTCATTCATGTTCCCTAGAGCTTTTCCTTACCTCAGTTATTGCCTTTGGCCTGACCTTGCTGCAGGTATGCAAGGTGAACAATTCTTTCCCTGCCTGTTACCGGGCTCTATCTAGAGAGATGGTTAACCCATTAACGACTACCTTCTGAGCTTGGTCATACAAACATTTAACCTATCCGTTCATGTGGAATGTAACATCAGGACTTGGATTCAAGACTCTTGTTGAAAGTCCTGCTAAAGACAAAGTAAGTGCAATCTGCTATTCTCCCCTTGTTCACAAATCTGGTCACTTTATTATAGAAGATGGTGAGGTTGGTCACACGTGGTTGCCCTGTAGTAAATCCTTGCTGACTGCTCCTAGTTGTTTTTTGCTATTTAGAATTGTAGAATGGTTAGAGTTGGAAGGAACCTTAAAGATCATTGAGTTCCAACCCCCCTGCCATGGACAGGGACACCTCCCACTAGACCAGGTTGTTCAAAGCCCCATCCATCCTGGTCTTGAACACTTCCAGGGATGGGGCATCCACAGCTTCTCTGGGCAACCTGTTGCAGTGTCTCACCACCCTTGTGCTTCATGTGTCCAGAAATGTGTTCCAAGAGGTCTCGCTCCCTGACTTGTTTTAGTCAAATGTATGACCTAAAAGCACCAGACTGCATGTAACAATGACAACATGCTAAATTGTCTGCCTGGTGTTGTATTTAATAATAGTGCAGTAAAAATTATAAAGCACGCAAGCCATCCTATTTGGGATGAATTTTTATTGGGTAATTAGCAGCATTAGAAAAAGGAAAATGCCATCATTTGTAGCATAGCATATATCAGTATACTTGTAGTTCCTCATGCCCTGGAAGCTGAAAAGAAATGTGCTTCATAAGCCCATTAAGTGTATCTTCTCCTTTTTGAATAATTGTTTCTCGTTTTGACTGAATGAAGTCAGTATGTTTATTAGTACGGGAAAAAGCTGAGAGAATGAGGGTATGAGAATATGTTTGTTCAGTTCTTGCAAGGCTCCTAATGGAGCCTTACTGTCAGTCCATGTAAGAATATTAATTTACATGGATTTGGGAATATTAGTGGAATAATATGACTATGCTGACTTCTTAGAAAAGAAGAAAAAAACACATTATATGAATTAATTCTCTGTAGTTACTTATAAAAACAATTAATTTCATTTTATAGATCTAATCTTCCCTAGCGCCTTTTCCTTTTTCTGTATCTAGATTTTTCTTAAAACTGGATGTGTTTTGACTTGACATCTGGGAAACCGAGGGTTCCCTTATATGTTTCTTTAACTTAAAATGTTAGGGTTGAATTTTTGACTTATTAAGTGCTTGGAACACACTAGGAACCTCATACTAGTTAAATATGGCAGATTCAAGATGCCTGCTTTGCAGAGTTACCTGAAAAGGATGAAGAAGTGCATGTAATAAGACAGACGTAGTATTTTTGTACAAAATGAGAATGTATATGAAGTAACAGCTTTCCTCATTCACTGTTTGATTGCGAGTTGAGACAAGGTCTGAAGCTCCAGTACTCACAGTGGGTGAAGAGCAAAGGGCAGCGTTCAGCTGGGTTCAGTAGCAGTGTCCCCAGGTGCTGAGTTATGTTTGGCTTGTTTAGAAAAGGCTGGTGAAGCTTCTGTGAAGATGTTGCGTCAGAGTTTTGTGTACTATGTAATTAGCACCAATGGTGGAAAAAGGCTGCTTTTTGAAAGGGAATCTTAATCCCAAAGATAGGGAAGAAATCAAACATTTTGGACAAAGAACTGTGATTTATGTTGATTTAAAGTAGCGGTTGAAGGCCAAAAAGCAGGTGTGGAGACAGTTATATACATCCAAGACTGGAATTGGGTGAGATTGACTTGGAAGTGATAATGCAAAAAAACCCCACCCCAATGGTGGGAAATATCTGCAGAGTTCTTAATGAGTTTTTCTAAAGGAAAAAATTCAAGGACATCACAAAGATCTGTCATTTCATACAGGGTAAGCACTGTAATTGTTCTGCCACTGCAGCCACTTTGTGTATTTTTAGATTAATTATTTTTTTATTGAAAAAGGATACATTAAGTAATTGCAATAGATTTTCACTAAAGCAAATATTTATTTGGCAAAAATCAATGCATTTTAATTTTTGCTGCTACAGCTTGCTCACGTGTCATGTATGCAGGCACGTGCTTTGGGCTGGTATGGAGGAATATGAAGAAACAAAGCACGTTTTTCATTGGATCGTCCTTTCTGCTTCATCACTCATTAATGCCTCTGCCTTGGTTGTTCCTCCTTTCAGGCCAACTACTTTTCTCTTCCAGTAGGACTTTACATGCCCTCTTCTTAAGTTCTTTGTAACTGTTCTCTGACTTCATTTCACATCCAAAATATCTTTTTGAGAAATTTTCTAATTATACCTTGATTTTGCTTAGTGTGCCAGTTCAGAGCAGTTTTCAGTGCAATCCTACAGTGCTGAGACTGAATTGTTTGCTTCAACAGTTGTTAAGTAAAGACAGAGCCGTTGACAACCATATTTTGTGCTCGTACTGTTGGTTAATCCTAACGACATTGTCTATTAATGTCCTAATCTCTGCCTTGCCTCAAGTGCCAAAACTTCATCAGCTGTCAAAGCGCTAACTAGTTAGGATTACTTTACTTCAAAGCTAAGTGAAAATGGAGATTTACTTGTTTCCTTGAGTGTCTGTGCCAGTGCCAGTTACAGCTATGGCTTGAGTGTGGGTTTTTTGGGAAACGGGATTGTTTATGTCCTGTGGCCCCTGAGGGTCATTAGGTAGGACTCTGATGCCCAGGAAACTCCAGAATAGTGTGTGCAATGAGATGTATCTCCTAGAGCAGCAAACAGGATGGTAATGCTGTATCGTCATTATACTGATGTATAAATGGCAAACTTTGAAAGTTGAGGGACTGTAATATAAATGCTTCTTTCAATATGAAAAGTACACAAATATTATTATATGGGTGTATTACAATAATACATAGTGGTAAATAAATTGATGGTATTTATGTAAAGTGAGGATGCTTCCTTGGGCTTTAAGCAAGATTAAGTTGCAGATGCCTAAACCAACTAATTAAGGATAAATTATAGCATCACTTAGTAATAATCTACTCTTCCCTGATAGAGCAATTTCTCGTTATCTGCCTTA
>JAHREE010000161.1:7240550-7275881 GCA_033628505.1 Tringa tobata | reverse complement strand
CTGGAACAGCCTGCCCAGGGAGGTGGTGGAGTCGCCATCCCTGGAGGTATTTAAGAAACGTGTAGACATGGCTCTTCAGGGCATGCTCTGGTGCCCAAGATTATTGGGCTGTGGTGGGGTGTTGTGTGTGGTGGTGTTGGTGTGGGGTTTGGTTGGTGGGTGCTTTTTTTGTGTGTTGTTTTTATGTGGTTGGACTCGATCTCAGAGGTCCCTTCCAACCACAGAGATTCTGTGATTCTGTATTTGACAGATGGCCCACTCTGTGGGTAAGGAATTGGCTGGATGGCCACACTCAAAGAGTTGTCGTCAATGGCTAAATATCTGAGTAGAGACCAGTAACGAGTGGCGTTCCTCAGGGGGGACAGTATTGGGGCTGGCACTGTTTAACATCTTTGTCAGCAATACAGACAGCGGGATCAAGTGCGCCCTCAGTAAGTTTGCCAATGACCCTGAGCTTGTGTGGTGTGGTCAACACACTGGAAGGAAGGGATGCCATCCAGAGGGACTAGGACAGGCTTGAGAGGTGGGCCTGCGTGAACCTCCTGAAGTTCAACAAGACCAAGTGCAAGGTCCTGCACTTGGGTCAGGGCAACCCTGAGCACAAATATGGGATGGATGGAGAATGGATTGAGAGCAGAAGGAGAGCAGATCTTGGTTGATGAGAAGCTCAACATGAGCTGGCAATATGCACTTGCAGTCTAGAAAGCCAACCATATTTTGGGCAGCATCAAAAGAAGCATGGCCAGCAGGTTGAGGGAGGTGATTCTGCCCCTTTACTCTGCTATGGTGGGACCCCACATCAAGTCCTACACCCAGCTCAACAAAAGAAGGGCATGGACCTGTTGGATCGATTCCAGACAGCCACAAAGATGATCAGAGGGCTGGAGCACCTCTGATATAAAGACAGGCTGAGGGAGTTCTGGTTGATTGGCCTGGAAAAGAGAAGGCTCCAGGGCAGTCTTTCAGTATTTAAGTAGGACAGATGGGGAGGGACTCTTTATCAGGGAGTGTAGTAATAGGATGAGGGATAGCTATCATCATAACTAACATCAGGTTTTAGACTGAAAGAGGAGAGAGTTAGATTTGATATTAGGAAGAAAATCTTTACTGTTGAGGGTGGTGAGACACTGGAACAAGTTGCCCAGAGAAGCTGTGGGTGCTCCATCCCTGGAAGTGTTCAATGCCAAGTTGGATGGGGCTTTGAGCAACCTGATCTAGTGGGAGGTGTCCCTGCCCATGGCAGGGGGGTTGGAACTTGATGAGCTTTAAGGTTCCTTCCAACTCTAACCATTTTATGATTCTATGAAGATGCGTAGAAGGCTTAAGTAAACATTCCTACCTATTTCAGCTGGTGCAGTATAGTGCATCTGAATATTATACAAACTTATTCTACTTCTTAATGTCATCAAATTGAAAGATTGTACATAATAGGCCAAAATACTGTGCCTGAATATGTACTCCACAGTTGCATAATGACTAATATAAGGTTGTTTGTAAAGCTGAATACTGGACTAAAAATGGGAATATGGCAATATTGGAGCATGTAACTTCCAGGTTGGTGTGTAAGTCCAGGTTGGAGTTAAAGATATCAAATTAACCTTTTTGATGTTCAAACTGTGCTGGATTATAAGATGCACCCTAAAGGGATTCAGTTGGGAAATTAAATTATGTCAGTTTAGACTCCAGTTTGGCTCTCACTGAGGCCAGAGTTCAACAGAGCACTGCAGTGCTAGGGCAAAGACAGTTTTATTGACCTCTAAAATTGTTTTTGGAACAGAAATCAGAATGTAGGAAAGCCTAGGTAGGAATAATAAAATGAAAATACTATCAGAAGGAAAAGCCTTATGAAAGCATGAGATTTACCTAGGTCTACTCATATCTCTGGATTACATTTAGTATGCAGGAAAAAAGTGCGTAGTATTTCATCACTTGAAAATTTGGCAGAGATGTTACTACTGTCTTTTTTTCTGTTGAAAGGAGCTTCAGTTTTCTTAACTACGCCACTAGTCTTTATCAGCTCTGTTTCAATTCCATTATATTTGCACCCACGTGCAAATATATGCACACAGTTCTTATGTTTAAAGCAAAAGTCTCGCTCCTGTTACTGAGCATGCTTTTTACAAACTGTTTGTGAAGGTGCAGAAGTTTCCTCTGTGGCGCTACCTCTCTCTCCTCATTTATCTGTAGGAAAGGTCCCTCATCTGAATTGCATACCTTAGATGTGTATAGCACATTACCATACAGTTGCATCTGTGTCACTGTGCTGGAAATCATGTAAGTGTCACTGATAAATGAGACACGGAACAGCCAGGAGGCTTGTGTGCAGCCGAGCGCGTTGCTGTTTGCTCCTCTTCTCATTGTTCTAATACTAAAAACTCTACTAGTAAAATGTGCTATACTCATCTCACTGAATGAAATAACGTTTATCTTTTTATAAAGAGCTTTCCTCACAGTGGACAAATTTTGACCCTGAGTGCTGGTCAAGCTCGCAGTGAAACAAAGGTAGCTTTGTGGGGAAAAGCAAAGCCCAAGCATAGAGCTCATAATTTTGATTTGAAAAAAAAACCAGCAGATTTTTGTCAAGGTAAAATCTGTTTATTTTGTTGTACACTAAACGAGGTTTTTGGCAATGAGATGCTTCTTTAATGCGAATGCAGGAAGCTCTGTGCTGTTGGACTCCATCAGTAGTGTTGGTGACGTGGAAGGCTGCTCTGCAGTTCCGTGTCTGCCACGTCCACCTTACATGAAATGGCTTTCCAAGGCCAGTGCCAGGTGCTTCCAGTCCCCCTTGCCTCTGGGCCTCCTCCACACTAGGCAATGTAAATGGTGCCATCTGTAGCAATGGCAATGCCATACTACAAGGGCCAGCAGCAGGCCCTCATCTTTGTACTAAAATTGCAAGGCCTCAGGACTGAGGCTTCTCAGGTTTGCCCGGGCTGAACCTTTCATGACTGTTGGTGGCTTTGTGTTATCTGGCTTTGCTGTAACAGCAACTTTTCTAATTGACCAAGTGCCCGTGGCAAATTTGATTTACTACTCTTTATCCTGATGTGGCGACACCATGGCTCGCAGAGAAATCCAGGCCTGGTTGTGTGGTGTGGAAACCCAGGCCTTGAGGAGTGGGGATGGAGGAGGAAGGTGGAGGCCCAGGGGGTGACAAGTGGTGGAGCACAGGCTATGAGTGACCTGGTGGGGGTCATGCAACGGAACGCAGACCACCTGGGTGGGTGATACTGGTTTTGGTGGCAACAGAACAATGTAATAGTGCCTAACATCCACACAGGGCATCACGCAGTAAATCTGCATTTAACGTGGAGCTGCAGACTGATGTAAAAAGATACAGAAATGTTAGCAAATATATATTAAAAAAACCTGCAACCGTGCCCTGAACTCTTTCTGGAGTGAGGAAGAAGAAACCATCAGAATGAACTTCTTATTCCTTCCAGCAAAAGACTTGGGAAGATGATGCCTCAAACCAAACCAACAGCAGAATGAACGCCCTGGCTGAGGTCCCAGAGGAGCAAGGGAGAGGGCGAGCATAACACCAGACAGGTAAAAACTGTTAATTTCTCTCATTCTTTCTTCTGTAGTAATTTCAACTCATAATGGTTAGACTTAATATTTTAGATAAGCTAAAAATAAGTTCTTGGTGTACGTGTATTTTATATACAAATGAAAGGTACGCTTCCTCTTTGGCCATAAAACAAGATTTGAACATAATAAGGGTAATGTAGTGGCCTTTTTTTTTTTCTCGGGGGAGAAATTCCTCTACATTTGAAAGCTTATTGAAATCTCTCTGCTTTCATGCTTGGAAAGAATGCCAGGATGTGATCCTCTAATTCCATCTAAAAAAAAATCAGATGAATGAGCAATCAGCAATCATGAATATTGTGCCAGAACCGCATATCAAGTGCAAGAGTAGAGACTGATTACTCAGTGCTTCTGCACAGGGGTATTTTGTGGGAAATCTGCATCACAATCCATTGCTTCCTATTGGATTGGATTAAATAAAACAAGCCAGAGGTTCAGCATTTTTTATAGATTCCTCTTTCAGTGATAGCTAGATATATTTCTCTCTAAAAATAATGTTATTCTGCAGCTGAGGAATAGAGAACATTCTTCCAGTTACTGCAACATCAGCAGTGCTTTGCCATCTATTTTTCTAGCATGTGTGTTAAAATGATCCTTTTTATGAATCTGGCAATGTGTCAGCGGCATGGCTGAGAACAGCGGGGATGGATTTGAGCCATAAACCAAAAGCTAGATCCTCCTTGATTTAAGGACACTACTTTACACTTGGCTGGGTCAAGATCCTGGTATCACATACTTCTGACTTTGATACTTTGGCTTCATTTTGAGTAACTAGTTTCTGTTATAATGGTGGGAGAAAAGAAACGCCAGGAGATAAGTAATTCCCCCCTGCCCTTTTTCCCATTATGGGCAGAACAGAACGTGAAAAAGGTTGCTGTTTAAGGTGTGGCTGCCAGCTTGGTTTTGTTCAATGCTGGGACTATTTTTGTTATGTAGTAGCATAACAGTTGTAGATCCAAGTCACTTCATGACTGATGCATGGAGATCAAGTGCAGATGTGCACACAGAACCATTGCTAGACTTGGAGATGTGTTGGGGTGAGTACTTCACTTTGTAAGTGGACTCTGAATACCCAAAACATTAAACCTGTCTTGAATTTTGCAGCTGTGATCCAGTTCTATGCAAAATGCTACTGCATTGATAATAATAAAAATGACTTGGACCTCTGATAAGCTTATGACTCTGATGTTACATGTAGAGAGCAAAATTAAAACTGCTATCACTGTACTCTGATTCAAATCTTTGGTTTTTGCTGCATCCTTAGAGAGAGCTATCAAATCTGATCATGAATCGGTTGCTGAATGACTGCATTTTTTTAGCAGTTTACCAAAGTATGCTTGTCTGAAACTATTATGGTCCTAGAGCTGATAGAGGAGTAGGTCAAGTGTCCCTGCCATTGGGATGGAGTTGCCTTTGGAGGTGAGCAGAGGTCAAGAGGTGGTAAGTTTCAATCTCTCACCATGTGTGTCAAAGCACTGAGTACACTGCAGATTTATAGAACTATATATGAACTGGAAAATAATTCCTATTTCTTTCACAGTGTAGTGAAACCACTGATTTGATCAAAGTTACTACTGATATGCTCTGGTTATGCCAAATCAGAATCCAGTCCAGTTTTTTCCTTTTTTCCCCTAGGTGTTATGATTATATCTTTAAATACTGTTTTAATAATGTGTCAAAAAAGGAACCTTCACTTTGTAACCTAGTTTGATGGCCCAACTATTATTGGTAGATAAGTTTAAGCCTCTTTCCTACTTGACTGCATTTTTATGAAGTCTGAAATGCCAATAAGCATTAAAATAAAATTTTTAGCTGAACTTGGCAGAGGAAAACCTGAAAAGGTGTTGAGAAGACCGTCTGATTTTTGACAAGTTGAGAGTTTCTTAGAGTGAGAGCTTGTAGCACATCTTTAAAAAAAAAAAAAAAAAAATCGCTCTCTCTACATTGTATTTTCTAACAGTTTTTAATCCCGAGAATACATTAGCATTCTTTGTCGGAGGGAATATGTTCACTATATATAGCAATATGTATCTCACATACAGTTTATTGTGTTGACGTGTGTAATGAGCTGAAGCTAAATATACTAAAAAAGTATGTAAAAAGAAACTCATATTTCTAACACTTCAGATTTAAATCTGCTAATATTTAATCTGCACTTCATCTGACAAGTTGAAGAAAAGGCTCTGGTGATAAGGAATTATAAGAAATGAATAGGTTATTCTGGCACATGCATTCATCTTGCTTCTAATTGGGGAAACAATAACCTGGACTACAGCTTAGCCTGTCAACTATTTGTATAAAATATTTGTGACTGCCACTTGTATTATCTGGAATATTAATAAATCTATCAGGAATCATACCTGCAAGCAAAAAGGCAGGAAAGGAGTTATAGAATAGCATGCAGTACACTTTTTAAACAAAAATAGCATTGCTTATGACCTACTAAATATAATCTGTTATATTCATGTACCACGTATGTAACCTGTGCATGAAAAGTATGGTGGGTTATGTGGTAGCTGAAACGTGTTGCTTTGGATCCACAGCCAATTCCAAAAAGAAAAATAGATTATTATCATTCAAGAAGGGTATGTGCATTATATCTTTATAACAAAGCAGTTTGAATTACATTATTTCTAAATGACATATAGCAGTAGTCTCTCCTCTGCTCTTGCAGCTGCTGGATTGCAGAATGAAATATGGAAAGCTTCATCGTGTTTTCTACTCCTTAGGACCCCCTGAGGCTGCTGTGCTTGTACACCAATGGCCTCAATTGCTTTAGGAATCCAGATCAGGAGAGATATAACTTCCCATGATAGAGAGTTGTTGTGCAAAAGGGGAGAAATTTGTGTTCAAGGGGAGAAATTTGGGTGCCTATTAACACTGCTTAAGCAAGAATGGTATCAAGGGTAAGCCAACAGTTTTCCTCCTCTTGCTGCTCCAGGCCAATGGCCACACTCAGCTTCACATGCATTGCTCTGCCAGAATTGACCTTTAAAAAAATATAGCTTACTTATTGGTCCAGTTGGGGAGGGGAGGGAGGAAGGGAAGCCTACACATTTGATGCTGTCCAAAACCACTATATTAGAAGTGAGATGGTAGAATCCCATAGAGTTCTTGTCTCCTTCAGACACCAACTCTTTGCCTGGTAGAGCTGTGAAGTTTCTTGAAATTAGTGTAGTGTCAAAATACAAATGTTTAATTGGCTTTATCAAAAGTCAGCCAGAGATGTAAATGAATCCTGTCCCACATAGTTCCTCTTTGCTAGCAAGGTGCTCCACTAGTACTTCTGACAGCAGTGACACTGTACTCCTGTCTCAGCAAGGAGAGAGTAGTCCTCTACTCTCTCCTTGCTGAGAGAAGTCCTGTACTCCTGTGTCTGCGCTGGAGACACAGTTGTGTTGCTATATTTTTGCAGGAAGAGCTGGATGGGAAGTCTGTTACCTGGAAATACCTGATTAGTACTGAGCTGTAAGATTTTTCTGCTCTTGCAGTTGTAGAGCACAGACAATATAATTCAGTGCATAGCTTTCCATTTGAGGTTTCCTCTTGCCTTGCATGATGACCTCCTAACTATCTCCCTGACCAGCGGCCTCTAGAGCTCAACAAGGAGCAACAGGAAATTTCAGGAACTTGTGTGTAAGACAGCATGATCCCATTTGGAGTAAGGGGAGTGAGCTGCAAAAAAGATACTTGAAATTAAGTTTTCATAATATTTTGGGTTGTGGTTTGTTTTTTTTTTTTAAATGAACCATCTACATTATGCCACAACAGATTGGTAGTAGCAGAGTAAATTGTATTATTAGCTTTGCTAGCTTTCTTCTCCTGAAGGCGAGTGTTCAACTTGGTTTTGTCATATCAGACAATTTGCTAATTTTGGCTTGGCTTGCATCGATTTGTTAGAAACTGCACTGCTGCTTTGCCCGCAGCAAAATACAAATGAAGACATCTACAGAAATTTCCTGTTGAAGTTTTTCAGGTGTCCTTTAAGACTGACCTCAAAGATACATATAACCTTTTGGTTATAATGTAAGATAATTGTCTCTAAAAATCAATGGGAAAAACTATGGAAGACATGTTTCTATCTACTGAATTTTGGGACTGAAGTATCAAAGCATTTATGTTGCAAACCTAGAATATTTAAGGAATGTCTAATCAGATCTTATTCTATTCTTTCTTATAACAATTTATTACTGAGAAACTTGGTTATAGTATATTTTTGACACTAAGAAAATCTGGAATATAATTGATCCTCTAATGAAAAAGTCATTAAAACATATGCTTCGGACCAAGGTCTGGTCTCAGTGTAGAACACTGTCAGATTCACTGGAGTGGTGTGTTCACACTGATCGTAGCTTGTAAGGCATAGAACTAGGGGGATATTTTAAAGTGTTTTTTAATGCTGCTTAAAATCTGCTTCATCTGATCATGTAGTTGTTGAATTGACTTAAATGATTCATCTGGAAAGGCAACCAACAAAACAGCTTGATGAAAGAGCAAAAGTAATTAACAGTCAGTTAATTTGCTATACATAAAAAATCCTTCTAATGCTTAGTATGCCATAATATACTCAAAATATCATGGGGAAAAAGGTATGAATCATGATGGCACTCAGAAAGTAGAAGCCCTATTCAAAGTGGATCGCACTTCATTTTTGGGTAAATATAATTTAACTGTAGAAATAGATAACCATCAGGCTGTCAATTACTTTCAAATAGCGGAGGCACCAGTGTTCAGATAAGAATGTGCTTTATACAGAAAGCTCTGCTAACAAAAGCAGATCCTTGGATATAAATCCTGTCTTGTGGGAACTCTTTAGATGAAATTCTTCATCACTGTGGCTGCTGGTGAGGCTAAAGGCTTGTTTATTATGGAGGTTGTGTCTAGTGGCCAATTAAAGTTGGCATATGTAGATGCCAAATGTTATATTAAACTTTCAGTATCTTTGTGGAAAGCTTATAATCTAAAAATTGGACAAACAATTGGAGGGGCATTGGGAAAGAGGAGACAGTGTGCACAGATACATCTCTAAATGTGCATTCTTAAACTAAGCATTTAGCACTTTTTTTTTTTCCAGTATGGTCGTAGGCTAACTTGGGAAAATTCTGCAAAAGGCGGCTCGTTCTGGGAGAATTTCATGCATAGGACACAAATTTATATTTCAAATAGAAATAGTGAAAACTGAACCCATTTTGGAATTGTCATAGAAGATTCCTATTGGTTTTGGAACTCTTCCTAGTTTACCTGTGGCCACAGCTACCGATTCTCTTGGAGATGCTATTCGTAGGTTCACACCAGTATGAAGGAAAAAAAGTCTTGAGAGAATGCCCTAGATATAGATGTCACTGGCCTGCATTTGCGTGTGAAAAGATCTGGTGACAAATCGCTTCTAGGTAATGTGATCTTTAGGCATTTCTAATTATTATGAGATTAGCAATTACTAGGAGATTGTTTTGTATATTTATGTCATTATGCTATGAACTATATAGACCAGCCATACAGTGATCACTTACAATTACTGATAAATTACAACAACTACATATTTATCAAGAAGTAATACTGTTGTTTGAAGTAAACGCCTAGTGGTCTTACACACAAAAACATAAGTAAGAATGTTACTTAGGTTGCTGTGTCAAACACCAAAATTTAGGAAATTACAAAATTACGATGGCTCGAGATACCTGCATCTCTTCTTTTGAATCTAAACCATACTAAATGAGGTGGGAATTCTGTGGGGAAAAAAAATTGGTATAGTTATGCAGTCAAGGACTGTTTCATACTGTATGTTCATGGGGAAGAAGGAAAAGGTTGTTTTTTTTTTTTTGAAAAACAAAACCACATTGAGTGTGAGAGGAAATTCAAAGCATGAAGAGAAAGGGAACTTTATGACAATTCAAGGTTAAGTATCAAAGACCTGCTCCAAACTATGGAGGTATGAAATGGTTATTTCTCAGGAAGATCTACTGAAATTGAATTGTTATCCTTTAATGAAAGGCAAGTGCTGCGATACCTGTAATAATGGTGAAGTGTACCTTTCCACCCTGAAAATCCTCGTTTTGGCTGCATTCAACTCTTTCATATGGTGTTATGCATTCTGGTCATCACTTCCTGCCATTTTTGCATCAAAAGTAGTTCAGCACTTTTTTTGGGGTGTTACAACGTCAAATACATCTGGATTACGGTGGATTAATGCAGTGGCTTGCAAGGAGCCACTGTATTGGTCTGAGAGTCTGGGCTGTCATTGCCCCAGCCCTGTGAGTTGATGCGAGTTGTTTCTGCTGCCAAATGTGTCCAGATTCCATCCCTCTTTTGCCAGCCGTGAAAATTTCTGCTCTCTGGCACTAGGTTTTTTTTTGTTGTTGTTGTTGTTTTTTGTTTTTTTTTTTTGTTTTTTGTATTAGCTAGCTAACTGATTGGATCCCAAACATACTTCATCATTTGGCACACATGTGGCAGTCTAATGAAGGAAGGACAGGAAGGACTCTTTCAATCTTCCACTGAAGTATGGCAAAATTATTTGTCACGGTGGTTTCAACTAATTTGTGCTTTGGCATAATGAGACATGGCTTAACACCATTGCAAGGTCATAGCATGTCACCTGAAAAGGCAAACTAAGTTTTAATAGATATGTTGAAAACTTCACATGAGGTATTATATTGGCTTGGTGGGAGGTTTTTGGGGTGATGGTTGGGGTTTTGCTTGATGTTTGCCAGGGAGATGTTTCTTCTATGATCACTTGTATCTTAACAACAGAGATAAAGAAATACACAGAGACAAAAGTTTGGAGCTCTTCTGTGGCTTTAGCTTGGCTCTGGGACCTGCAAAATAATCAGGCTTCTCTGAGGTTTCTCTTTGTCCTACAGTAGAAAGTATCCTACATTGCAAATTTACAGGATTAGATTACAGGACTACCTCCTACAAAAAAATCACTTTTTTAATTAGCTCTTTTGGGGTTTATTGCTGAATCATATTGAGGCATTGAGCTCTTGCCACTACCAGGAGTATCTTTTCAAGAGCCTTCAACAAATGAAACCACCTGTACGATTATTTCTGTTTAATGAATCTGATACTATGAACTTGGCTCCTGCTTTGTGAGCACTGCTGACTTCCTAAACTGTGGTGCCTTTGTCCCACATTGCAGAAGAACTTGTAAGTTTTTCAGATTAATAATTAAATTGGGTTTATTATTAGCATTGGAATGTTAGGATAAAATTAGGATGACTTTCGAGTCGGTCATTAAAAAATGCTATTGACAAGGGGACTGACCATTTCAAGACATGTAAGTGAATCAAATATTTTTAGCTGGCTATCAGCTATGAATGCCAGGATTGAACGTACAGCAACAGCAGTTTATGTTCAGTTCCAGAGAAGGAAGAGGTTTTTCATGTGCATGCAATAAGGGGAATTTCAGTTCCTGATACCTTAGAATATTTTAGGCTGTAGTGTTCTTGGATATAGTCTTGGTGCAAGTGTTGTGCTTTTTGGCATTTTCTTTCCAAACTGGATGGGTCTTTCTACTTCGATATTTGCAGTCTCAGCTTTATTGCCAGATTTCCTCTGAAACTGCTGGAGGAGCAGTACAAGTTGTGAAAAGCCATGGTTCATGTTTATCATAGCAATTTCATCTGGATCTAATAGGTTTGCGAGCTACCTCTAGCTGGGAAAAAAAAATAAATTAGGAAACTGTACAGTACTACTGAAACTTAGTCAAATACAGTGCCCCAGATTTTAGAAATTACTTCTGGGAATAATTCCAGTTGATAATTGCCATTTAAAAATGTCTTTTAAGCCACTATGCTTAATTACCTATGTAAATATGTATTAGAATTTAAAACAACCATAGATGCAGTAAAAATGAAATGGGAATGTGTTTGCTTGTAGATACAATAAAACCAATTTTGTTCTTTGATGTGTATGCAGTGCTAAATAGAAATCTAAATAATAGTGAGAGCATTTTACTATGTTGCTTCACATTCTCGTAGATCTAGTTTCATGATCAGGATGACATGCTGAAAAGCCCCTTTGCTTTCTGTTTTGTGGGCATGCTTGTTTAGAGGCTGCTGAAAGAAGCAGGCTGAAATGGTGGATGTATTTAGTGGTGTTGCTTTTTCCACTGCAAGCGGAGTGGCTTAGGCAGGTCTGTTTAAAAATGTTTAAGTGCTGAAAACTTTGGAAGAAACTTTTTTTTTTTTACTCAGGGAAATAGATTTTTGTGTTGGATGTATGGTAAGTTTTTTTTAGACTGAGTTTGCTAACGTGGGGCTGCAGCTCAAACAGAAGCCTGCTTTGGGCACATCTTCAGAGCAGTGAAAGGCAGAGGTTGTTTGTGTGGACATTGTGATGTTGAGAGAGAAAAAAAAGTTTAAATATGGTTTGTCATCGCAAGGTCTTGACTGACATATACATATACTTGGGCTTTCTGACCCAACTTTTGTATTCAGTGTGGCTCTCCATGTTGCTTTTTCTGGTTTACTATGTCTTTTACCAGTAACTTCAGAGCAGCTTCTCCCTTGGCTTCTGAGCATGCCTCATATGAGTTTATACTGATAGAAATAAAAAGACCACCAAGCCCAATATTTATGGGGACCTGAAGCAGGTTTACCTGGGATCTGCAAGCTGCTGCAGGGGTGTGTTGTTTTTTTTATTTTTTTTTTTTTTCCTGGCAAAGGGTTAAATGGATGGAGAGAAATATGCTTTTGAAGCGGCTGCTCTTAGTTTGAGGCAAGACACAAGGCATAACATAGGGAGGAATAACCCCATGCACTGGTACGTGTTAGGGACTAGGGACTAACCTGCTGGAAAGCAGCTCTGTGGAGGAGGACCCTGGGAGTCCTGGTGGACAACAGGATGACCATGGGGCAGCAGTGTGCCCTTGTGGCCAAGAAGGCAAATGGTCTCTTGGGGCGTGTTAAAAAGAGCGTGGCCAGCAGATTGAGAGAGGTCATTCTCCCCTCTGCTCTGCCCTGGTGTGGCCACATCTAGAGTACTGTGTGAAGTTCTGGACCCCCTGGTTCAAGAAGGACGGGGAACTACTGGACAGAGCCCAGCGGAGGACTACGAAGAGGATCAAGGGAGTGGAGCATGTCTCTGATGAGGAAAGGCTGAGAGGCTTGGGTCTGTTTAGCCTGGAGAAGACTGAGAGGGGATTTTATCAATGCTTATAAGTATCTAAAGGGTGGGTGTCAAGAGGATGGGGTCAGGCTCTTTTCAGTGATGCCCAGTGACAGGACAGGGGGCAATGGCCACCAACTAGAACACAGAAAATTCTGTCTGAACACGAGGAAAAACTTTTTTACTTTGAGGGTAACAGAGCACTGGAAAAGGCTGCCCAGAGAGGGTGTGGAGTTTCCTTCTCCGGAGATATTCAAACCACTGGGATGCATTAATATCCAGCCTGCTCTTAGGTATACCTGCTTTAGCAGGGGGGTTGGACTAGATGGTGTCCAGAGGTCCCCTCCAACCCCTGCCATTCTGTGATTCTGAGAATATGAAAGAATTACTATATTAAAAATCAATTGCTTCATAATAATCAAGTGTAAGGAGTTTAAGGTCTTACTGCACCCTTCCCTTTACTCTGGCATGTTTCCCTTGTGCTGATTTTCAGTCGTTAGTATCTCTCCAGTAGCTTTTACATGTTGTAGATGGCAGATTATCCAGGTAAGCTAGAACACTGTTGTAAGGGAGCAATACCCACACTGTACTTAAAAAAGGATAAACCTCTGTGGAATAAAGCATTTGGAATATACAGGGGCTTATGCTATCCTGATTCAAGCCTAAAGATTGCCCTCCAGTGCCAAGTTACTTTTCCAACTTTGATAGTGTGACACCGCATGTCATCACTGCAACTGTCACCTGCCTGAGGCAAGGAGGAATACTGGTTGGGTTTCCAAGAGGATTATCGTCATGGGAGGGTGAACCTTAGCATCTCTCAGTTCACATTCATCACCAAAAGGTCAAAAAAAGGTCTTAGTTTGAAACTATTTCTAAAGCATTCTAATAGCTCCACTCCCCTCCATTATGTAAATCTTTAGCAAAGAGGCTGAGCACAGGGACTTCTCTGGTGGGAGAAGGGCGGTGGAGCTACTCCTGCAGGACGTTGGCCATGGTGTAGTCTCTGCAGCCTCTCAGCTGCAATGCGAGACGGGATTTTGGTTAAATTGAAACACTGGGAGTTAAGTAAGACTTTACTCAGTATCTAATCCTCCCAGTACCAGCTGTTCTCTTTGTGGCTTTTATATGTTGGGCTTTTAAGAACTCATTCTGCTGTCCATGAGAGCTTGTGTCCCATGTGAACCTGTCCTATCTCTTCCTTCCATTTGAAATGATGCTTATTAGGCTATAAATATTAATGGAAGAAAGATTAGGGCACAGTTGAATGTTTGTTTGTATTATAATTAGAGAAAATTCCCTTCCCCCACATTCTTACTATAAAAAGTTTCAAGATTGGGAGTCACAGGAGTATTTATGACCTGGTTGTGTGGACTTGTCTTCATAGTTTTATTATGGTATGTTTGCCTGTAACTGAGTCTTTTAATGAAAAGCTTAATAAAAATAAATGTTTTTTTCCAAGATTATTTTGAAATCCTCAGTGAGAAGGAAAAAAAACCCACAAGAAATGTGTGGCTGAAACTCATAGAGAAACCTAGAGAGGAGAAAGAGGTGATTGTGAGAAGCAGAATATGAGCACAGTATCCAATAACCTTTCAATCCTTTTGCAAAGTGAAAAAGTAGGTAGCAATACTGATTTGTAAGTCTGATAAAATACCTTCAGAGGACCTAATTTCTTTGCAATATTGTGGTTTTACTAAATCAAGGTCAGATGAGAGCTAGATTAGCCACATGATTAATGTGTATATTGGGCCTGACATAGCAAAGTCAGCCAGCATACTGAGGACACTTTCATTGTAAAGATCATGCAAATAAGCAGTGAAGTTTAACCACGCAGTGGGACTGCCACGCGGTGGGACTGAAAAAGTGTAGGTACTTCTAAAAATTTTACTGTTCAGTCACCTTAATGGAACTTCACAAGAAACGGAAGCTTGAACAAAACAGAAGGAAAAGAAAATCTTAACAGTGCAATGAATGGACTAAAAATCCTTCTAAAAATGTACGTTAGTGAATTAACATTTAATGAAAGAAATGCACTATTTCCATTTTTTCCCACTGTAGAGCTTATAAGAAGGAAATGTAGCAGGTATGCAGAACACTGGCTGTATGTGTGATGCAGCACTATGCTGTGCCATGAGTTGATGGTCAGACGTGCTACATTTTCTGTGCACACCCAGCAGATGAGTTGTATATGTCCACTAGATCTGGCATCTGGAGCAGTCACATTCTTGCTCTTTGAACTGCAAAGCTTTGTAAATGAGGTAGAATAAATTTTATTTATAAAATGTATCCTAAGAAAAATAACAGCAAGCTGTTCTAAGTTTACTAGATTACATTGTGATTTTTTTTTTCTTTTAGTTTTAAAAAAAAGACAACAAAACACACAAACCCAAACAAAACCAGAAGTAATTGAGAGGATGTTTAAAATTAGGCTTATATTTCTAAGTAATGATAAGTCAGTGAAAGGGTATTTCTATGGAAGCAAGGAATAAAATGAAACTTAAGCGAGGTTATAGTGAAATCCACATGAGAGGAAACTCTGCCTGAAAAGGTCTCATAACATAGAGAACACAAACTCATTGCCTTAGTGAGGCTGGGGCATATTTGAGAAGAAATTGTGATGCCAGCTACCTTTCTGAAAGGGAAAGGAATTCCATTACTCCTTGCACCAACTCTGGTGATGCATAAAAATGTAAACCATTACTAACATCTATTCTGTTGCTAATGATGTCATTGTCTACAAGCCAGATATCCATTTGACTGGGTACTGTACAATCCCTGGAACACCTATTTAAGTAGATCACAATCAATAATGAAGACCTGGGTTATGGGAGTATCTTGAATACATAGCTGTTTGTGGTGTTTGTTTTTTTATGGCAGAGAACCAACAAAACAATTCGTTTAAAACAGTAAGAAGAAATCATTTAGTCACCTGCTCACACCCCAACAGAACCCTGAACTTTGCCAGCTAGGCCATCTGCATTATTTTCTTTTTAAACAGTTTCTAAGAGGAAAATTACAGAAGTTGACAGAGCTACTATTAGCTAGTAGCACGAAGAAAAAAAGACCTGAATATGTAATGATCTTTGTGGTTGATCAGTCTGTGCATAGCAAAATACAGTGCATGATTACTTTACTGCATTACTTGGGCTTAGGTTTTAGAAAGTCGACATAAATCTTACTACCGGGTAGTTTTAGGTCAATTGACTTGTACAACTTCAGCAGCAATATTTCCCTTTGGAGTAATCCACCACAATTTTAACTTCTCAAAATACGTTTAAAAGTGAATGCGTTTACAATTGTAACCACCATTGTACTTTTCAGATGGGGAGGTGGGGAGGAAAGGGGCGAAAATACTAATTGAGAACAGAGGAATGGAGAGAAAATAGTCGATTTTTCTTCCAACAAGGACATGAAATAAAAATTGAGTAGGGTAAGGGAGAAGTGCTTTGAGGGAGGAGACTGGCAGTCTGATGTCTGGTTAGGGAAGAGATCCAGGTGTTTAAGAAACTGTTGGTGTCCTTATATTTTCCCATTCTAACCAATTTTTGAAAGATGTGTGATTGTGGTACTCATCTGTAGAACACACTGTATTCTCTTCTTTAAAAAAATCGAACCCTTGGAGCATACTCCAGCGTGTTTTTTTCCCACTATAATAAATGAGCGACCTGACTGGATGAGATCTTTGTCCATCCAGCCCTCTATTTTATGGCTACTAGATGATGCTTGGGGAAAAAACAGGCTAAGCAGGCAAGCTTTTAGTGTGATTTCCATAGAGGGATTTGCCAGCTGTTAACAATTTGCAGTTCAGGGACTCTTTGACCTAGTATATTTTGGTTTTGTATTTAATAGTCCGCTCTTTCTTCGTTAAACTTTTCCAGTAGCTTTCAAGCCACGTAAACTAGCAGGAACTATAATATCCTGTGCCGAGAGGCCCACAGGTTACTTAGTCAGAAGACTGGAGCAAAACAAGCAAAAATGGGATGTCCACACACTGCATACTTTAACTGCTTTGTAAGAAAAAGTGAACAAGTGCATAAACAGAGTCCATCATCCCATCCCTCACTTCCCTAGGTGTTTAAAAGGTGTTTAAGGATTGCAGTATTGATATAAACTTGCTTTATTAATGTATTAAAGAACTTCCTAGAAATCAACCTGCCGTCTTCCTATTTCTGAAAGATAATATGAGTATATTGGCAAAGCCAGCTAGAATGAAGGAGCTTACCAACAGAAGAAATAACAACAACATCTGCATTGAGTTGAGACAATAAAGACAATGACCTGAAAAACTAAATTTGCAATTCAGTTGTTCACTTTTCTCTTCCTTCCAGCACTGCTGAGAAACTCTCACCACTGAAAAGGTGGAAACATGGCTAAAGAGTCTAGGACTGGCTGATGGGAACATCTGTTCTCTTTCTGCTTCTTCAGAAGTGGTGTCTTTTGTTGTGCTGTTTCTTCTGTCTGTTTTTGAATGTTGTTTTTCCAGAACGGGATTACATTTTTTAACAGTAGTGACAAGAGATTCAAACCTCTTCCACTGATGTATTTTCTTCTTCAGCAAAGTAGCTGTTAGTATTATCTTTCATATCTAGAAGCCTGTCAAGCAAGAGGTTTTTATTGTGAATTTTGTGGTGAAAGGGAAGGAGAAAAGGAATATTACTGAAGTACAGCTTCTGATTTATATTCTAAATATTCATCTGTTTCTACCTCTTATGTATATCTTTAGTAAATTTTTACATATCTGTTTTAAGGAAGTATAGCATTAAACGGGTTTTGTATTTCCAAATCTGTGCCAGTTTTAGTTCCTTATAATGTATGGGGCCTTTGTAAACATCATTGACTTAAATGTATAAAAATCGAGATTACTCTGCATGTAGGCACTGGATTGTTCACTTCTGGAGGTATCTTGCGAAAAAGAATTAACCCCAGTGCCCCCTTCCCCCATTTCTTAAAACATGAGAAAAATGTCATGATTAAGAGAAACACTCAGCTTTAGACATTAAAACCGCTGCACAGCAAAGCTACAAATGTAGGTTACTTATTACTGATTCTTAAGTAGAAGTTGTAGTTAGTTTAGATATACTTGGCTCAGGTTGTACCCATGATGTGTGAAACTTACGTTCACCCATTTGGATCCCAGAAGCAGCACCTCTAAAATGACAGCATACTTTGTTTCCCACAATTTTCCTCAGAACTTCTGACCTAATGATGTAAATCACTAATCAAAATGTGTTACTTGTGGGTCCTTAATTTCACTTGGATTCTAGGTCACTGTCTTTGTCCTGTAACGTCCATTGGTTAAGTCTTAGCCATTGGAAAAGCTGCTTGGTTTGATTTTTTCCTGTGGCTTTTATACTCCTTGCGGGTAGCTACAGCTAGTGACACCAGTGGTGTTGACCACACCAGGGAAGCTCCTGAGAGGATGTGGAACTCTCACTAAGGATGGAAGTGAGGGAAACGAGGTGAGGTCTAGAATAGAAAATGGATCTATCATTCGATGAATGAGAAGTTCACAGGCTGCCTTTGTTTTCAGAACTAAATATCCCCAATATACTCTACACACAGTGCATCCACTCACGTGAGCATTCAGTTTAGGTCAGTAGGCAAGCTGACAAATCTGTAAATGATTAAGGGATTTCTGATGCTTTTTGAATAAGATGGAATTTTGTATGTTTTAAAATTTAGGAGAAGTATTATGTTTAAGATCTCTGTGGAAGGAGAATTTGTCTCAAAGACTGACCATGAATAGGAGGGATTTCTTTATATTTTAACATTCTGAGGATATAAAAATTGCATTTTTGCTGGTGTTTGAACTGTCAATACCAACTCAATATCCATGATAACAACAGGCTATGCAGAAAGTTGTACTGCTGTTGCGAGATAAAGCTGGCACAATAATTAACTCCATCAATCAAACTCAGAGCACGATACTCCAGAAACAGGGAGGTGACTCTGCAAAAACTGATAAATATTACTCATCAGAAATTCTCAAACACCCTGCTAGAAGGGATTTTTAAGAAAGTAGTCTGGTTAAAACCCATCTATCTGGAGACAGTTTACCCCTAAAGCAAGTGCAGTGCAGCTCTACTGTTGTAGGATGGACAGAAAAGTTAACTTTGTTAGTAAACCATAGCAACAATACCCGAGTACATAAATTCTCATGACTATAATATGTATCAACATAATTCAGTACATGTATAAATATACAAATTTTCATAAATATCTTACATAAGTATCTGTGTTATAGGCGTATGTGCCCATACCTTCCAAATTCTTAGTGTATCGAGCATAAAGGTGTACTTAGAAATTTTGTTCATGTGGCAGCAATAATGGAATTCATGTTTTGCTCTAAAAGTTTTCTTTCCTACTATGCTTTTTGTTTTTCCTCCAGGGTTTATGTATAAGTTCTCAACGAAGAACATATCTGTGTTGTTGTGAAGCCTTCCTTTTCTTATCTTACCATTAAAAGTCAATGCATTTCTGAGTAGTACCTTAGGCATTTGTTTAAATTAAATTAATGCTGGGAGAATGATTGTGCTGTGAAGTACCCTTCTAATTGGTACCTCAAATTAGAGTTTATGCCCAGAATTACAGGGATCTGAACAAGTGCTCAGTCCACCATGGTGGAAAATACTTGGCAGTCAAAACCTTCCTGGAAGCTGTCCCCTAACTTTGGCATCCAAAAGTTGTTCTTCCAGTGAGGCAAAACTATCTCATCTTTGAAAGGGCAGAGGAGCTTGGCTGCTGTCTCTTGTCAGCACCGGAGTGTCCGTCTGCTGGCCTGTGGACATCTCCTGCAGGCTCAGCATCCTATGTGGCATTCCAGCAAGATGCAACTTCTCACAAAACACAGGTCTGTCTCCCTCTTGTGTGTGTGTGATCAGAGAAATGTCTGACACTTCATATGTAGTGGCTTATAGAGTGCAGCAGTTACCATGCAGGGAGAAAAAAACCCAGATTTAAATGTTTCTTCTCAGAAGACCTGAAAGCTATATTTCTTACATGGGTTGAAGGTACTGACTTCAAAACGTGCCTCTGAGTCACTGTTGGTTTTGAATTTTCTTTTGATGTGTTTAATGCTCTTTATGCACACGGGAATGTATGTGCATAGGAATTTATGGCTTTAGGGGCTGCTGTTGTGGACTGAACACTTAGAGCTTGGCATGGCAGACCATATATACTGGTCTGGATAAAGCCCCAAGCAACTTCATTGAGACCCTTTGAGTAGCAGGTTATATGCTCCCCTGTGGTCCTTTCTAACCTAAACAAATTTATGATATAAAGAAAAAAATGCACGCACTTAATCTGAAATAGAAACAGGGTTGTAATTTAATATCTACCGGTTAGTTACCTCTGCATGTAGATCACCTTAGCAGTGGTTGATACAGGCTGACTAAAGATTTCCATTGGTAAATTGCACTGGTCAGAAGTGAAAAAATGAACACTTTATCCTGTTTGTATTTTCTGCACTTCAATGATGAGGTGATAGCATACAGAATAAAGTTGCATTTATCCAGTGAGATTGAGTTGCTAAGGTAAGTAGCTAAAAAGAGGTTTATTCTGCATGAGAAACTACCCGTGTTGGCAGTAGTGCTCCAAATACCCCCAGAATCTCCTGAGACCAATGGGGTGTATCTGGCCTGTGGACCCTTGTGCTTCCCAGCTTGGTCACCTCCCTCATCTGGAAGTCCCTATTGCCTGAAGCAATTTAAAACTAGCTTGGACATCTTTGTAATAAGCTGTAGTTTACATGTATTCTGAACTATAACTTCTCCTTCATAAGGTTTGAAAATAGATAAGAAAGAAACTCTGAAGACTTTTAAAATGAATTTTCAGCAGAGTTCTTCCCTCCCATGGGCTTCCATTAGGAATGGATTACATTGTGCCCCTGGTAATCATTGAATAAATATGTTAAAAAGTGCTCGATCATTTTAGCAAGTACCCCCCTGTGGCTTCTGCAGTGCCTTGTTTGAATTTTACAAGATGTTAAACATTTTCTATGCCTTATTGGTTTGACCTTTAAATATTATTTAAAAAGTGAATGTGATATCATCTGCAGCTACCAGATAAAGGCTTATGAGTAAAAGGACAATATTTTGTTGGAGGATTGCTATATTTAAGAGTAGCATGGCCTTTGAAGGTCTAGTGAAATAACAATAAAATTAGTATATTTTCTAGTAGGAAGAAAGTGAAAAACTATTGTTTATAACCTGAATTTACAAGTTTTTCCACCTGATCTGAGCTTTTTGTGATTTTCTGTATCATTAGTCACATGCTAGGCATTATAAAGATATGTTTATAGCAAGATATCTTAGATGCAGGGATATAAAGAAAAATGTCTTGTTTCACCTTTAATGTAAACTTACATAGTATATAACTATATAGTTTTAGGGTGCATGTGAAGGATTTGCAGATAAGAAGAATCATGAAGTAAAAGATTTCATAATTAAAAAAAAAATTATCTGGCTAACAATTATATACAAATGATTTTTGTCACTCCGTAATTAATTTGGGTTTTCAGTGCTTCTTTCAGATTATTCTTAGGTATTGCTGTCCTCTGAGAGGCGGGCAGAAGTGCAGCGGTTGTGCGTGTTCTGTGACTGGTTGGCATCTCAGTTTCTCCTCCTGTTTTGCCCATGAAAGGCTTATACTTTTGCTGCTGAAAAACCCATCTCCACTGAGAAATTGCATATTGTTTTATTGAGGGGTTTAGAAAACGTAATTTGTGTTAGCTGATGTATCTCTCCCTCTGAGAGGACTTCAAGTAATAAAAATGCAATCTTTAGGCTGAATTCAAAATACTTGAGTTTGAGCTTGCAATAGTATTAACTAAGCTACATGCATTCTACAGGAAGTATTACCTTTGTATCGTTTTCCACAGAACCTTTGTAAGTGATTTGAGGAAAGCATTTGATATAACATTGGCCGATTCTGCTATATATGTGTATTTTTCAAGGATGTGTGGTTTTTTTCTAGAGCTAGCCTTTCTGTCTGTAAGCCTTGAGCTGTGTTTGGTGGAGGAAGGATTTAAGAAGCTTTTTCCAGCAAAAGCAGACCAGAATGAGCCCTTTCTGCCAGCTGGGACTACAAATGCATCTACTTGGTGTGGTGTTGCAGTCAGGCTTGACTGACTCTAATTACTCCATTAGGGAAACCACTGAGACTATAAAGAGAGTCTGTGAACAGTATTTCCCTCTCTGACCTTGACCTAGGAACAGAATGACAAAAATAATATTGTGTGAAATGTAGACTTTTTAAAACCTGATTGTTTCATTGTCCTCTATCAGCCTCTGGTATTTAAAAGGAAAAGTGTAAGCCATAATAGAAAGCAATAAAAAGGATAACAGTGGTAATTATTATATTTAAAAGAAAAAAAGTGGTTACTGCTGTGCTTCTTAAACTACATGAAGAATAAAAATGAATTTAAAACATGAAATATTTAAAAACGAAGAACTGTATACATGTTGAGGTCAGTTTTCTATTTTTCAATCCATTTTGTTCAGTTTGCTTAAAGGACAGCTGGTAGGAATTCACTTCGTGTTTAACCCTAGGCTTAATCTCTTTCTCATGGGTGGGAATTGAAACCCTTGTGTGCTGAAGTCAGTAGATGCTTGGCAGGTACTAAATATCATAGAACTAATTTCTGATTGTGTGAACATTTTAATTTCAAGAAAAAAGAATGTGGTAATGAATCATACAAAGAACAATGGGTGAAAATGTTATAGTTTAGTCTCAGTTTGAGTAATAAAATGTCATTACATTCCCTTAGCTCTTTTTTTTTTTTTTTTTTTTTGGGTGGGGGGTGTTCCTACCAAAAAATTACCACTGTGTCTAGGTATTACACAAACCTTTTGTCTGAAATTCTTATTAAAAAGGACTCACATTACTTAATTTTATACTCCTCCAAATTTGAAACATTTTAGGGATGTTTCATTGTAATACTGAATTTATTTTCTTATCTTTCCCAGAACTGGGACTGCAGAGAACTTTTGCTGAAAAAAATTATAAATTAAAACTAAAATAATTCAGGGTAGGTAATTGTTTAATTATGTCAAGTGACACAGCTTCAGTAGCTTTTTGCCACTTTGGACATCCACCCACACATTTATGTGTGTGTGTTGCTGAAAAAAAGACTTGTTATGGCTACACATAAAATGATTTGAAAGGGATTAATGAGTCTTGAAGAGAGTCACAGTGGGACTCAGTGACCATCCGTAAGGGAAGGAGCTCTGCAGATGAGGCTCTAATGATGAGGAAGTTTTCCTTCTGTGTCAGGATTGTGACACATCTGTGCACCTGAGCGTGTCTTATAGCTATCATGGACTTCAGTAAACACTCCCTAATGAGAAATATCATGACAAAAGCTGTACTTCTGTAAATAACAGGTCTGTTTTAGTAGCTCAGCCCTTCAAGAGAGAGCTCAGCATTCATGAAGCATGCTGTTTGGTGTTCTATGGAGAAGATCTTTTCTCTGTGAATCAAAATGTTTTGCTGTCTCTGGCAACAAAAGACCAAGAGACTTCAAAATCATTAGGACTTCATCATGTTGCATTTGTTGTTCTTGCCCCAGTGTTTACATGATGCTGGGCTACTCTTAAAAATCAGAATCTTCACTAGCACTTAAACCCGGGAAAACTGCTGTCTCTGCTTTCTCATAACCTGAATGGGGTTAGGACACTTGTCATTTGTTCCTGTTTCCAAGAGGGGAATTCAACTGCATTCTCTGCAACACTTTATCAGCAATTTTTCTTGCTCACAATGCTTACTCTTAACAGGAGCACCATATAATTTATGTAATCTTAGCAGCAAAAACTGTAATCGATACTAAATGCTTAAAATATGAATACTTTAGTTGACTTTCTTCTGGTTTACTTTTCTTTTTTTTTCTTTTTCTAAGGAATATGTAAAACTTCACATGGAGGTTCTAGCTTCTTGGAGTTGTTTTACAGATTAAAAAAAAAAATTATATGTTTCTTATTTTTGGCAATAACTACTAGTTTGTCATTTTACTCAGAGCTGAGAAACAGCATTATAGTGTCTCCTTTTATACGACTCGCTACTTTCATCAGGATGCCTTCATGCTGGCATGAAGAAGCTTGACTTGCAGCATCTGTAAGATATTTAATAATTACTTGTTATGCATCATTAAAGATAAAAAACTTATAGTTCTGATTTGGGACTAAATATACCCTTAGATCATAGTGGGACATACCATTCCTGCAAATTCATCTTTGACACTTCTGTTGCAATGAAATTAGTACAAACCTGCAATTTAAGCCAACCAAGGGGTCCAGGAAAAAGTAAATTGTCCTTTTTCCTCTTTGTATGTGATTCAAATGGGGATATTACAACCACCAACTACCACACCAAAAAAGCTTGTTTAAGATCAAAACTAACTCTCTGAAACTTCATCCTCAAACACTGACCACGTACCATCTCCCTTTTGTTTGCTTTTGGGCTAGAACTTGCTATTTACTCTGTCCTAAGTCTTGGCTTTAGTAAAAGCTACAAGTTAAACTACTTCTGTATAAAACTTCATATCCTCTGTTTGATTGTTGTTTCTGAGTGTCGTATCTTTTGCCATCTTGAGAAGTTTATAGCAGTTTATTTTTTTGGAGGAGGCCATGGTGATTACATTGTCTTTATGCTCTTTCACTTACTAAACCTTTCCCCTCCTCATCTGCTTAAAGCTAATATAAAGTAACCTTGAAATTAAACTTTAGATTTGCTTTCCAGCATTTCAGCAGCAGACATGATTTGAAAAATGACCCAAGTCTTGCAAGAAATGGTCAAAGCAGGATTAATCCATTACTTAATTACAAAGCGCTTTCACCCCAAAAGGAGACATTATCACCGTTGACATTCTTGGCTTTGTATGAATTGCTTGGGTGGCACTTAGTAAATGTTATAGATGTTAGTGAATACTTATGAATGTGAGATTCTCACTGCTTTGTTTAAAGCTGAGATGACCAAGAGACTATTTCAATGTTATGGTTGCTGGCAGGGCTGAAGATTTAGTTGAAATGTACGCCTGAACAGCCCGCTAGTTCTAGTTCATTGATGCTAGTTATCACTTAATAATGTTTTTATTTATGAATGGCATAATGGAGACTTCAGTGGGCTTGAGATTGCCCACAGCATAAGTGGGTATTACACCCTCTTCTCCTCCATTAGCTCCAGCACGTGTAGCATATTTGTGTGCAATTTATGGGTGTCTAATGGAGCGTTTGTTTGGGCATGCAGGATGTTCCAGTGTTGGGTCTGTCCCTGGAGTACACTTTCTCTAGATTAAGATATGACAGCCATCGATGAGCTCAGATTGGCCTGCATAAAGGTTTTTTTTAAAAGGGAATTGGAATTGTGATTATTAATTTATAATTTAATTCCCCATTTCCCAAATACATCTCACAAAATTTAAATTACATTCTAGGAAACGCTGATGAACATTAGGCACGAGCAAGTACCTGAAAGTTTTGCCGTCTGAAAAATCACGATGGATTCAATTAAACAGTTCAGGTGATGTAAATTTCAGACCCGGCTTTGGGCAGAATATTGCCTTCAGTGCTTTGCCATCATCTTGTAGGTCATCTTGGCATCTGAGCTGTACATGACACTTGAGGGTAGTGGAGCCTCTGTTAACACTACAGAGGTTGTGGTAGAGATTTGGGACAAACCTTATATCCTCAGGCTGCTTGGAGCACCTTTAATTTAAAATGTGAATACCTGCTTGGGCATTCAGTAATCACTTAGGAGAGATTGTCATCTTTCATTACTGCATTAACCTTTAGAACTGACAACAGTGTGCCAGCTTGCAATAATTGAGCAGAGGTCCACGAAAATTAGTTTCTTACCTTGTGATTGCACATATGGTCAGGTCATTCACTTACTGGAGTTATTTTGCCAATGACATTCCTCTCTCACTAAATTTAGCTACGTTTTTTTTATTACTGGCTTAGGTTGTTATCTTTTTGAAATACCTGTCCTAGAGCTAGAGGAGGAAGAATGGGAGAAATGCCTCTGCATCCTTTGAAACTTACAGCTTTTCCAGCACTGCTTTTATGGAATTTAATAAAGCATGGGATTGAGGTAATTCCCATTACTGTGTTTTGAGGGGAGGAACAAGTGTTTGGGATGTCATGCATTCTGAAATGGAAACTGTGATATTGTGTTTCACACAATCTGTCCCACTTTGCTGGTCCTACAACCCCAAAACCCTTCATTAAACAAGCTAGACTTATTTTCTTTCCCTTCGTGGTATGATATTCAGTAGTCCTAAATTCTTAGCGTGGAAATTAGGCGTGTGCAATGTCCATAATAATGAGGTATTGGTGTTACTTCGATAAACTTGTTTTTAATTAGAAGTAACATTGTAGTTCTGATTGGGAAGCAGAACTCTTCTAGGGATTCATTCTTAGTCAAATTCAGATATAAACATAACTGCAAAATTATGAATTTTTATGTCAGTGTGAACAACTTGAAGGCCTGTGTGAAAGAAGCCTTAGAGAAGTGATTATTGCATGCTGAGCACATTTTTTGTCTGAAGCAGATGTTATTAGAGGCTGTTTTCAAATTGGATAGAAAGATTTAGATTTTTGCTCTTGAAGACTGATCTACCATTTCCAGTTATATACCTTGTAGTGCTTTCTTAATTGCTGATAAAATGTATGTTGGGTAGATTTCTATACTTTAATTTGTATTGCTTTAGAACTTCCTGGTGGTAAATCACACCATACTACTCTCGCAAAGAACCTATACATAGTATTCACACTAAAAGTGCTGAAAAAAATGCCGAGAGTAATTTGTTTAAAGAACTAATACCTCACTATATCACTTCCAGTCACTTAAACAGCTGAATCAAACCCAAATGTTATTTTTTTCAGCTATGAATTATTTTTAGTATGTCACTTAAAACTGAGGGATTGGAAAACTGTATGCAATGATTTTTTTTTTCTTAAAAACTACTATTTCTTTCTTTATTGTTTATTATGGTGCTAATAGATGTCTAAGACACTTAAGAGATAACCGGGTAATTTCCGAAGTACTTACCAAGTGAATTAGAGACAAGTTGAAGATAGAGCAGGATGAATTCATTTCTACTAAATGGAATTGCCTTAAATTAATGAGGTAAAGAGGACACAACTTGTATCCAAGATTTTTCCCTCATTCAAGTAGAGAGATTAGTGATTTGTCTGCATATACAAGTGTCCTAAAATAACTATTTTGGAATTATTTTTCTGAATAATTGCTTTGATACAAATTTTCCACACAGGCAGTCATAGTCTAGAACAAGAATTGTGGGATTAGTTTAACTTAATGGGAAAGTGTGTTGTTATTCTAAGATGAGTATGACTTCATGGAATCTTATTCCAAAATAATTCTCCATATTAATTATCCAGGACAGGCAAGCCTGAGGAGTCTAAGCACTCTTATAATTTATCTAATGGTTTTATGGAATCTGAGGCAGGAAGGATCTGCAAAATCATCAAGGCTGATGTATCCAAGTCCCTTAAATGTCACAGTCTTATCCTTATAATTTATTGGTCTCATGTATAGCTAACAGTACTTTGTTTTTAGAGCAAAGGGGAATCTTCTACAAAAGTAATCAGCTTTTGTAAATTCAAAATATGGAAAAATTACAATGCAGTTACAGTTCATTGCTCTGATAGTCTAAAAATGTTTGCCCCCTTTCCTCCCTGAATCTTCCAGAGCTTAGTTTTCCTAATGGTTGTGATGAAGTAGAGAAACCCAACTATTCGCTCACTTGCTGCTTTTTTTGATGAGAGGTACTTTATTATGAATTTGCATAACAAGTAATTCTAATCCCTGAAAGTTTTGATGACAGTCTTTGTAAATGGAAAATTGCATTTGCAGTTGCAGTGAAACCAATCTATGCTGCAATTTTGTAAGGGATGGAGATATGTCCTTTGACACTTTGACAGGGTCACTCAGGATGATGTGATGTTAACCAATTAAAACTTGTCTGGTTACTTTACAAAGTCTTGACATGGAAAAGTATCTTGTTGGAAATTTTGATGCATATGCAGCAACTGATTATATTCTCAATTTTTCTGTTGCTAATTCAACTGCCTTCACTTAAATATATTTATATCCTATTTCTCTTTTATGAGCTCTCAATCTCTCATGCTTGTTTCCATAAGATATTTTTGATAGTTGAAAACAGCTTTCTCAAGCTTGTAAACATGTTTTTCTGCCTTCAGCCAGTGTGTCAGTTTTGTCGGTATATATTATAATGCCTATAAATGCAAATATTGTTAATGGAAGTTCAACATTTCCCAGATGCTTATGCTAAAGTAGTCACACTGCTTCTGATCAATCACTTAATTAGATAGCTGATGCTTCTAATACTTGTGATGAATAGTCTGTTTTTTAGATAAATATTGGATTTTCCAATTCCTTCTGGGATCTGGACTGCTATATGTGACAGAGCATGCATGCTAGCACTGAGGATGTTATTAGACTTTCTTTAAAAATTGACTTTTTTTTTAAATTTTATTTTTTTTCCCCAGTTATGCTTAGATGTGTAAGGGATCAGTGAGTATTTGTTACTGTATCACTGAAAATCCTCAGTTGTTTTTTATGCTGGAAATTGCAAAAGCAACTCCAACTACTGAATTCTTACTGAACTTGGCTCCTGTTATTGCTTTTGCATGTATCAAAGTAACAAATGATTTGGAGAGTAGCCACCTTACCAATAAACTCTTTCCTACAGGAAATATTTCAAAGCCTTAGAAAACTGATGGGATAACTTTGCATGTTAATATCTGTTGTGCTGAACTGCTTAGACGTCTTGGTGGGTGCCATTGATTTGGGAAGTGGTTCTCGGATCATGTTTGATGTGCAGTGTCCATACTACACCTGTATTCACCGATGGACTAGCCATGTGAAAGATGAACTGTGCCATCAATTAGAATTTATTCTAAAGCATTCAGGGCTCCTCAGTGGGTTGATTTTACTGTGGGTTTCCATCTCAGTTTGATAACAGACTTATTGGATGAAAGCTTTTCTGATGGCATTTGGGGAAACGTAACCAAAAGCAATGTCAGAAATGTAATGGTCTGATATAGAGATCATGACAGGCTGTGGAAAGTTTCCAGTTTTCACTGGTGTTTAAAGTTTTTGGTGTGATTTGTACTTAAGGCAGAGAAAAGAAAGTATTAAATGCTAAGTCAAAACAGATCTTAAAATAGAAGCACTTATTTTAGTCGGGCATAGTAAGGACTCTGACTATAATTTCTACATATTTAAATGTAAATTAAATGACTTCTGAATCCTGATGCTAAAGATGCCCCTTTTCTGGCTCTTGTCCTGGCACTAGAGTAGGTGATTTTTTAATGAAAAAAATAATCTAGAAGGCATACTAAGGTCTCTATTGTTACAGGATCTGCCATGGACACGGAGAGCTCCTTGAAGCAGTGTCCTTTAACTATGTTGAGTAGAAATCTGGGCTCTTCTTGGAAAGCACTTTAATACACGTAGTGATTCCAGATATTATCAGTTGCTTCTAATTTGCCTTTCCTAATATTTTTGGTACAACATGGGATGTATATAAAAATATATTTATTTCTTCAAATGATTTTGTGGTTGTTTTTGTAGCCTTCTGATCAGATGCAAAAAAGATGGTTTGATTATAGTCAGTCTGGTCTCTCTCTAGTAGGATCACTCCATTTAGGGCACAGTTGTTATGTGTATCTCCTAGTTAGAAAAGGAACATACCTAGAAAAGTTACAAATGTGGTGATATACACTTACAAAGGAACTTTCGAACTTGACAGATCTATAGTCCAAACAGGTTGCTATTTGCACACCAGTTTAGTGGCTCTTAATGAGAATCAATTTAAATACCAGTACCTATAATTACGAGGGCTTGTGTGTCTTGGCATAAGGTGCTAGATGCAGGCAATACAACTTCTATGTTTTACTCTAATTAGATTTGCTCAAATGTAAGAATGGCATTCTTGCGTTGAGAGTAGTTACTGCATTTCCACCTTGAATAACCATTGACTAATTGGCAAAGTGGGATTATTTTGAAAGCAGCAATTTTTTCTGCTTTGTGATGGGGTGATGGCATGAGGTTTTCTGCAATTATCCTCCATGTACTGTTCAGATGTTTACATCTGGAAGTTTCTCTGCTTTGAATTAAATAACTATCACGGTTTAACTATTACGAGACACTGGTGCGGTTAATACTTTCCTCTGCGTGAATGCAACAAATGAATAGGATTTGTTGTGGGCAAATACTTTTCATCTTTTTTCTGTAGCAGTAAACAAAATTTATATTTCTTTTCTCATATTAAAATAGGACTAACTTTATTAATTACTAATGACTAAATCATGAAACTACTTTTTGTATGGCATTAGTTATCCAGAAATTACCCGTGGTCTTGGGGCTGTGGAAGCTGTTTTGAATAGTGGTAGTAAATGCTACTCTCTTACTTGTCATGGATTTCTGCAGAAAAAATGCACTTGATCATGATTATGAAAATCTATTGATGTTATCATTAATCATAGTGACTTGTGAATTTTAGGAACAGTGGGGTTACTTATTCTTTAAAAGTCATACTTGTAGGATAGCATTCATCTTGGTTACTTTCAGCTGTCTGGAAGTTATATTATTAGTTTAAGATAGTTGCCTGGACTCCCTCTGTGATTAAGGGAGAAAATCAGGCATTTTAAGAGGGAGATTCAGTCTACCTAATTAATCCATCTGCTGAACAAAATGTCATCTGGTGTCTGCCAACCTCCACTGACTGTAGAGAGTGCCTCAGTAATTAGCTTTGACTGTACACCTAACCTGATATGACCGATGATGCTAGATATATCTTACTTTTCAGAGTCTGAAATTTTCATGTTAATTTTATAATTGTCAACCTTCAGTGAAGTAATTACTTTATTCTAGTTTAACTGAAATGATGAAAATAAAGTACATGCCTATAATTCAAACTGGAATGCCACTTTGCCAAGCAACCTCACGTTCTAAGTTGCAATATATCAAGCCACAACAATAAAAAAGTTATTCAGATGAAAGTAGAACTTTCTGTAAATATTTTCTGCTCAAGAAATTGTTTTCAAGCAGTTGCTAAAATTCAGATCTACTTAACCAATTTTTAGCATATTGAATATGCGTGTATTTGATCTTCTTAATATGGTTAATACTTACTTTGCTTCAGTATGGTGTTACAGACGTGTATACATCATTTATGATAGAAAAATCATTTTGGGGAAATAGGTTGAAGAGCCTAAAAAGATATAGAAACACTGAAAAAAAGAAAATGTGAAGTGTAAAAGTCAGCAACTGGACTTCCAGATTGCACTGGACATTGGAGGGTGTGGAGGAAGATGCCATTTTTATACTAATCCTTTGACTTTTCTGATGTTCGTTACAGACTGTGGATCACTAGGTGCAATGACTCTGTAATAAACAGCATAACTGAATGCTACTCAGCAATAAAACTTTGTAACTGAATTGAAATAACGATTGAATAACTGAACTTCACTGATTAAACCTTCCCATTTAGTTCCATATTGGTTTTGTAGAGAGGCCAGAACCAATCACCTAGTCCCCCTCTGTCAATAATAAAAAAATATTACTAATTCTTATTTATTTAACTGTTGCCATTCTTCACGCGTACTTAATTTTGTAACTTCAAAATTATTTAAATGAGTATATTACTTTATTTTGTTCATTGGAAACTTGTATATGCAGCATATTCAGCCACATATACCTTTAAGTTTTCATGTTTAAAGATGTTCGCAATTGGTAGTTTCATGCAAACATATATTTATATCCTGATTGCATTTTAACTGTAGCAGAACCCAAGGTGAATATCTTTTTCCATTCCTGCTCAGAATAAACAATAACGGTCAACTGCGTTTCAAGGATACTATATAAGCAAAAGTGTCATTTACCTGATAATCAAAAACATTCAAAACAAGGTACCTGGCAAAGTATACAAAAAAAGATATTAAGGAGGAGCAGAGAAGTTTTTTTAATTTGAAATATTTAATGTTAATATAATATAATTTTTAAATTATTTAAGCAAAAAATCTAGCCATAGGGATGTGTGCATATAGATATGTAATTATGTGTGAGGATAAGATTTGGAAAGATTATAATGCTTTAGTGGAAGTGCAGGACTTCAAGAGCTTTTTAATTAGAAAATGGATGTATAACTGGACCAAAGACCAGCAACCAGAATGTTGGAAATTTACTTTCAGATCTGATAAATAATTTTCTGATTCACTTGATAAATTCAGCCAGTTCCTGTGCACCTTATTTGCCTCTCTGAAAAATGAAAATATTCGGTTTAGCTTCCTAATCATCAGACTGAATAATAATGTTTTCATTGCTCTTGAAGATATTCACAGGAAAGAAAGCCTTATCCTCAAGAAGCATGCCCAATAATAAAAAAATGTGGAAAATACAGCTTCATCAGGAAGTGGACAATTTCTAAATTTAGATGACTTGAAAATATCACTCCTTCTGAAGACATAATTTGCTGGCCACTGTTCATATATAAGCAAGACATGCTGAAAGAAGTTGTGGAGCATATGCAGTAACTATTTTTAATCAATTTTAAGGAAACGGATATATTTTTTATTTTTTTCTTAAACATATGTTCAAATTTATATGAATCAAATCTCTACAGTAACTTCCTTGCTGCCAGCTCTTTCTTTTCTATAATCTGATAAATAAGTGGCCAGCAAGTTGTGGTTACTGCAATTCTTTGGAAATGTTATCCTTTGGTTGGTATGCTGAATGTTTATGAAATACTTCAGTGGTTTATTGATTTTAATAACTTCAATTATGAAGAAAATCCCACTGTTTTTTTTTTTTTTTTAACTACCTATATATTAAACAATACATTTTGGGGTCTGAGAAATTTTTTTTCTTGAGATTCTATTGTTTTAGCTCATTACTGATGTCTTGAGTATTTCTAAAAATAATGATGTTGTGTTTGCATTATCTGAAAAAAGTATATCACACAAGGTGTACTGTATTGCTTGTAATCTAGAATATTTTGGGTTGCCTCCTCAGTCCATACTGAGGTCTTTTAGTTTTTTGGGGTGGCTTGGTTTTGTTTTTAAATAGAAATAGTGCGGCGTGGGTCAAAAGACTATTCAGTTAAAATCTAAACCTGTCCTAGGCTGTAGTATTGTGCTATGGAACCATCAGGCAGAATACAGAAACCTCTTACTTTAGTCAATGTCTCTTCCAATCTCTGTGGTAACAATCATTCCCTCCGCCAGTGCAACTCGTGGTAACAAAGGATTTGCCTGCTGTGTGAAACTACGTAAATAATCTCTGTAAAGCTGAGCATCTCAATCAGAAGGAGAGGAGGTTGTCCTTTAGTAATTTATACAAATGATAGACTTTATCATTTGATTACTCATTTAATATGCTTTTTTGATCTGCCAAAGCTGATCAGATATTCACTTGCTTGCAATGGTCTTTTAATAATGAATTCATTTTCACGTCTGTGAAGCAGTAATCACGGGGACCTGTCTTTTAATAATTACTAATTAATATAAGTACATATGCAGTCTTTGCTTTCATCATAATCATTGCATGGCACTTGGCATAGAAGAAAATATCGTGTGGAATAAATTGTATTTCATCAATTGAAGTGACTCAGGACTAGATGCCCAAGCAGATGTTGACATAAATGCAGAACAGAAGGTCACTGGTAAATTATCTATTTGATATCTAGATAGATTTCTCAGTTTCTGATTTCTCTACAACTTTATACTTGAGGTAAATTTAGCTTGGCTGTCCAAGCAAAATAGGTGAGGCAGAGAAGGAGGAAGAGTTTGCTCCTTTCTTGGAAAATTGTTCTGTGTTTCTAGGAGCTGACCATGAGACCTAGTAAGTATGTGTGTGAGAGCTCATTATGTTGCAATAAATGGAGTTACTTTGGCCTTGAATTATGATGTAAACACAAGTGCATTTTTTTTCCAGTAATGTCTGTAATCTAAAAGATGTTTTAGCAACATGTAGAATCCCACTCAATTTCTGATGTGTTTGTACAGAGGTGGAGAAATTGTAAAGGCTTTTTTTTTTTTTGGCCATGTGTTGTTCTGTAGGCTTTTTAAAATGTGTATCATAGACATATAATAATAAAAACATTGCTATTGCTAAATGCAGTTCAGATATCAAACTGCTGTAGAGGTGCAAAGATGAGAAACAAAGACCCAAAGTTGCAATTTAGTATATCTCATACTACCAGATTCTTTTCCGTCTTTAACTGCAAAATGGTATCTGACTCTCTTCTCCAAGATGGCTATCTTGGAGGGCTTCTGGTGGCTGTGGTTGTTGTTCTGATGTCTTTCTACTTCAGTTTATGCAAAAAAGCTGTGACCCTTACAGAACAACTCCCTGTTTCTGTACTGCTCATCACCAGGAAAAATTCTGAAGGATCTTTCGGCTTGGTGGGATGGCAGTATGACTTCAGGTACTTATTCTTTTAATTAATACCCTTTGATACCAAGTTGTCTAGGCTGATAGATGAGTTAGCAGCTGATGGCAGTCATTTGCAGAAGTACTCATTCTAGAGAAGATGTAGTTTAATTAGTAATCTACTGCATAGAGTTATGATCTCCATTAAGCATTATCTCTAACTAATATATATTATTGCTTGAAATTGCTTGGAGCTGAGTGGCTGGTGGTGCTTAGCTGTAGTACCGGTACACAAATACTTCACAGAAGGAGGTGGTTCTCTTTTCTTCCCTTCTTCCTTTCATGGTCAAATAAAGACAGATTAGCTTCTGGGTTTTCTTCATGAGAGAAATCATCATTGTTGTATAAACCTGGTTCCCATCAGGAATACTTACTGTAGGTAGATCCCAAAGTAAGATATTCCAGAGGATCTCCAGAGACCAGCTTCTGTATGAACCACTGATGTGCTATTTAAATAAAAATAATAATAATAAAAAAAATCTTCATATGACTTATATGGCATTTTCCTGTAGAGGCTTTTCCACAGAAATGCTGCAGATATTCCCGACAATTTATAATAATCCATCCATGCATGACTTGATTTTCTTATTTTACACTGAACAAATTACAGTGCTTTGATAAGTCCCCTTGGTATACTGTTTGTTAAATTCTTGCATTTTTTGTAGTATACATTATCGGGCATAAATGAACATTACAACAATTTGCCAGACAATCATAAAATGATTTTACACTGTGCAATGTTTTAAACGTTGAGAAGCAAATTAATTTGCATATATCCCTGGTGCATTATTAAGGATTAGCTAAAGCCATTTCTGTGTAATGTAATTCTTTTAGCTCATTTTCATTTGGGGGCAAATCCAGGCTAAATTTGCTGAATAAATTGTTCCCTGCAAATAACTTGCTCAAGTCTGGTTGTGGAGACGGTTCTTAAAGAATTTTCAACAGAAAACTCATTTTCTTAAAGCATTCAACATAATGTCTAAGTATTTTCTCTGTTCATTCTGCTCTGCATATCTTTAATCCTGCATAAAGTTTATTTATGCGTAAACTGGGTTTTCGTACTTTTTCTTCTCAGAAATAAACCAGAAGAGAAAGGCTGAAGCAGATACTTACAGCTATATATCTTTTTATTCTTGTGAGTTGGTCACAACCATTTGAAGG